>VXAC01008449.1:97577-265850 GCA_013399225.1 Rhipidura dahli
GGGGGGCTGGGAGCGCAGGGTGCAATGCAGAACTGGAGGCGCCGAAACTCTGCATTTTGTGCATAGTTCAGTGCTGGGTGGCCATTTTTCTAATTTTTTTCTTGTCAGGCTGTTGGTCCCCCAAAATGCTCATTTGGGACTTGAAAAAACATCCTCTCAGGCTCCCCTGCCCTTTTGCTAGGGCTGTTTTGATGCCAAATACTTGCATTTTTGTATTCCGAATGGGTAATCCTTCGTCAAGCTTCATACCACGTTAAGATGCAGCTAACCATTTGTGAGGAGGATCTTTTTCCCCCCTTCTCTGTGAAATTTGCATGTTTGTTCCTCTGTTATTTCCAGGGAAGGATTTAGTCCCTAGTATGTTGGCTGAAATGGTGGCACGCAATTCAGTGTGCTGCCAGATGCTTACCTTCTCTCAGAGTTTGGGATAGGCTCAGGCAGTATTAAAAGCTTGCTAAGAGGATACTGTTATACGGTTTCCTCCATTTTTGGGATCTGTTAGAAGCAGTCTAAAAATACTGGATCATCATTCCTCACACTTGTAGCTACAACACTTTCAAAGAACTGTTCTTAGATATGCACTTTTTATTCCAACCCCTCCCCCCTGCCTTTTTCTAACCTTGCAAATTATCAGTTCTGGTACTTAATAGAGAGTAACTCTTGTATCCTTGTTCTTGTAACTCGAAGGCATCCCTACTGATTCTGAATTGAGCGGTCTTTAACATCAAATCCTCATTATTACACAGGGTTGGGTATTTTAGCTTGCTGAAGAGATACCCCCTAATGTTCCTAGAAGCACCCAACCTTTGCCAAGTGTCACAAATGTGTGCAATTTGTGCAAATTTGTCCAGAAAATGGCCTTTTCTTTGACTTTTTTTTTTTTTAATTGGGAAACAAATGACCACTACTTCAGTACTACTCCTGTCCTTTCCTGCAGCAGCATTTATTTCAGCATATGAAGTTTCTTGAAGTCCCTTGCTCAAATATTGGTTGCATATTACTACCCAGAACTAGCTTAGGAAGGCACTTTACTATCTCATGCAACCTTATCTGCCATTCCACAACTTCATAACAAACTCATTGGAACATGAAATGACCTTGGAAAGGTATCTTTCAATCTGACATGAAGCATTCTCTTAACAGAGAACAGCACTGCTCCACGAAGAGCTGATGTTTTCAAATTGATGCTTCTAAACTGATTTTATTTATTTTTTTTTTTAAGAGGGAAGGGAGATGGGTGGAATATTGAATTGGAAAGGAAAATATTTTTTTGAAAACAAACCCACTCAGCTGAAGTTGAAGCACCACTCAGATGACGAAGGAGGTGTATTAAGAATGTACATATGATAGTGACACTTAAGTCTTGGGTGAAAACAAGTCTTTAATTTTAATCAAAGGAAAACACCATTTCCTCTGCCAGTTCTGATTTGCTCATTCATGAGATCTTCAAAAGCCCAAATTATTAGTGGGACTAATGGAAATCTAATTGGGTGTGTCAAATGGAGAAAAGAAGTGATGAAATCTGAAGGAAGCTTTACATTTAGCTGTATTGTTCTTGATATCATAATGTGATGCTTCTATATGGAAAATATTCTGGGACCTTTTCAGTCCCCAAAATGCTGCTCCTCTGGAAAGGCTGCAAGAGCACTTGAGAATCAGCAGCAGTCAAGGGGGAGTCTTGCAGCTGTCGAGGGAATTTATGGAGGGGGTGCCTGGCCAGTAAGCTAAATTTTGGGATACTGGGATTTTGGTCCGGATGCTGGACTTGACACATCAGGCCTTGTAAGAGGGTGGCGAGTTCTCTCGTGCCCGTGGTGTCCTCACCTCTCAGGAAGATGGTGCCTCCTCGGGAGCTCAGGATATGAGTGCCACCTGCTGGGTGATGAGCCACTTTATGTCAATTATACATCATTTATACATATATATGCACGTTGCATTTCTGTTTGCATACATATGCAGTGTTTTTGTGTGTGTTTATTTGCATACACGTGTACAGCTTTTCCATGTTCTCAGGTGAACCTGTGAAACCTTGCTAAGACCTGAAGTTCCTCAACTTCTGAGGACTTAGCACAGCTTGTGTTTGCTGACACTCAAATAGCACTTGGGCTTTGTATTTTGGGGGTAAAGGGGAAATTTTGATGCTGCTGACATTTAATGCTGCCTTTGCTTTACTGAAGGCAAGTGGGAATTTTTAGCTGTGTAGCTCATGGCTCGTGGTGTGGTAAACTTTGACAAGCACCTCAATGGTCAGATAGCAGGCTGGTGAGGTAGACCTGAAATGGAGGCCCAACAAACCAAATTCAACTTTGTCATGTATCACTTAAATGTAAATTCTTCATAGCACTGCTGATTTCATCTTTTTTTCATCTTAACTCACATATGTCCAAAAGTTTTATGAGCATCCCATCAGGATATGGAATATCACTTCTCATTTAAATTAACTGAGGATCTATAGAACTTGCAGAATATTGCTGGACTTGGTTTTTTTTCCATTTCAAAGAATATGTTTTTCATATCCACTCTCTAACGTTTGCATAGAAAAGTAAAATCTAAAAGCTTGATTCTGACCTAGAACTGCTACTGGAGGTGACACAATAAATCCCAATCTGCCATCATTCCCAGCAATGTTGTTCCAATTTCCACCAGTTTCCATCTCTCCTAGCCTGCTGGGGTATGGGCTGGAATGCTGTTTAAACACCAGTTTGATTCAGCTGGATAAAGGGTGATGTCAGTTGCAGCACCAAGGCTTGTAGTTGTTCTGTACTGTACTGTCAGTATCAGGGAAAGATGCGTAGCCCTGGTTTTTGGGGCTTTGTTGGACAGCTAACCTCATTAAGGCTTTACTGCTTACTCATTTTGTGGTGTGCTGGTGCCAGATGAGTCTTTTACCCTGTCTGTGGGTTAGGAATGGGTCCAAGCTGAACTATAAAAGTTTTCAGGAAACTCTCAAATGCTTTCAGCTGGAAAACCTATATTGATGTACTCTTGTGATAAATGGATAAAACGCTTCACATGGCTTTGAAAGCGTATTCCACCACTTGATATCTGTACTCTCAAGAGTGCATAACAGTCAGGAATGACTTGATGGAGCAAAAAGCAAGTAGTGTAATTGCAGAGTTCATCTTAAAGTGTCATTCTAACAAAAAAACCAGGCACCTGCCATATCAAGAGAGATTACAAGATAGGCTTTTGAGGAAGGGGACCCAATAATAATGCGTAACTCAAGTTCACTGTCCCCTAAAACATTCACAGTTAATTTGATGCTTGACAAATTGTGATTTCAGTGTCTGGTGAAGAAGCAATTGACCCTAAAATTGCTGCCTGAAGCTGAACCAACGTTTTCAGTTTCATAACCAGTGTCATGCAAAAATAGTATGTGAAGAGGAACAGGGGAAATGCAGAATGTCCCTGTGGTCTTGCTCTTATGTATCTCTCCTCACCCTGACCCAAGAACCTGGCATGTAGTGTAGGCAGTGGATGCTGCTGCAATGCTCAAGGCAATTTACATCTCATTGCTTCATCCATCCCATATCATGACTTTCCCCCCCCCCCCCCACAAACCTTCTGAGCTGACGATGGAAAACTGCCCCTTATAACATGTCAAACTTCAACAACTCAGAAATGTATCTGCAGTATTGTCAATGGGTACGCTGCTCTCCTGTCCCCTCCCCATTCTAAAGAAACCAGTTCAGCAGCTCTCCTGCACGAATTCTGCCAGGTCTGAGTCATCCATACATTTTTGTTTTGTTCCTTCCTTGTGTTTTTGCACATCACGTTTCCCGCCATCCCCGCCTACTCAACATCTGCTTTCATGTGACCTCTCAAATCCTGATAAATTCATTAATGTTAAGCTTGCTCCATGCCACCATCAAAATCTCTCTTTCTGTAATATGAAGTCCTGCGTTTGGTCAGGTAACTCATTGGCCTTTGCAGTCCTTGGGAGTACCTTGAAGTCTTATCTGCTCCAGTAAGAATGTTCTCCCAGGAATCTCAGCTTCCCTTGCAGAGGTAAAATACCAGTATTTTCTTGAGGGCAATCTGTAACTACAGTCACACTGACAGTAATGGTGCATGGTTGCAGCTCTGGGGAAGGACTGTGGTACACAAGACTGACAAGAGAAATCAGAAATGAAGGCAAATCTTTTGCAACGTCTTCTCCCTTTCCTCTCCAATATTCTTCACATGAAGGCACTGGAAAGGCTCCTACTGTAAAAACACTCCTACAAAAACAGCAACAACAAAAAAAAGTTGTTTTCTAGCAAAGTGGTAAATATGTGAGCAATCATCTTCCTTTTTCTGCAGCCTTTCATGCTGTCTTATTAATGGGCTGTGAAGGCTGAGGAGGAGGTAACTCATCAGCCATTATCCATCAGGTAGGGGGGAGCTGCAAATTAGTTGCTTGTGACAGTTTAGTTTTCTTTTTTGACACTAACAGATAAATTTGCCTTCATATGGCATGATTTCTGCAGGAATCGAGTAGAAACCACATCAGGGGCTGTGCTGGTGGCTCACTGCCCTGCTGGGTTGCCTTGAGATTTCTGGAGGAGAAAATGGTGCCCTGGCCTCAGGCCCCTTTGCTGCGACCCAGCAGAAGAGCACTGAGTTGTGAGGATGAGTGTTCCTGAGAACAGTTGGTTTGGAGAATTTGGATGGTTCAAACATGTGAACTGAGAAGATGTATCCCAATCTGTTGGAATGCAATGGCCTCTGGCTTTTTGGCATCTTGTCAGCCTTGGCCTGGGGATCAATCTGATGGTCACGGAGCTGCTGGGAGATGATGACAGCATTTCCTTCACTGCCTCCTTTCCTTCCATGGCAGGCTTCAGCACTCTCTCAACTGCTTGTCTGTGCTCAGGACCTTGTGCACTTCCTGAACTTGCACATGCAATTGATTTCTCTAGTCAAAAGAAGAGCATGCCTTTGTCTGCCCTTACATGCACACATGCAGTTCGTTTAGGTTAACCCACAGCAATTGGCATTTTGTACCGATCTCTTTGAAGCATTTCCCCTCCAAAGGAATAATAATGAAAAAAACCCCAACCAAACAGAAAAGCAAAAAAACCCCAACGCTAAATTGGTCGACTGTTTTGGAACAGTTGCCAAAAGAAATCAATGCTGAGCCTGGGAAAGCTGTAAAATTCTTTCTTGGATTTTTATTAGTAGGAGAGAAGTGACACACACTGGGTTTGGTCACTCAGACACTGTTCAAAGTCCAAATTGAAAAAAACAGTTATTTCATCTTGGGTGTTCTTGACGGTTTGCAGATGTGTAGCAGTGTGTAGATATTCATCTGTGGGGTAGGCTGCAGGCCCCCTTAATTGCAAAGAATAAATTACCAGTCCCCCATCCTTGACTGAGGATTCTGAAACTGAGCAGTTGCTGTGGTGGCTTTGCCTTACTTCCCTGCCAAATGTTACATCTCCTCATCAAGGATTTTGAAATGTCAGCAGTATAAGAGAAAATAATATACCTTTTCCTATATGTGATGTTGCACACCTGTTACTGCCCGATGGGGGAGGTGCAGTAGAAGGTTTGTTTTTTCTTATTCCCCCCCCTCCCCCCAAAATGTTCCTTATGAGGTCAGCCTTGACAGATCTTTATTAGACTGTAATTATTATTCTTTGATTAACATTGATATTGTGGGGGTTTTTTATTTCTACTTAGAGTAAATTGCAGGGTGGGGGGTTGTTTATGTTCAGTCCATTGAATGAGTTACCCGAAAATTTTGGGGTTTTTTTGCTTTGACAGAAAGCAGTAGTATTGTGTTGTTCATTGAATCTCAAGAGGGTTTTTTTTCTTCTTTTTCCCTTCATTTTCTTGCTGATGGCTATGACTGTGCTGAAACCATGGACTTCACAAACTGGATGAACGGCTGCCTCCTGGAATATGGATAATTTTGGTGAGTCTGCAAAATGAATTTCACTTACTTCTGCTTGCTTGGGAGAAAGAGAAAGAATGTTATGTATTGGAAGTTGTGCTTGATGAAAGCTAAGGCCGTTTTGGCAATGTTGGTTTTGTCAAAGCAACAGGCAAAGCCTGCTGAATTTCAGCTTATTTTTGATGGAGTGTTGTTTTTTGGGTTTTTTTTTTTTTAATTCTGTTTTATCACTGGCAAAGGTGAAGGAATTAACATGCACTGGATTAATTTGAAATAGTGTCATTTTATGAGATTGAGTGTTATTGCCTTTGTAATAATTTTTAAATTACTTTTCTGTAAGACATACTGTGAAGCAACAGCTTAGAACATTTTAATTTTTCTTTTCTGGCTTATTCAGTTGTTTCTGCAAATAGTTCAGACAGAAGATGATTAATTCATTGGATGGCTTTTTAGAAAAGCACTGTGTTGTTCTCCTTACTGCTCCTAATACTGATGTTGCCTGTGGTGTGAACTTTTAAGAGATGATGTGTTGATGGTGTGTTTGTATTAAATATTGCAGAAGAATTTTCCATGAAAAGGTCTTCCATCCCAAGTAGTCTCTGGTGAGGTTTCTTTTTTAAAAAATAAAATTAAAAAAGCACAAAGCTCTGTCAGGATCATACTCTTTCCTTGTGTGCAGGTGCCTGACCTGCTGAATATTCATCTGGGGGTGTCTGCTCTTGCTCCCTGAGGAGGAGGTTTTGGCACTTTGGGCTTTATTGTCAGTAAAGGTGACTGGACAGCTGCAGGGAAAACATTTGCTGTGAATATATCAGCCTGGAGATCTGCTTCAGGAGCATGGTTGGAGGTGGTAGTATTTACCCAGTGTTGTCTGTAGGAGTACAAAAGCTGCCTCTGAGCACTGATGGGAGGTGGTTGGCAGCTTAGCAGCCTGGGATTTATCTCTGAGCTATTTAGACCTAGCAGGAGTGACTCGTTACTACTAATAGGTTTAATTAGGGAAAACAACTTTGCTTCACCTCTCACTTGTGTGGTGACAACCTCATTTATGCACAGCCTTAAGTTTTGAGGGACAGGACAAATGTGATTTGGGAGTGGGGTTGGCTGCCTGTCCTGTCCCACAACCGTGTGAGTGTTCCTGCAGTGGTGATGGCCCTGTCCTGGGTAAGGTGTGGGAGGGAGCATTGGCTGGCACTGGCTACTTGCTGACAGATTGTGGCTGGGTTTAGCTGTACACACCCCTCCGAGGGGGAGGGGGGAAGGTTGACATTGGCTCCTTTCCCTCTCCTCCTTCTTTTTCAGTCTCTTGAGTGTGTACAGTCCGTGTCACCTGCATTCTTGCACTGAGTGCAAAGAGCCCGAGACCAAAAGATGGACCTCAAACTCAGAAGTTTCTTATCAGGGACAGATTTAGAGAAAATTTGAGATAAAACCTGATATTTTGCTTTCAAGCATTTCTGAAGTATTGTTGCTTAATCCTTTTTATTGATCCATAGCTTATGCCGGAAAGCTGTTGTCTCAGGGCAATTTCCAGAGTCCTGCAGGATAATGGCATTAATCACGTATCATATGACCTCTCGGGCAGCATGAACATTTGTTGCACTGCTGCATTTACCTCCTCTCTTAGTTCCAGTTATGTCTTTTATCCTCAGCTGCATGGCTTAGGAGAGCAGTTAAGCAGCCTTCTGCATGACTGGTGCACGGTAATTTGGTGACTGAGCAGCAGTAAGGTCTGTAAGGCGGCTGCTGCTTTGGATTGCTGTCCTTTGATGTGCTAAGGAGCCTTGAGGAGCCTGAGAGAGCAATAGCTTCTGGGCCCAGGAAGCAATGCGTATTTACCGTGATGGACTCACTGCTCAAAACTCTTTGAATCTGAGAACTAGCAGAATGCATTCCTCATGGCTTTGCTCCAGCATGTATCTTGCTTTTTTGGCCTGTTTTGTAATCTACATGAATAATTGGCTCTCATGTTGCACCTATATAAAGAGATGCTTCTTCGATATCTGGAAATGCAGTAATGAGTGCTGAAGTGCTGCCATCACCATGGCACATCAGGGAAAGTTTGATGTGATCACATGGGTGAGCATTTCCACCCAAGTTTTATTCTTAGATTTGTTTTTCACTTTCACTCTGATTTGGTTATATTTGAATTTTTGGCAAATGCTGTCAGCAAAGTTAAAATCTGAAACAGCAATTTAAATCACAGAGCAAAGTGTACTTTGCATAAACAGATAAATAGCAGAGCTGAAAGTATAAGGAGTGATTTCTTTTCACTAAAAGAGTGACATCATTCCAAGCTCTTCTCGGTGGTGGAAGGCCAAGAGACAGTGGATACCAGTGGAAATGAGAGAAGTTCACACTGGTTACAAGGGTAAAATGTTCCCACTCTGAGGACAGACAGCTGGATAGGGGCACGGGTTGCCTGGGGAGGCTGTGCAGTCTCCATCCTTGGGAGATTTCAGAACCTGACTGACCAAAGCCCTGAGATCTCATCACTGGCCCTACTTGGAGCGGAAGTCTGGACCAGAGACCTCCTGAGGTCCCTCCTAGCCTGAATTATCTTGTGATCCATTAAAAAGCACTTGAATTTAGAGGGATCTTTATGCTGGGAAAAAGAGTAAAGCTGGAAGCATTAAGTGGCATGGTCATGGAGGGTGTTGTGGTGACAGCAAGCTGTTGGTGGCTGCTGTAAGATGAAAAGGGATGTATCATTGGGGCAGGCTCATTCTGGAGTGCTGCCTAGGGATGTTCATTGCTTTTGGTTTTTAATTGAGCAGAGCAATTAAAACCTGACACTTGCTGCTTCTGAAGAAGCTGTGTGCTGTTTGTTTTATGCCAATGGTAGCTGTGTAACTAGTCTCTAAAATTTTGGAAATAATCAGTTGACTTTTGTTTATATTGGTTAACACTCCACTTACCTTGTGCGAGGAGACTTCAGGAGAAGTAAATTCTTTATGCAGAATATTTCCAGTCTTTCAGGGGTTTTTTGTTTAGTGGGTTTTGGTTCTGTATTTTTTTTTAGGGATCGGTATCTGGCTATTTGCAGTCCTTTGAAAATTGTGCGAAGTGCAAGTAGGAGGCGGATGAAAATCTGTGGGATGATCAGACTGCACATGAGCCAGCTCCCTGAAGTGATGTAGGTGCTTATGGGTGGTTATGTGAAGGCAAACAGTGCTTCTGTAGAGGAGGAGAAGAGAGAAGTAGTCAAGGTACTGACACAGCCTTGCAGGATGAAATAGATGAGCCTGTAAAGAGGAGTGTGGATGTGTCAGAGATGACCACAGCACCTTTGGAGGACCAAAGCACTGCTAATGGTTTGCACAACCCTTCAAGAGTGTTTTCCTCTGTGTTTTCAGGAAGATGACCTGCAACACTGGAGTTAGTCTGGCAAACAGAAAATGTACGAAATGCACTATTTGTAGGATATGCTTTGTGAATGTGCAATTGAATGAATTTAAATGTTTAACCCAATCTCAGTTTTTCTGTTGTTTTTCTGGTTTTGGTTTTTGCCTTGATTTTTGTTTCTCCTGGAAGGGCATTAGTTTAACTTACCGATTGACTTTCCTCCTGTGTGTTTGAAGGCAATACAGGTGAATATGGAAAGCAACAGTTAGTAACTTCAAATGGGATTTAAAAAGTTTTTGCTTATTTTTGCACATATTTAACCACTATTCCACATACTTAGTGAGCCGTCATTCTTGTCAGTCATGCCCCAGCTGTGATGGTGTCTGGTCAGTGCGTGAGCTCCCAGCAAGGCCAGAGTCTTGTCCCTTCCAAGTTCTGAGGCTGAAAGCCATCAGGATTATTGCTGTGAGAAACTGGAAGCTTTATATTTTAGGCTTAACTTTACCTTGTTTGTAGCCACGCTGCTCCATGTGTCTGCACAGTGTCTCTTTTCAGAGTTACATTTGTGTAACTGTAGCGGCTTTGTGTCCACTTTCCCTCCAGCATCAGATACTACACAGGGTAATTTGCCTTTTCTTTTAATTTCTTTTATACATATGCAAGGCCTTTGTATTTATTCTTCTCTCTTGTTTTTTTTTTTTTTTCACATAGTTGGTTATTTTCAGCTGTTGCATGGATAATAGTGCTGATGAACAAGTATTTAGTCTGACACATAGAAGCATAGCTGTAAAGAAAATGAAGCAGGGAAAATTACAGTGGCAAAGGTTCCTAAATTATAGTTGTATAGGAAGATTGTGATAAGGAAGTAGTTAAACATTACTATTTAGTAAAACCTACAACTGTGGCTGGTATTTTGATTGTCTCCTCCTTTTGCTGACACTCTAATTTGTGTGGTTGGTGAGATACTCTTCCTGCTAATAATGTTCCTGTTTTATTGAACCAGAAGCTTGTGGAAGTACATGGGTGTGTTCTCCCAGATGGTTTTAGGTCAAGTGTCAAACAATTGCTAATTATTTTCAGATTTACTTTTAAAGGAAATGTTAGGTGCTTGCTATTAGGTACTTAACCAGTGTTTAAAAAAAAAAAAAATAAACAGAACCAAGACACCAATCAATCTTCCCATCTGGGAGCACATACATATCCAGTTTAGATACACTGGAAGGCAAACATAAGACTGAACCAGGATATTCACAGACTGAAGTATTAATGTTTGAGCTGTCTGTGTGCTTGCTACAGCTGCAAAGCCCTCTGCTTTTATGGCTGCAGTGTGTTTGCTCACGGGCCCCAGCTCTGACAAACAGATGTGATCATCGTCCTGTGCGTGCCCCTCGTGGGGTCAGAGGTCACTTGTCAGTGCGATGGCACAAGCCATGCTCTCCTAGCAGCAAGTCTCATGTTTGAAGAGCTTTGCTTGGTTTCAGAGCATCCCAGCAGTAATCCACAAGACCCCAAAGATCAGCTTTCATCCTTGAGGATGTGGGACCAAGAAAATGTGCTATGTCGGCCTTTCACAGAAATAAGGAAGGAGTAGGGCCCTTTAGGGAAAAAAAGAAAACTTCCACTGATCATCACAGACACTGTATTTTCCCTTCTGGAAATAGCCACTAGGATCTATGTTGGTGGTAGGTAATAACTTCCCTTTGTCTCTCCTCCCAGCCAGTTCATAAAATGCCCTAAGGTAAGCTGAGTTGCCGTGGTTAATTTTGTTTGAACAGGATGGATCATTGTTTGTGAGCAAAAGGTAGTTTTCAGTGGTAAAGATAAGTACCTTTGTGCTTATCTTAACCTTGATGAAGCTATTACCATAGGTTTGTTAAAAAAAGAGTGAGGTGAAGGCAGTGGCCTGGACTGAGCAAAGGTTAGAACAATCAGTGATAGCTTGGTTGTCAGCAGAATTGCATTGCTGGGGAGCGGGTCTGAGGCTTTGCACAACTTTATTGTCGGCTTGGCTTCCAGCTGTTCCTGCGAGCGTGTCCTTTCACAAGCCAAGGAAGGGCCAAGGGTTGTCTGCCTGCAATTTCTGCCTGCCCTTTGCATTGTGAGATCCGGAGTGGGGCCCAAATACTGCAGAACTGGTGGTTGTTCGTGGTGGAGCCTGCAATAAATGGATTTATCCAGTATTTGTGAGGCTGCTCAGTGTGGATCTTGGCAACTTGGTTCTATTTTTTCTTTTCCTTTCTCACCAGAATAGTTGTGCTGAGGTTTGGTGGTGTTGCGTTCCTATTTTTAACACCAAAGCTCACTTATCTCTCGTTGAATGTGTGGTATGTTTCATTTGAGAGAGGCAGCATTTCATCAAACGTCACAAATGAGCCTTCTTGCTAGAGCTGATTCGAACCAACTGAAAAAGGATTCTTCCTGTTTAATTTTAATTTATATGTGCAAAATTTTCATACAGTGGGAACCAGTACAGTTTATTGTCAGATTAAAGAGATGTCAGACCTGGCCATAGTTCTCTCAACCCAGCATTATGTTTGTCATATTTACATATTTACATATTTATGTTTGTCAGTATTACAAAAATCCACATGTGCCTAATTTATTTCAAGTATTGTGGGTGTTGTATGCCAAGCTAATATATCTGTAGAGGAATAAAAATTCCTTTGCAGTTGCCTGGTATCAAAGACTGTCCCTTTATGCAGAGATATAATTGCTGGACAGTATATCTTTTTGCATTAAGGGCAGTCATTGCAGCTGTTTGAGTCCTGTCATGTTTATGCATGACCAGATATTGCAATAGGCTGTAAGAGTTTGCTGCAAGGAGAGCTTTCATTTTTCAGTCTTGGGAAGTGGGCTCCATCTAGTGTTTAATTTAAAGATTAGACTCCAGTTTCTTTTCTTAAACGCCCTTGCAGTGTGGATAAAGGACACAGAAGAGGAGCTGGGATAGGCACTGCTTTCTCTGATGATTTATCTAGAGTGAGACTTTTTCCAGTACAGTCAGTATGGGAATGGCAACCTGAAACACTGCATCTGTTTTACACGTGCACATGAAGCTAAAATAATTCTTCTATGAAATAGCACATGGATGTAAAGAAATTAAACCAACATGGCAATGATGTGATCCTGGAATATTTTGTGGTTAGTTCCTATATATACTCTCACAGTGTTTGATGTGGCCTGTTGGAAACCAGCCTGTTCGTCTATAAAATCAAAATTAGAAAACTAATTGGGGGGTTCTTTTAAGAAGTAATGCATTTTGAAATGTGTATTGGGTATTAATATCCAGTCAATAGAATATCTTCCAATATATAATGCTTCTCTAAAGAAGCATGTTATATTCCAACCTTTATTTTTATTGTTTTCTCAATATTTCAGTTTTTGTAGTATTTAACCCTCTGTCAAATGCTACTTAATTTTTTTTTATTAAAAGGTATATCACATTCTGACTAGAAGAGAAAAGAATTCTAATTTTCTATTCTAAACTAGAATAGAAAAGCATTTGATAGGTAATCTATCATGTCTCCAGTGCCCTGCTAATAGGTGCTGTGAAACAGAGACAAGAAGCACCAATAAGAATTTTTTTTTTTTTAATTGGAACAGCTTGAGAAAGTTTTTAAATACTTAAGACTGAACACAGATTTACTTTCTACACTCAATACTGAAGAAGGAGGAGCTCAGAATATTTAGTCAAGAGAGTATAACAGCAAACCTGTAGAGAAGATAACCTGGGCTGTCTGAGGACTGTTTAGTTATTAGTACAGTGGGGTTTTGTCTGGCTGTGATTTTTCCCTCTCCTTAAAGGGACATTTGAGGCCACTGAAACAGGCTTTTACCCCGAGCAGTCTGGCACTTTGCAGCACTTTGAGACTGATGAGGAAAGAGGCAGGTGGGCATCATGGCTGGGCTGAGTGTGACTGCACACCTGAGCCACCAGCCCCTCCCTCTCTCCATCCCTGCCTGCAAGGGGGTGTTGCAGACCTTTGCCATCACTCAAAAACACGGTGGGGTTGTGAGTGTTGTCCTCAGGTTGCTTACACCGAGGGCTGCAGAGCTGCCTGCCCTTGCGAGGTGGAGGAGATCCCCCATGCAGATCCCCAGACACCTCTTGGCTTATTTTCCACCAGTTGCCTGAGAAGTGTGGAGCAGAGGCTGGGTTCCACGCCTGACTCATTGAATAGCCTGTTGTTGTTTCATCTGTGAAATATTTGGGGTCTGGGCTTTCCAGTTGACACTTGTGAGCTGATTGTGGACAAAGTTAATGGGAAACATCTGGTGCCAGGAGGGAGGGGTGAGATGGTATCTTGGCCATGTGGAAATGGGGGGCTGCTGTGGTGGGGTGCTGGGCTGCCCACGTGTCTGCAGTGCTGGGGAAAGGATCAGGAGCCATGGCTGAGGGGGACAGCCATGGAAGTGGGATATGGGTGGTGAAACCCCCCTGAGCATGGGGCACCACTGCTGAGCCCTGGAGCCTCCAGTGCTGGGCTGTGCTGGTTTCACTTGGCTAAGGAAGGCAGCCAGCAGTTGTGTGGGGGGCCTAAGTGTGTACACATACACACACTTTCTTTACAGCTCATAACTTCTTGTTGTTGTTGCCTTTTTTTTTTTTTTTTTAACTTTTGGGATGCTGATGTACTTGGCAACCTCTAAACTTCCCATATAGGTGTAAATGTGGTCTCTCAACCCCATAAGGGATAATGGCATTGGAGTAGACACCTGAATTTCTTTTACTATTAAATACTGTCTTCTGTAGGAAAAGAAAAAAAACAAACCAACATTTCTTTATCTGCTTTATTTTTTAAAAAAATTAAAATACCACATTGTTAAATCCAGTTTTCTTTTCCATGTCACTTAATTTCACACTTATAGGATGGACAGTGAAATCAAATATGTTTGTATCATTTGAGACTTCTGGGTCTTATGGTGATCCAGTAGATCATTATATATTTTGTATGTTTTGTGCTTAGTAGTTACCTATGTAGAAGCTGTGGTTGCACTTCAGTTTCTAAACAAAACTTGGAAATATCTCTGTTTCCCTTACATTGTTTTGTCACTTTAAACATAATGAAATTTGGGCCAAATCTAAACTACTGCTGTACCTTTAAAATGTATTTGTAAAATTGCAGACCAAAAGGGCAAGGCAGTATTTGTTTTTTTTAGGTCTGTCATCAACTCAAATGCTGCACTACACACAAATGCCCTTTGCATGGTAACCAACACCTCCTTTTGAGCTGAGGCTAAAACTGACCACAAAGGTCCTACAGGTGACTTTTGTTGTCACCCTCCAGGTCACAGGATGGGACACTTCACTCACACTGTTGCTTGGAATCTGTGAGAGGAAGCTGTGAACCTGTGCTTGTCATGTCCAACACTGCTGGGATTACAGTGGTGGTGTCTCATGGCCAAGGGAGATGGTTTGCTGCTGACAGGAGAGAGAAGGTCCCAGAAAAGTTGTCCTTGTCCCCCAATGTGGCCTCATGGCACAACTGCACCAGTACTTCCTGGCTGGGTCTAAGACAGTATATGGTGGAGTTCTACAGAGGAGAGAAAAACCTCAGAAAGGCTGGAGTGGTCATGATGCTGAACAGCAGGCAGTGTGGTGGTGGCACCAGGGGGAGTTTGTAAGTACTGGGTGCTGCTGCATCCATCGGATCCCTCGGCTGAGCATTGAAGAGACTAAAGAAACAAAGCAAATGCCAAAAAATCCCTCTGCACTGCAAGGTGGCAAAATTGAGGGTGGTCTAGAAGAGAGATGCTTTGCTGTACTTGGGAGAGCTGTTGCAGAGTTTGTGACAGGAACTGAAAAGGAAAGCAAAGTCTTGAGAACATGAGGTTGGAAAGGTGGTTCTGGTACATGAAAATTGGATTAGGAGCTTCCTGATCATTCTTGTAGCACTATTACAGAAGTAAAGTGCTAAAATAGAGATGGAGTGGAAAAGTGCAGAAATAATTCATGGTTTGACGTACTGCAGGTCACGAAGATGATGTAATTATTCCTAACCTAATTAATCTGAAAGAAAAAGAAAGCTATAAATAAAAGGGTTGGGAGGAGGAGGAGAAAGCATTTGGCTACCTAGAAGACTTAACTATTTTAGATTTGGTATCTCCAAGTAAAATTAAGGTATGAAATGCTTTATCATCTACCTGTTTTCTTTTAAGCTTGAGGAAGCATATACACAGTGCACTGTGGAAGTAAATACTAAGGGCAGACAGTTGGCATCAGCTAATTGATGTGCTGGGTAGTGTGTTTTGAGAGAGAGAGAATAAACCAATTAACTAGGTTAAGAGTGTTAAGATCCTTAATTTAGATCGGACGTATTTTTAAGGTGTGTAGATGTGGCACTTGGGGATGTGGTTTAGCAGTGGGTTTGGCAGCAGTAGGTTCACAGTTGGACTCTGTGGTCTTGGAGGTCTTTTCCACCATAAACCATTCTGCAGTCAGCATTTCAGACCGCGGTGTGATCAAGTCCTGGCTGTTGATGCTCCTCAGCGTGGTGGGCACAGCACCTGTGACACAGTACAAGTGTGGTGACCTCTCACACTTTGTCCCTTTTTCCCACACAAACTTGAGCCTGCTGGCTTGGGAGCTGGACCCAGCTAGCATCTGCAGTTTTGCATTGGTTTGGGTTACCTGACTTGAACTCCTTTCTTGCTCTGCTGGGGATTGATGTCTTTGGTAGCTGCACAACCTCTTGGGTCTGTGCCATGGTAGCATGTGACATCAGAAATTTATGAGCCAGAAATGTGCTGCTAAAAGGACGTTCCCTTTAAACTTGAGGAAGAGAAATAGGGAAGGCAACTTTACTGTCCTGAGATTGAGAGGATTGGTTTCATGACCTAAACCATTGCTTTTATCATTAAATTTTCTTTTTAGCTGGAGAACAGATACTATCATCCTCCTTCATCCCATAAGAAATAATAGCAAACATCATTGTACTGTAGCTCTGTTCTCACGAGTTTGATGTTGTGATTGTATTTGGTTTCTTCTGTGCTGATAAAGACACAAATGGTTTCTGAAGGAAAGCTTGCTCTAATTTGTAGACTTGAAATTGGTACAAATTTGCCTGTTATTGCTGACGTAATTTCTTCCTTGTCTGACCTAATTCACCTGGCATTAAATTCATATTACTGTATCTTGGTTTTAAAGTTGCTACAGCTAATAGGGAAAACCTTTGCTTTAAGTGTTTTGTTGGCTTGATCTAATCTATGTCCTTATTGTCAACTATGGGACTGGATCCATCTCTTCAGTGCTGACAAGTGCCTTTTAACGTCATTTATTTATTATGGGGAAAACAATTTAAAAGCTTAGTTATTAAAGCCAGTTTTTATAGGGGAAAGTAATGAAATTGCCCGGTCTGAAGGCAGAAGTTACACAACTTAATATATAGTCTTAAATAGCATTATTAAAGCCAAATACACACCATTAAAATCACTCAAAGTTTATTTTGTTATAAAGCCCCAAGCAGTGTGCCTTCTGAAATGACAGTTTGTAATGCAATGGTCAAAAGTTGCTGCTCTGCCTGCAGTGCAGTTTGCAGGTTACATGTAATCCAGGTTTTATTGGCTTGCTATGTCAGACTGCCTGCCCTTGCATGAAGTCCCCTATGCTTGAAGCCCAAGCATGTTTGCAGCTATTCTCCTTACAAAAGTAGGCACGAGGTTAATCAGAGTTATTTGGGAGGTGATTACTGTGTAAATAGCAATATAAAACTGGATTGAACTGGAATATACAATAGTGTTTGTGATGGTTTTATGTTCTGAAGTTATAAGGGTGCAACATGTACCTGAAAGTTTTTGATCCTAGGAAAACCGGGATGTGATCTCAATTTGTCAATTAAAATATACCTTGCATACAATATTGTCCTTGCATAGCAAAAAAAAAATATTTTTTTTTTTCTCAGAATGCACAATACAATGTTGAATTCATGAAAGTTTTTTTCTATTGATAATTTTGCTTAGGGGAAGAGCTGACAATTAATCAACTGGCATGTAAAAGACAGTGTTGAATTAATGTTCTAGAAGGAGAAGAAGAGTTTCATTAATTCCAGAGATGATTTTACTTTTTGTTTGATTTAATTGCTTTCTTACATTGATTTTCATTAGCATGCAAATATTTCTTCCTTGCTGTGCTGAATGTTGAAAAAGATAAAATAACGCAAAGTACAAAGAGAAGCTATGAAGACAAATCTTTTTCTTCCAAAGGAAAATGTAAATGTTATCAGTACTAGGAGAAATAATAATAAAAAAAAGTATGCTTCTCAGAAAAGTGCAATAATCAGAGTTTTGAATATTTCAAGAACAATTTCGTCATTATGTCAAAATAGCTCAATCAGAGCAGGAAAAATGCAGTATTGATAAATGATGATGCCACCAAGTGAGATATTTCAGGTGGTATTGTCACCAAAGTGTATTTATAGAGCTCTCAGGAGCTAATCAATACTAGACTGTGCAGGAGTGGTAACTTTTCTGGTTTGGCTTATTTTACCTGCTTACCTAATTTTAATAGAAAATAAACCATCATTTCTGGGATATTTGGAAATGAGAACTTTGACACCCATTATGAAATGCACTGCTATTTCTCTTTTCTGGGTGAAGGTGGGGGGGAAAAAAAGCTTAAGAGAACTTTGATTGGTTTAGATCTTCTGATAGTGATCTAAAAAAAAGGCTTTTTGTGTGAGGGAATCACTTCATATCTTCCTGACCTGTATTGAGTCCTAATAGCTGTTTTTTTATTGCTGAGAGAAAATAGTCCTTTAACTTTTTTACAAAGGAAATGTTCCTTGGAAAATCTGTGGCTACACTACTTCTCAGATCAGCCTATTTGATAACTTTATGCGTATGTCATAGTAGGAATTTGGTGGCTTCACATATAAAATTTAGTGTTGCTGATGTCACACCATACTACTCTATATTATTAAAATGTCTTGCTGCAAAATTTCTGTCTTAAAATAAGAAAAATTGAAAAAACCCTGTTGCTTGAAGCCTGGTGGCAAGAAGGTAGGTGAGAGAAGGGTGTGTGCATTATGAGGGGTTGCAGTCTGAAGGTAAAGCAGACGTTGCGGAAGCCAGCACAGAATTAAATTAGGCAGTGTTCCTGCACATGCTCCACATTTGCTTAAGACACAGTTTGTGAGTGGCCTCAGTGTGAAAAGACTCTCTTACATACTTGAGTTTAAGTGAATTTATAATTGTTGGATAATGAGGAAGAAATTCTTCACTGTGAAAATGTTGAGGCACTGGTGAGAAGCTGTGGATGCCCCATCCCTGGCAGTGTTCAAGGCCAGGTTGGAAGAGGTTTTGAGCAACCTGGTCTAGTGGAAGGTGTCCCTGCCCATGGCAGGGAGGTTTGGAACTGGATGATCTTTAAGGTCCCTTCCAACCCAAACCATTCTATGATTCTCTGATTATGTCCCAAGTTGTCTTGGAAAAATATTGCTTCTAACAAATTCTTATTGCTTGAAATAGGAAAGAAAATTTTTAAACCATTTATTCTACTACTAGAAAAAGGAAATGATGAGACAGAAATGGAGACCTCTTTTATTGCCAAATGTTGTCTCTCTTCCTGAAGTGCACCTGTAGCTCCTTGATGGGGTTTCCCCATGAAATCTTGCCCTGGTTTTGCCTGACCTGTTGTTTTGTTACAACACTCGGATGCACTTTTCCCTCCCCACTGCATACAGATGTTTTCTTTGGATCTTCCCCTTGTTTCATGATTAAGTGCTCCTGACCTCCACTTGCTGTTGTTCTTGGTGCCTCCCCACTGTGTCCAGCTCTTGCTGTCCTTCCATGCCCTCCTGTTGTGCTGCAGGAAGCCCAGGTGCCCCTCACGAAGCTCTCCTGGCTCTGGCAGGGCTCTGCCCATTGTCTCAGCCCTGTGCCACTTGGATCCCACCTCACTGCCGATTTCATCCCGTTGCACCACGCCTTTGCTGGCCCTGGGCACTGCATGGGGTGCTGTGCTGCCGAGGCTGGTGACTCTCTTTGCACAGATTCACAAGTGGCTGGAAGGTTTCCCGTTCTTCCCTTGTATCCCACTTTTCCTAATTTAAATGCTATGTTCGCATTAACCAGCTCTTTTCATTTCCCGCCTGCTCTGGTCTTTGTGGCTCTCCTAAAGCTGAAGCAGAGGGCTGCAGACCCACTGGAACTTTCTGACTGGGATCAGAATGGAAGCACAGGGCCCAGGACCCCAGGAGCAGCACTGGAAAGCTTGTTTCTGTTTGGATCCCTTACTGGGACAAATCTTTTGAAATGCATTAAAGTTTTGAAAAATGAGCTTCCCTTTAAAAGCCTTGCATTTTCTTATGGTTATAGGCTGAGAACTGATTTGGAAGTATCCCAGAAGTGGAGTCATTTGGCTTGCTGTTGCTATCTAGAGTGGTCACCAAAGACAGCTTTTGCTTTTTAACCTCTACAAAATGTTCCCTGCCCGTAATTAATGTCTGATGCCAACCTTAGATATGTACACAGTGTCTCAAGGGGAGAAGAAGAATCATTGCAATAAAGTTAACATTTTAGCTACTGATGTGTACTTTCCAAATGTTCATATTTACTGGAAGAAATTTTAATTATTTTATTTTAATGCAGTTAGATTTGTTCTTATGTCAGGCACAAATGAATCAGTAATTTTCTGTCTCATCACATTTATTCTGTAAATATTTTTTTAAATCCTCTGAACTTTTGAATATGAGTATGCTGAATTCCAATAGCTTAACTATTTTTATTTTCATTTTGCACACAAAACATGTGAGATAAAAGCTCCTTTCATCCATGTTGGGGTACTATGTTTTGAACTAAGAATTGTGTTTTGGCCGGAAACATAAAGATCTGCTGCATATTGAATAAATATATCACAACTGCTGGTGAAAACATCCTCCTCTTGCACTTCTCCATGGTGTGCTGCTGCTTGCTCCTGTGCTAGTTGCCTTCTGGAGATTTTCCTTCTAACCATGGTTAAATGGCAGCCTGGAGATAGCCCAGGTTTTGTTGTCACCACTGAGCACAATAATGCTGAAGTGGTGCAGAAGTGTGTGGCAGAGAGTGCACAAAAACTTTGACTCTTCAGGATAAATTGATTCTCTTCTTCTCTGGTTTTAGCTTGGAGCTGTGCCAGTCCAGCCAGAAAGCATCCTTCTCTCGGCTCTTTTCTGCCATTACCATCTCATGTTCATGGTCTGGTTCCTTTTCTCCCTCTCTCTGCAGTACTTCAGCTTTCACTCGGACATTTCTTCCAGATTGACAGCTCATAAAATACAGAGTAGCCCTCTTATCTTCTGTGTTTTAGTCTTCTTTTTACCTATTAAACAAATTCTCTTGCCTGCTGTCTTTCTCTAAGTTCTCCTTTTCCCCTGGTTCCTGCACAAGATATAGCTAGAAAAGGACTTTTATTAGCTGTCAAGTTTTCAGACCAGTACCTCAAATTCATGAATGGCTCTTGTGAGCTTTTTATCTTTCTTAAAGCTCCCTTTTGTGGTGACACTAAGAGAAAAGCAGTGACTGCTAATTACAGGCTTGCTGGGCATCCATGGGCTTCTCCTGCCTGCCCTGCAGTGTCCCAGGAACTAGCTCTGGCTCCTGTGCCTCAGCTGCAATCTCTGTCTTCGAGCAGCATTTGGGAGGGATGCAACTGCTGTTCCTTCCTACAGAGACATACCTCCTCCTGATAATGAAAGTAATATATTATTAACAGGCTCTTGTAAGGGAGAGAAAAGCATTTTGCAGTTATTAGTCAAATCCAAACATCCTTACTTCCAACAGCAGGAGGCTGGGCTTTTATACTGAGAGATCTATTATCCTTTCTTCTATAAGGCAGAGTGAGATATTTTCTGCACAGACTTTGCAGCTTCTTCCATATGCCTTCCCCATCTGGGATGGGGTTCTTTGAGTCCACTGATGATGATGACTATTACTTTAGCACTATTATTTATTTTTGCTAGAGCTTTGTGAGAGGTAAATTTCTCTCTCATTGTGGTAGGTTTTACTTGGTGTGGAGCTAAGAGACATCCCATCTCTTTGTGTGAGTCTCTCAGAAGGTAGCAGTTCACACGGCCCATTTGTCAGAGCAGCAGCACTCGATGGAAAAACACTGTAGCAGCACACATCATTGAAAACAAAACCTAAAACCCAACAACCAAAAAGTCCCCCAAAATTTACTGTTGGTGTTCCCAGTGTCCCATCCTCAGAGGTCTGTAGGATCCGGGGTGATGTCTGTGGCCTCTTCCCCAGCAGAGAAAAATTGTCTCTCTTAATGACAGCTGTCTGGGAGGGCCATTGGAAGAGATTTCCCCAGTTAAATATCTTCCTTCAGCATCTTCTCAGCCTTTTTCTGAGCTGAATATGGAATCAAAAGCAGCTGTACAAGCATTTTTTTTTAAAAAACATTATATGTGAGATTTTACTTTTGCCAAATAAACTGCATTTTATACCTGTTGAAGTCATTTTGTTAGTTTTTTTTCCTTTAACTTTCATGCTGTGTACTAGAATTAAGTAACTTCTATTGAGATGGTTTGGAAGTTTCCATGTGAGGCTAAATCCATGTATACTAAATAATCAGCTTTAATAGGAATAGATCTTCATAATACTATTTAACAATGGATACCTTTAGATTAATATGCTTGAAAATTATTAATAAACAATGCAAAAAGAAGTAATTTTCTGATGTATTCATTTGTTCACTTACAAGTAGGTTCTGTAAGTCTATGTTTATATGTGTTTTCCTACATAGCCTATGTTGTAGCAAGACATATATTATCATATACCAGGAGGAAATGTAAACAAACATCAGTGCATAGAGTAAAAGTCCACTGATATTTTAATTTTTAAAGTGTTCCTTCTTTTCTTTTTTTAGAAGTTTATATAAGGCAATATGTGGCAGAGAGATCAGGGTATCTTATTTCCTCCTGAATCCTTCCCCCTGCCCCAAATGTATAAAACACATGCACAGAGCTCACCAGACAATTTGGCAATTACATTAGCAGAGGTGCTGCTGAGGTTTCTGCACTGCATTTGGCAGTGTCACCCCTGGTGGCTGCAGGGGAGAGGGTGAATAGGGTGGCTGGTGGTCAGTGGCCCTGGCTATCATTGCTAAGGGATGGAGGGAGGAATGCTTTAGGAATGCCAAGTGAGTCCCAGGCGTTGGTGGCTTTGCAGGGGAAGGAAGCTGCTTTTATTCAACTCTGCAAACACTGCAGAGAGTTGTCACAGTCTTTGAAGCTCAGTAAGTTGTTCTAAAGCTATTTAACTCTTGAGTGTGAATATTTGGTATAAATATAGCTGTTCACATTAAAAAAAAAAAAAGGCAGTGATCTGTGTGCATTTTGTTCCTGAATTAGATTTCCCACGATTAAGGGTTTTGTTCTCTTTCCTCATTTGGAAGTATTCCCCCACCCTTGTTGCAAGTGTAAATTGCTCTCCTGTAATGAAATCAATGGACCTTCACCAATTTACAGTAGTAGAGAACAATTTGGCTCATTACACATTTGATGAGATACGATCTGTGGTTATCTTTGCCCGGACAGATAGTAAAACATTAAGAACTAATAAAAAATGTCATATTCTCCAATACTGTGCTCTGGCTGTGAATACATGGATATGTTATTACATAGGAGTGGAGGGAAAGTATCCAGGGGTCAGCCAAGATGGAGATTGCTCTCTACTTCCTACTGCTGTTGTGAAACTCTGTTTTGTCAGTCAGGGTGGATGGAAGCTCGTGTTTAATCTTGGGTTCCAGCTTATATCCTGGCAAAGTGCAACTGTTCTGTACACAGGCCTAACTGGAGGGTTTGGTTGGGTTTTTTGCCTAATGGCAACAAAAGTTTCTTGCAGTGGTACCAGGATGATGTTATGGGTGGTTGTTTTGAGTCACAATCAGGATTTAAAATCAAATCACCTCAAAATTGGTTGTTCCTGTAATTTAGCTGAGTAAGTAATCCATCATTCTTTGACAGCCAGCTGGCTAAAGGAAAGGCTCTCACATTCCTGCAGGTTTGGTGCAGATCATCAAAAACCTTTACCCCTGTGACAGCTCTGGTGAGGGGTTTTTGCCGCCTGGCGCTCTTGACCCTTTGGGAAAAAGTTAAGCATGCTTTCTTAGTTTTAATTTTTCACAAAAGAAGGTATGTTGCAATGGTATTTTCTGTGGTATTGATACATGTGTGATCCCTGGTGATGGGAATTTTGAAAAGGAAAGTGAGAGTATAAGATAAAATTGATTGTGACACGTGAGGAATGTACTTTAAAAGCACTGATGCACTAATGTGCATTATGTGCAGGCCTTTTTCTGTAGCTTGTTTTAAGAAGTAAATAATTTTTATTTCTCAAGTTCTGCATGTCTCAAATTCACAGTGTAGGAATGTGAATGTTGTTGAAAACCTACTATTAGGACTTCTATTGAAAAGTAAATTTGAAAGAGCTCTTCTGCTGGCCAGCTGGTTACTGCATGTTTTTTTCCAAGTACTTTGTAAAAATATTTGTTTCCTTACGTGCAAATGTTTTCTCCCCACTATATAACACTCTCATGACTTAGATGATGATCTGATTTATTCACATCTTGCGTGTAGACTTTTCTGGACTGACTTTTTGCCCTATACAATACACGTGGTGTTTTGACCAGACACACTAGGAGGAATGGGCATAAAATATCTAAAGGGATCACCTTGAGCTTATAACCTTCATCCTCATAGTGTGAAAATTCAGAGTGCTTTGAGTTTTTCACAATGTGGGTGTCACTGCTGAATAGGGTTGGGTTATCTCTGTTTTTAGTAATGGCAGAGCTCTTTACTAGGTTGGGTTAAGGTTTGGTTTGGTTTGGGGTTTTTTTGGGAGGGGTGGGGGGAGCAAGGGGTGAGCTGTGGTTTTGTTTTCAATGGAGAATGCTATCATGCTTATAATAGTAGAACATTTTACACACTTTGTGGGTTAGGAAGCACTCAGGAAAACAAAGATGACTTTGGCGACGTGAAACAATTCTCCAGCCTCCTGGAGAATTTAACCCTGCTCAGGAAGCTTGGGTTAAATTTCTAGGCTGTGCTTCTTTAAAATTACCCATCTCTTCCTCTCAGTTAGTGCAGATGACCAAAGAGGAGTGTTTTGGCTGCTCAGTGAGGCCTCCCTGCTGTGAATCAGAGACATTCTCTGGGGGCAGGAACCACGGATGGAATACCTGTGAGGGCATGGCAGTCCTTGGGGCAGCACGCTGTGGATGCTTTGTTTTGTTTATCCAGCAGCTGCTTTGAAATGAGGCGTGGCAGCGCTGGGGTCTGTGCACAGAGCAGGTGCCCTGGTCGTGGGGGGGGATACTGTACAAACCTCCTGTGCTCCAAATCCAACAGTGACATAAATCACAACATGAACTCTGTAAATCACAAACAGTAACTTCCTTAAATGTGCTGTATTCTCCTTGATTTCATTGCTTCCTCTGATGCGGGATGCAGAAGATTCCTCATCTGCTGTCTCTGTCGTGATACTTGACACAGCACAGCCCCTGTGACCTCAGCATTGTGCTCCAGTAGTGCCCAAGCACGGCAATGAGAGCAGTCTGAGCAGGAAGGATTTGGGGTGCTGAAGGGATTTTGTGTGGGATGTTCCCTGAGTGGTTCCCTGAGGGATGGAGCTTCTCTGATGTCATGCATGATTGCAGTGGGAAAGAGCTCTTGGAATAAGGTTCCCTAAGCACAGTGCTTTTGAAACTTGAGCCTGTCTCTTTGAATTATTCTCTGAAGCTACCCAAAAGCTGATGCAAGTCTTTTTAATCTTTGGTAATAAGCAATGTGATCCCAAATATCACATGTTAATTCAGTGGCTGCATTTCTTCTTGTTCCTGAAAACTTCCCAAGCCAAGGCTGTGCTCTGAGCATGGTCTTGAAGTTCATCAGCCAGTTTTGGTAACTACAGCTTAAAACTAGCATGGGGCTTCTCATCTCAAGTACAGAAGAAAACAAAAACTGATAATACATGAGAATATGCAAAATAATATTAGGAAGTGAATAAACCATGTTAAAAATTTTTAATAACTTTTGTAGGACCATGGTCCTTATGATGCCTAAAGCTGTTATTTTCAAAATCTTTAATGAAAATCTGGGGGCTTTTATATTTTATTTTACACATCTATCATTTCATGCTGTTTAAGATTTCACAAGTGAATATGCTCTGCTTCTGTGGAAAAAGTTAATAAGCTCCAGATGTGATTTCATTCTCTCCAGAGGTAGATTTAAACCTAGTAACTCCTTACAGGCTTTGAATCAGACATTCTTCTTTTCTTTTCCTTAATACCTAGCTGATGAATTACAAAAGTAATTCAAACTTTGTTTTCCAGCTCTTTTCCTTTTCTGCTGGCAGCTGGCAATTCTTTTGCTGTGATGCATATCAAATCACAGCTCACTGAAGCTCCTCACAAACAGGAGCGCACAGCTCTCACATTGCCATGCTCCTTGGGGTTTGCACCTTTAGGTTGGGAATGTGAAATCATTGAAATCATTGAAAACTGCTGATCTTAGAAGCCTTAGAAAATTTTGATTTTGCTATTAAAAAAAATTAATTCCCACCACCCCTGGCTTAGGAAGTCATTACTCTATTGCTGCTCTTTATGGCATTTGCACAACCTTTCAGAATAATTTACTTTAGAAAATTGTGCAGGGAAAGAGTCTTGACAAAATCAGATTGAAGGCTCAAGTAACAAAAGCTGCAATTGTAATGTTCCTACAGCTAATGAAATGTAATTTAACAATTCATTTCAATAATTTGCCTCTAAACTCCAGAGTAAGGTTTCATTCAGTGACTGTCAAATTTAAGATACCCCAAGCCTTGCAGATAAAACGAAGACCATGCTTATAGCCCATTTACACTGAGAGCTAGACTGCCAGAGTCTAGCACCATCAGATCTGTGGTTTTTGCATCCAGTTTTTGACCCTGACATCCAATCCAGTAACCATAAGTGAAGCTAAACTGCTAGAAAACAGCAACTTTTTTTTTCTTTTTATTTTTGTTCCACAGTAGAAACATGTCTCAAGAACAAATACTGAAGTTCATGTGGTGTTGTAGCAGCCCTCCTCACACCATATAGCAGAGGGTGAGGTAACAAAAGCAATCACACCAAAAAAACCCCTAGGAAAGTAGGACAGGGTGCTTTAATACTCTGGGAAGGGGGAGAGGACGATGAGGAAGCAAAGCTGGCCAAAGCAGGGATACTGTTAAAGTATTTGGTTGGATAAGCAGCACTACAGCAATGCCCTTGGTGTGGGAGGTGGTTACATCCCAGCTGAGATCACCATCAACTCTTTGGTGTGGACCCACACTCTAGACCTTGGGAGAAGCCAGTTGCTTCACTTACTGGATCACTTAAATACTGTAGGAATTTAGTATCCTACACTCAGTACATTTCTTCATTTGCAATGGATGGCTTGGATGGATGGATTTACCTTCGATGAACTTTATACTTGAGAAACAATTTGTTCTCCATTGTGGGCAACTTGTAATTGAACAAGAATCTCAGAGGGATGAATCAGCCAAACCTATTCATTTCTCCAGCTTCCTGCTTTTTCTTCAACTTTTGTGTCTAATATTAATTTGATTCTTTCAGAGACAGACATTTTAATTGATTAAGTAGACCCTAGAGGTAGATAGTACATTGCCAACGTTTTTAACAATATGTTCCTTAAAAAAGTCATCCATCGGCTTCATGCTCTTCTCAGAGAGGGGAAAAAGAAACTTGTCAATTCTACACCCTTCACCTTGTTTCCCAAAAGATCCATCATTTCTCCTTGTTGCACATCTGGTTTAGGACTTCCTAGCTTGTGTTGATTTTTTGTGTGCCTTCAGATGAGGGTAGTTAATATTCCCAGAAGTCATGATAGAAGAAACATACCCTGTTCCTTCTGTGGGAAGTGGTTTGGGGGACCATTTCTAATGAGGGCTCTGTGAACAGCTTGCCCTGCATTAATGGGGCTGCCTTTGAGAGCAGTGGGTACTGAGGGGTTCCCTGACTGAGCAGGAGTGTCTCAGTCCCAGGCTCGGACACGAGCTGTTAGGAGGAGTGCTAGGATCTGGGTCTGGATGGGCAGTCCTGCCCAGGTGACTTCATGCTCCAAAGGCTTTTCCTTTGGTGAGTGTGATTCCCATTCACTGTTACAGTGCCATGCCAAGGACTGAAGGAGAACCACAAAAACTGCACTAGTGAACCAAGAGCAAAGAAAACAGCACCTAGGAGGGAATAAGCACAGGCTGGGGGACAGCTGCCTCAGTAACAGGACTGCAGGAAAGGACCTGCATGTCCTTTTGGTGGACAAGCTGAATCTAAGTCAGCAGTGATGGGCAACGACAGAATCACAGACCATAAAATCATTTAGTTTGGAAAAGACCCTTTAGGTTATTAAGTCCAACCATAAACATAACACTGCCAAGCCCTCCACTAAACCATGTCCATGGTTAAAAGAGAGCACAGATGGCATGTGAGAAGTCCCCTCTAATCAGCAATAGACAGGTTGTATCTGGAGTCCTGTACCCAGTTTGGATCCAGAGAAGAAATTAATTGAAGAGGAATCTTTGAATGGTTTATAAATAAGGCCTCATCCTGAAAGTGTATGGCAGCAGAAGGATTTCCTGCAAGGTGTAAATAACCAAGTTTCATGGTAAAGATGATCAAATATCAGCACAGGTTGCCCAGAGAGTATTCAGAGTCTTCATTCTTGAAGATATTCAGAACCTGACAGAACAAATGCTTGAGAAGTCTGATCTAACTTTGAAGTTAACCTTGCTTTCAGTAAGGAGATAGGACTTGATGATTTTGAGGCCTCTTCTAGTCTTAATTATTCAATGCTTCAATTAAAATCCTATGCTTTATGTACTCTTTTGATTTTTGTCAGACTGCTAGTCAGGTGTTTCTCATGGAAGGTGTTTTTCAACCTGATTACTCCTGACTTGAAATATTTCAGCTCACTCTTTTATCCAAAAAGAGTGTATCCCTCAGCTGCAAGGGGAGAGGAGGGATTCAGTTTTTATTTCCAAGCTAAAATTATCTTAACCTTGTTTTCAGGAATGAAAAGCTTATATATTGTTTTACCTGTATTAGGGGTTTTTTCTGCTCTTTCTAAAACGTTCTGCTGTTCTTGTGCCTTCAGGCAAAGCCTATTAGCTTGGCAGGATGCACGGCTTTTTGGCAAGAATGTACTGAGTGAAGTAATGCACAAAAAGTCTATGTTCAATGAGGATTTGAACAAGTTGGTAAGACTAGGGAAGGGAAGGGAAGCCTCAGAGCAGAGAGTGGGATGAAGATCCGGAAGTGGGGGAAAAGAAGGAAGCAGGACAGAAACAAGTCAGGGGAAAGGACTAAAGAGTGCAATCTTTGCTGTCTCCTAGGCAGGACTTGTTCAGTGGTGTGCTCAGAAGCTGGCCAGCCTCCTCCTGTTTATATTTTCCAGAAGAGCTGTGCTAAATAGGGCAAGGCAATGCAGGTGATGAAGGAGCAGGCTGGGCTGGACTGATCCATTCAGTCCTACACATTACCCCCGAGTTCCCTAGGGAGGCTGTGTCTGAATTGTCCCTTTTCTGAGGTCTGAGCTGTGATTTGAGAATCTCAGTGCAAAAATGATGAGCTGCCACTGAAAAAGTATTGGGATTGTGCTAGAAGGTGCCACATGATGTAAGCTCTCTTGCCTGGGTGGCATGACTTGGGCATTCCGATATGATGGATGGTTTTGACATTAATGTGTGTGGCTCAGTCCTCTGTGTGTAGAAAATGAGGCTGGAAAGATGGAGATTATCAGTATTGATGGCTATTCTTGCAGTGCTCGTTTATCAGTGTTAAGCACCACAAGAAAGCAAGTTGAGGAAATTGATAATTCTGTCTTCATGACTCAATTCCTTAAACACTCTTTACCTTTTGCACTGGATAAGGCAGCAGTTCCTTCCTGGCCAAAATAAAAAGAAGAAAGACGAAGGTTGGACATAGTGCATCAGAAGGCAACTTAATTCTGGCATTTCTAAGTATTGACTTGTATAATGCTAATGTATTCTGGTGAGTAATTTTACCTATAAAATTGTGTTCCTATTAGTTTTGTCAATTTTTTTGTTGTAAGCATTGGCCCTAATGATTCCTCTGAAACTCTTCAGTCTGCTTGCATTACTCAGCATTACTGATGTAAAAGGAGAAGTCCAGCTTGTCCTGTCTAGTTCACTCAAAAAAGAGGTAAAATTGTTTTTCAGAGGCTGAGTGGACTGTTTTGATGCACGGGTTTCCAACAGTTCTTTAACCTCACTGAAACTGAACACATATTTCTTCTGAATTTTGGCTCATGCTTGTGATACTGATGGAGCTTTTATTTTTAGAGTTGCTATCTTTTCTCCTGCTGCCATATCTGTCTGCTGAGTGTTGCACTCCTGCCAAGTTACACTTGCTCTAGACACAACATAAACATAATTACATGTAAGAAATGTGAAATCATTGTGAAAAGGGGGTTTAGTTTCAAAATAATTTCACTTTAGTACTGTTTCTAGTCTTAATCCTGCCTGTCTAAAGCAAGGGTTACCTGTTGTTAATGTGTAAAGGGTACAGTATGCTTTAGCTCTTTTCACTGCCTGGAGTTCTGAGGTGCTACAAGAGAAGATTTAATAATGGGGCTTTATGTGTATTAATGAAAAAAAAATTGCTGTTTTCATACTGACATCTGAGAGGGATAACTAAAACTGTGAAATAAATTGTGTCTGTGGGAAGGAAAAAAAAAAGAAAATACAGGATAGAAAGATTTTTTCTTTCTTTAAAAAAAGGTGACCCTAGTAGATAATGGTCAGGAAAGGTTTTGTTCATTGTCCCCTGAGGTCTGTCTTCATCCCAGTTCCATTAGTTTTCTGATTATTAAGGCTATCATGTAAACCACAAGGAAAATTTGGCCACATTTTGAGAAAATAAAATATTTGTGCTGAGGACTCATTACTTTGATGCTAAGAAAGGAAAAAAGGAAAAAAACCCAGCAAAACAAAAACCACAAACAACTTTGACTTGCATTAGTTGAGAAAACACCTGTTTTTAGTTAACTCTGAAGAGTAACACTTTGAGGTTGAACTTGTGTAATGAGCATTACTTAAACATTGCTGTGATGATTTTTTTTTTTTAACTTGTGGCAGAGTCACAGAAACAGAACTGAATTGGTAATTTGGATGAGTCCTGGTATCTGATCCAGTAGTGGTGCAGAAGGATATAGCTGCACATCACAGCTCTTATAGCAACAGAGACCCATTGAAACAAATTTTTGTTGGGATCTAATGTAGCTGTTACACAAACACATATGCAGTTGATTTTAAAATTAAAACATCACCAAGAGACACAGAAGTAGTTGAATATAAAATGTTAATTTTATTCCTGTTTCTCTTGTGTGTGATGTGGGACTGCCTGATATCTGGTGAGACTGAAAAGGGTTTGAGTCTCCCTTATCTAGATAGTTTTCTGAAGCTGGGAAATAAAAGTGGTGCCACAAGCAATGATGAATGGAAAGAATTGCATTAAGTAATTGCAAAGCAAGGCATGGATGAGCCCTACTCCAGAAGACAAGGCTCCTGGGCAGGCTGCACAGTTCATGGGTGAAGTTCTTCTCTAGGCCACATTAGACTGAAATGAGCTCTAGAGAAGAGGCCTCAAACTACCCTGATCCTGAGTTGTAAGCCCAAGAAAATGTTATAGTACCCCTGACTACATGTGGAGCAGTGTCTTGTGATGGTTTAAAGCAAGGAGAGGAGAAAAAAAAAAAAAAAGATTCCATGGCTATTCATGTGAATCTGTGAATAGTGGCAATGTTTCTGCTGGCCTGAATAACTTTCAGGCTCATTTCTGAAGTTCCTGGCAGAGCAGCCCTGGAGCTGTGAGGTCTGTGCCCCACTCTTCCCCTCCTCAGAGGCTGGTGGCAGCTCATGCCCTGCCTGTGCTCAGCCTGGCATTGTGCAGAAAGGATGCTCTGTGTGCCTTCTCTCTCTGTGGTGGGGGACAAACAATAAGCTTGAGAAAGAGGGATGCTCCAGACCACGTGTTTTGAAATTTCTCCTCTGCAAGGAAGGATTGGTGTGTCTGGATTGGTGAAAACCTGGCCCTTCCGTGTCTGCTTGCTGCATGCCAAGATAAGATATAGTTGTGCAACGCAGCAACCTATTTAAAAACACTCTTCATTGTTAGAGAAAAACATGGGTATGGAAGTGGGAAAGGCGGGGTTGTGATGTGCGTTGGTCGTGCTCTTGTAGCACCCATTTAAATTCCCATTTATATTTTCCTAATACGCTCATCTCCTTTTTGCCTCAGAGCTATTTTAATTGAATTTGCTTGTTCTGCCTGCCATTTAGCTGTGAGCTGCCCTGACTAAAACCAGTTCCAATGCAATAACAAACTGAGCTGTTTCACCCAATTTCCGGCGTTAAAAGCAGCTGACCTTCGAGTGCTGCAGGAGGAGTGGCGGGGTCTGGGGGGGCTGATGCTGAGAGATGCACGCAGAATCAGCTGCACACAGAGCTTGGATGAGAAATTATTGTAATTGCACTAACTGTCCATATTAAACACAGTTTCTGTCTCTCTGTGTGTGAATGCATGCGTGTAATTTTCAAATATTGTCTGCATTTGAATTGAATTATCAAATGGGCTGTAATAGTAGGCTAGAATTCTTTTGGGATGAGTGTATGTTTTGTAATAATTAGTTCATTACTAAGCATAATGTAGCTGTTTCTCTTGAATGTACTTTTTTTCATTTATTTAGGAAAAAAGGTGTTTTAAAAAATTCTCCAACAAATACTGCATTGCTACTCTCGGATAAAACACAAATAAAGGAATTGTATCAGAACTGTACAGCTGCTAAAAGTATCTTTGTCTAATTTGTAACACAGAGCAGTCAGACAATGCACTGTTCTCTCTGACACTATATTTCTGTTGGTCTTGTTGGGCTTGGCCACCAGGAATATCAGACTGCACAGGGCAGGGACATCCTTGCATCATTAAACTGATGAGTTTTCCCATCCTTTTCAATGGTGAGGTCTTCACCCACTGAACTGTTGAGATTAGACCTCTCTGTAGCAGGGAGAGGTTTGCTTATGGAAAGCTACTGTGGCAGATAGGGTGGATAGAACTGACTATTTTTTTTTTCCACCTGTGCTGTACTTGTGGGACTCCTGATAGTCTGTTTCAGGCTCTCATTGAGTGAGTGATAAGATTTTCAAACAGAGGTTTAGAAAGTCTCTGCTGTTTCTCAGTGGCTTGGTTGGAGAAAGAATGTGTAGAGATAAGGCCTGTCAGTACCACGGATGGGTAACCTGTGTGCAAACAAGCTGAGAGGCAGCTTGTTTGTGTGGTTTATAATGCTGCTTTAATTCTTACTTTTATAAACAGCCCAACTGCTCTGCTGGCAGAGAAGCGGTCTTGTGGAATCTGATATAATTATTGACTGCTGCCAGAGAGCTGAATATGCATTAGGAAATGGTATGGAGGAAGCAGGGCTGCTTCTGTCTGACCCCTCCTTTCCTCTCACCAGTGTGCTCAGAGTCAGTGCAGCTTTCAAATCACATTGGAAACCTGTTTGTTTAAGCAAACTGCTTGCTCTGATTCTGGTCTTAAAAATCATAGAATCATTAAGATTGGAAAACCCCTCTAAGACCATTGAGACCAACACATAACCCAGCTCTGCCAGATCCGCCACTAAAACATGTCCATTATACCCACATCTATGTGTTTATTTAACACATACAGGGATGGTGATTCCACAACTTCTCTGTTCCACAACTGCCTCTTCCAATGCTTGTCAACCTTTTCAGTGAAGAAATTTTTCCTAATATCGTTCTATTGCTTAGAATAACTTGAGGATAGCACTTCATAAAATCACTTACTGGAAAACAAAATAGGTGTTGGAACAGGTGGATGCATTCTCAGCATAATAATGACCACTTGGACAAAATGTCTTGATTTTTTTCTCATTTTTGTGGTCTTGATTAGTTTGATTTTCTTCTATGCTAGAAAGTAAACTTTATCATAGTACAATGATAAGGTGAAAAAGTAAAGACAATGACAGTCTATAGAGGTATAAGAAGCCTGCATAAGAGCAGTTCCAAATACTGGCTGTCCACTAAGGAGTCTGAGATATACAATGCTATTATCAACTAAAACTTTTTAAAAACTTATTTTTGTTTTGATTTAATAAATGTCACATGATTAAGCATGATTCATACCACCTCTCCTTTCCATGTTTAATTTTGTCATTTGAGTAGCTGTTACAGCACTCAGTTTCCCTTCCACAAGTTATTTTATTGCTCTTTGGAACAATAAGGCTTAAGCAAAACAGAGATATACAGGTCTGTGTGGGAAGAAAAAGAGGGAAATGAAACTCTCAAAAAGACCTGGTATTATTTATTTTCCCAAAGATACGTGTATAAAGTGAACCTGGTGTAGGAACAAGTATAGGAACACTGGAACTTTGTGAAAGAAATACACAGAACAGTTGAATATTACACTACTGCTACACTGCAATGCTTTCGAAATGCCTGAGTGTAGCTATAACTGCTTTCTGTGGGTTAAGTAAATTGTACCCAAAATATTCCTTATCCTTTAACTTAGTAAGTCTCAGGCTGCTGTAGACATTTCAAAAATGTCTTTATTTTTCATCGCTTTCTTTTTCTTTTGTAAATAAGCAAAAATAACTGAACTTCCCCTTACACAATGCAAGTGTTTTATAAATTTCAGGCACTAAAAAGAGGTAACAAGAAGTGGTTAAGAGCAGTTGCTGTACTCCTGGTAGAGAAGCTGAGGTATTAAAGGCTTCAAAGATAAGAAAGTAAGATGTAACATGCTACATTATCTCATCATTATAGCTCAGTTTGCATGTACATAATGCATTGTAACTGCTGTTTTATGTTGAGTTTTTCAGATGCTGTAATTGCCTGGTGAACATTGCTTTGCTACATTCATTGACTGACAAATTCTATACAAACTTTAGACACATCACATAATGGGATGTCTGTGAAGTTGCAACGTGAACATTTTATTTGATTGGCCTAAATAAAATCGATGAATAATAGGTAACATAATTTTAGCTTTTGAGAGGCTTTGAAGAGGGTAAGCGAATAAAATATCCACATTGATGATGCAGCCTTCTCAAGAGACCTTATAATTCATGTGCATTTCAAGATCACAGTCAATTACAGAAAAACAAAATTTTGCTTTGCTTTTTAAATACATCATTGGGGAGTTTAGCTTCAGAAGTCCTTACTATAGTAGTCATAGTGGACATATGGCAGAGCATTTGATTTCATGGGCATTGTGGAGTATAGAAAATTTATTTCCCTCAAAGGCTACACCTTTTGTCATGTTATTCCAAGAATTGTTCATTAAAAGTTAGGGTTTAAAAGTATTATTATTATTGTTGTTATTATTATTATTTGCTGCTCATTAAAAAAAGGGGAAAGGAAATCAAACTGAAAGCCTGCCGTGAGGAATTCACTGATGACATGACAGCACTTTATTTTTGAAGATCTTTTCAGAGTACTACACAAAAATGATCTTGCTCTCTGAAGGGGTTTGGCTCTCTTGCACCCCAAGAAATGCGTCACAACAATTGTGGTGGATACTTAAAGCTGAGTTCCACAAGAATAAGTCACTCTATCTGCTGCCTTTTTGCTTGAGTGGAACATGAGAACACGAGCTCATGTTTCATCATTCATCTGTATAATCACTTTCAGGTTCCTTCAAAGAGTGGCAGAATCCCCCACAAAGGAAAATAAAGCAAGGCTTCGTGGTGCTTAATGCAAAGCAGAGGGTGGCTGGCGCAGGGAAAGACATGGCTTGCACCACAAGACACTGCTACACCATCTTTGAGGCTAAGCACTCAAAGCCATGCTGTGCAGCAGATACAGAGAAATACAGAGGTGGTGTAGCCATGGCTGGATAGTCTCGCTAAGGGACGCGTTCTGTTCTGGTGTGGGCTCGGCCCCGTGTGGCCCTGGCAGGCAGGTATCCTGTTTGATTAATCGCAGCGTATGTTGTGATAGACGATCAGCGTGAGCAGTGCTGCCTGTCAGCATGCACACAGCCAGGCATATGCTCCTTCCTGCCTTGCACACACATCCAGAGGGGTATGCAGAGTGCCGAGCTCGGTGGGGAAGGATGGAGTGCAAACGACAAGGAGCAGTACTAAAACCTTATGAATACAACCTTGCCCATACTTCATTTTCATCTTTGCAATTTTTCTCCCCAAAATGTGAAAGGAAGATATGAGAGCAACTCATTGAAGTCATCGGAACCATCTGAAAGCTGTTTTATGGGTTCATTTGTCTGGCTTGCTTGTGTTTCTTAGTAACTTCTTTCTTCTGCCAAAAATAACTCTCAGACTATAGATTAGCTGGTGTACAAATAGCAGTAAAATGGCCCAAAACTCCAGGAATGGACTCAATAATGAAGTCAGAATTGGAGGGGTTTGGGACACTTTATTCCAAACTAATTGAATTATAGAATTTTGTTGCAAAGGCAACAACTGTGCTCTGCCTGCTGTGCGAATGTAATGCTTTGTATCAATGCCACTGTGTTTTTCCTTTGAGAAAATATTTGTAGGTTTCATTATGTCTTACCCTGTGTGTCTCGTCAGGAGAAAACAATGTCCTAAACTGAAAAAACTCCTTTTCCAGGCTTACTGCCTTTGTCTGGCACCTCATGCGTCAGCAAGGTCTGGTTACTTTGGTTGAGGAAGGATTCATGGCAGATGCTAACAGGTGCAATGGCAATTGCAGATTTGTCCTAAGCAGATGGGCCAAGATACCAAAGTGCAGAGTGACGCAATCCATCACCGTGGTCTCAACAGAGTAGAGCAGGCAAGTTGGGAAACTGAGGACCAGCCCAGTTTGTAAGCCCTGATACTATTAAAGTGATTTTATCTTGCAACAGAGATTCCAGTCCCACTTCTTCTGTTTGTTACTGTGTTTTGAGAGAGGAGCTACATTAAAACCCTGAAAATGAGGGTGCTTGGCTGCTCTGATTGGTGTCATAAAGGGGGCCTTGGAAATAATTTGACTGAACTTTGAGCAAAATGAGTTCAGATTTGGAGGAGAGTGTAGCCTGGATCTCTCTGCTTCACAGGCTCTTTGTAAATACATTATTTTAATTATGTATTTGAAACCACTGACATGTGCTTGACTCTAACTCTCACCAGTGGTGCTGTGTCAGCCCCCAGGTACACTGAACGGATGTTTGCTTATTTCTGGATTTGAAATGGAAAGACAGTGTGTGCTTTGTGTGTTTTTGCCCAGGAAATAGATGAAACTTCAGCACACTTTTTTTTTTTTTTTTTNTTTTTGAGGTGATGACAGGAATTACTGCATTTACTTTTCTACCAAGAACAAATTGTGCACCCAAAAATTTTCTGGGGAAGCAGCAGAGCATCTCTTCTTCTAACTGCAGGATCCTTATGTAAGCTCATGCATTTCTGTCAGCCTATTTTTCTGAGTTACTTTTCTAAAGCAGGAGAGCTGGCCTGATGCTTAAGGCATCGAGGATGTTGCTTGGCAACTTTGGGCCGTGCTTGCGTTTCTGTGGGAGCAGCTGGACAGATGTTTGCACACAGGCTGACTGGGAGCAGCGCCTGGTGGTGACCGAGTAAACCCAGTCCTAAAATTGTTTCAAGAGATGTGTGATAAATTAAACATTTGCACTGTGAGAGGCTGTTCATTATACTCATTATTTGGAAAGTGTAAAAAGCTTTTGAAAAGGTGAGAAGCTGAGATGCCTTTCTTGGGTATTTTTCAGTGCCTAGTGGACAGATACATACCATTTGTCATTTGGGTGAGTGAAATTTGTTCAGTTTAAAGCTGTGAGTTGAAGATGATGGTTTGTTTTGGTGTTGCCTTCCCCCACCCTCCAAACTGTAACAGTGTTATTTTCATGCTATTAAGAGGATTTACCCTTCAGAGATCCCAAGGCAGATATCCCAGGGCTGTTTTGCAGGTCTGTGTCCAGTTAGCAATTGGCTGCATTTCAGTTAGAAAGAAAACAGTGGAGTTTTCTCTGTAGCCTCTGCTGCTTCTATCCTGATAAACAATTTGCTGGGTTCACATAAGGCATCTAACTTTAAGGTATGCCACTATATTTGACAAGGGAAAAACACAGAAAACCTAGATTGGTAAGAAACCTCTGACTTTTCCCTGTGAGTGTTGATAGTGAGAGCAAGTTGCAGGGGGAGTAAGCTGTTGAAGCAGAAGGAAGGGATGAATGTCTCTTCACTACCTTCGTTTTTACTGGCAGTGTCCCATAAAGTGAATGTGAGACTTAAACTGTAATCTGAATCAGATCATGTTTTAATGCATTTTGAAAGCATCTGAGCAGCTCTAAATGTCAGGTGGAGGAGCTCCTGGCTGTGTGCAGAGGCTGTTTGCTGGAGGTGGGCCGGTCCCTGTGAGCCCCGCTCAGGTGGGGGCTGAAGGTTAGGGGTCTAATTTTGACCAGTTGCTCACATAAATGAAGGCTGATGCCCAACATCACCATCACAAGCTGGCACAGCCCCCAAAAGAGGCAGCAGTGTGATACTGGTGTCATTCTCTCACTGCTCCTGTCACACCACACCACCCACTCCTCGGTCTCGTATTGATGAGATGTCACAGGAATTGTAGTGAGGACTTGATCAGATTTATTGTCTCTCCTCCACTTTCGGTTCTAACTTGAAAGAGTTTGCCTGCTTCTTCCCATGGCCTTAAATATTTGTAGTGACTTAGTGAAAGTGGCAGGAGCAGGATGGAGGTGGGAAGGAGCAGCTGGGAAATTGTGGGGTTGCTGGAAACTTTTCTGCTGTTGGTATTGCAGATGTCTAACTGACTGGGAGAATGTGGCAAACTGGGCCAGGGACAGGCTGCGAGGAACAAGGGTGACATCTGGCTTGGTGGGCTCCGAGCCACCAGGCACAGCCCCAGGTCCTTGTTTTGTGAAGAGCAGCCACTTCTGCTGTAAAGTTTAGTGCAAGGAAACATGTAAGAGCCAGATGAGGCAGCGTACTGGGAACAACCGTGCACTTTTCTAACTAGAGACAGAGAAATTACAGTGCATAAATTGGGGTTTTGCTTTCTCGTTGTTCTCTTTAAGAAGTATATTTGATAGATTAAAAACACCAGGCCTTCCCCTTTCTGTGAGTTTACTTGTTGTCCAACCTGATTTCTCTACTCTTCTGTCACTCTTCTGTCACTGAGAGAATAAAAATATCTCTGAGAAAATAAAAAGAGAGAGGGATAGTTAGACAGGAAAGATAGTCAGCAAACCTAAAGTTCTTGTTTAGACATGCCAAGTCAGAAATGATTTACTTGTAAGGAATCCTTGAGCCTAAAGTAATCCTTCAACCATTGAAGAAAGCAACCTAGGACATCTTAGCATGTCAGACAATACAGATAAAGGATAAATGCAGTTTTGAGCAGGCCTTCTTACCTTTTCCCAGTAACATTTTAGTAAGATGATAAGCATAAACATTCATTGTACTTTAAACAAGAACCTACTACTGCTACCCTTAATTGGTATTAACCTTCATTAAGATGAGAGTTGAACTGGGTTGGGTGCTATGCAAACACTCATTAAAGTGCCTTTCCTTCCTGGTAAATCTTGCAGCTAACAAAGATGAATGATATAAAAGCAGCTGGGGGCTGTGCCTATTAACCTGGCCATTTAGAGTCATTTTATTATAGGTGTCATGAGGAAGAGGCATCTTAAAATGGGATTTGTAGAAGGCAGTTATGATTCAGGATGGCATTTCTATTTCTGATAGTAGTCCATAAATATGAGCATTGATTCTTTGACTCAGTGTAGCTTATGCTTAAGGTAAACTTCAGCTTAAATCCTTCTCTGAATCAGATGAAAAGACATAGAAGAGCTAAAAATAGTTTTATAACTGAAATGCAAGGCTGGGTTTAATGGTATGGAAAAGAATGAAGAAAGCAACTCAGTAAAAGAGAATAGTCCGTGTTGACCTCCATGGAGATGGTTGCCATCTGGGAAGCTTGTGGTCCTAGAGTTGCTAATAGAAAATGAGAATTGTCCTTGCCTACCTTATTGTTAGGCTGCTCAGGAACCTTACTGAAATGAAAATAAATTAGTACTAACTGCATATTGCTTTGTCGGTTTCCTGTAGTCAGTGTATATTAAATCAGAGTACAGTTAAACCTTATTAATGACTATGAATAAACAAAATAAATCAAAAATTACAACCTTAACTGAGATTAAAAGCTTCAGTTTATTATTCTCTCTGAAAGCTAACTCTTGTATGTTTTGAACACGGCCTCAGGTACATCCGAAAGCACCATGTATCCATAAAATGTGGCTACCTTGGCTCATAATAGGGACTGGAGAACTGCAGCAGAAGGTAATCCTTGATAATCCAGTTAATGCTCTCACTCAGAAAGTAGCCACAGATATGAAAGTGGCAAAGGGCAGCGCTGAATTAATTGCAGTAAATCTTCTATAGGCAGGATTTCAGTTGCAAAGCACTGGGGCCAAATTTACTTATTGTTCCCTCAGTAGTCTTAAAATGGAGTGGATTTGGCAGTGACTGGCAGAGTGAGAGTTACTTCAGACAGCAGAGCAAGTAAGTCTCTATACTGAGGTCAGTAGACCAGTCTCAAAAATGAAGCTGACCTGCTGTGTCACTGAGTTCTCCTCAACGATGTCTCATCTGAAGGTTTACTACTTACACATATGAAGGCAATGGTAATATTGGCCGATTAGTGGGCATTATGTTTGTAGTGAGTGAAGACAGAAATAGAAGATTTGGTTTGATTCCTAAATCTTGCCTTCATCTGTTAGCAGTGATCATTCTTAATTATGAGAATTTTGTTTCATTGCCATGCAGAAAGTTAAGCTGCATGAGTCATGGACAGAATGGTTTGCTTTTAATAAATGGAAGTGGATACAGTAATAATAAAAAAAAAAAAAGAAAAAAAATCAGTTTGACTCCAAACCCATCTGCCCGTCTAGACAGATAGTGCCAAGCTCCTATCTCTTAAGAAGTATCTTCTTAATAATGCTGTACTAATGCTAGTACTTTTATAGTACTTGCCATTTTTCAAAGTGCTGTGCCCAGCTAATTCATCGTTGGCTGGACTTGAGAGGGCCTTTTGCTGAGTTTGATAGCATTTTTGTGTCTTGGTTTTCTGTTATGTGCTATTTTGAATGCCATGTCCAATCAATTAAGGAATCACAAGAATGTTTTAGGCATCGGTTCCCAGAGCTGGGCAATAATCCTTGTCCCTGTTCTTCCAGGGTTGCCTATTCATCTTTTCCTGGCAGAGACCATGTGTCTCCCCATTCCTCTCCCCTATAAAAAAAAAAAGTCCTTTAGTGGCCAAATGCTTTGCTCAGGCCTGTTTTCTTTACGACTGTTTTCCTCTGACTGGAACCCCATGGGGAAGGGGTGTGTGTGGGGGGGGAGGGTGGGTGTGTGTTGACACCTTCTCCTTTCCCTCCTCTAAACTACCTGCTTCTTTTCAGAGGCTGTTTGATATTATTTTTCCGTGGCTTTTTCTTCCTCCTTTTGCAGAGCTTTCCCCCTTTGAAGGGCTTTCCCAAGCAAGTTGCATGTGTTCACCAAAGGGGAGAAACTGGAACAGCAAAAGGGGTGGATGGATAGAGAAGAGAATGGAAGGCAGAGCTTTCCACCTATTTCATCCCCTTCCCCAGCTCTGTGTCATTCTCCTGAGTGACTCTGACTCTTGCTCATAGAGCTGGGTCCTGCCATCTCAATACAGAAAATGGAGAAAATACAGGGAAGGTAGGTGGTGCAAGGGGAAGGAGAGTGCTTCGGAGGGACGATGAAGAGATGCCTCTTATAAGGGCTGAGGAGGAATAGATGGTTGGGAGGTCCCTGGCCAAGAGGTATGGTGCTAATGGAGGGAGGGGGAGAATGGGCCAAAGTGGATATGAGAAGAAGAAAGGGGATGGGGTGGCAGGAGCAGGCTGGGAGAGGTGTTCTGCAGTCACTGAAGCAGAGAGGAGATAGTGTGTGGGAAGTAGCACACAGGCAGCTCATGTCTAGAGCAGCAGGGTGCGGGGGGTTCAAAGGCTGTGCATTCAGAGCGACTGCCAGTGTTTGGCATCCTGTATCCCACCCAAGCTGGTGCTGGTTTTAAATAAGCAAAATGTAGGAGTTAAAAACTCCTCCATGGCAGGCAGCAGGGGCTGCGTGACTTGTTGCCAGCAAGGCCTTATGTGGAGGTGAGAAGGGACTGCTTTGGGCTGCACCAAGCCTGATGCGCTGAGAGTTGAGATGAATGGAACTCAAATGGAACCATTAGCTCCTGACATCTTGGTCTGAAGCACCACCTCCAGAAACAAAAGAAAATAGCATAAAGTTATTTGTCCCATAGCAAGGCAGGAGATCAATCTTGTGCTACCTGGACTTGTCATCCGATGTCTTCCTTTTTTGTAAATGAACAATGAGTTAATTCCAGTGAGGTGTAGGGGGATTATTCACATTTCCCACCTGTATAAAAAGAGTATGGATTCAGACTTGCTATAAAATACTGAAAAAACTTTTTTGTTTTTTCCAAAAAAGAAATAATATTAAAAACTGCTGATTCATGGAAACCTAAACTTCTTTGGAGCTTCCTTCTGACAAAAGTCATGACAAGTTGGGCACTAACCCACTTTGAAATTAGAAATTAACATTTGAAAATGGAAAAAAAAAACCCCCAAACCTGTGAGTGTTGAGAGCTCTGAAACTTAGGCCCACATTGGTAGCCCAGAGGTACCAGCTCCCTTTAATCTGTTGCAAAGATTTCCTGTTTGTAGGAGCAGCCTGTTAATACCACTTGACGCTTTGAGGTTAAATCAATGTGCTGGAAGCCTTCTAGATCCTCAGATGAAAGATGCCATTAAGTATGCAGAATATCCACAAAAGGGATCACAGAGAATAGTGTAACTGTGGGGCAAATCTGCCTGCAGTGCTGCTCAAGGACAGCATGGATGGCTGGAGAGCATTAATACTCGCGTGGTGTGTCTGCTTGAAAGTGATGTCAACGCCTTCCTCTCTAATGGGCAGTGCAAGAGTTGCCAAAGGTCAAGCTGGTAAATTCTCGCTTGTTTTTTCATGAATATTTCTTAAGTCTCCCAGCTTACTTTTGAGACTTGGTGCGATTCAGAGCAATTCAGTCCTTTCCTTACTTTCCTCTTGTTTTGTTTTTTTTCTCAAATCAAACCTCGTTAACTCTAATGTGCATCTTAGCTGTCAAGTCCATTCCCTTGTGATTTGTGATGGCTTCCAGAGCTCCTGGTGGAAAAGAGTACACAAGTCTTGTTATTTCGACTGCGTGACCAAAGGTATGCCCTCTCTTAGTTGATGGCACGCATTTTTCTTTGGAACTCTCTCTCCTTCCCAGGCGCACTGGGGTGTGCCAGTTCTGCTGAACAGCACTCTTGCTTAGCAGGTGAAGAGGGTGGTGTGTGTCTGGCTGCGATGCCACATGAAATACAGAACAGCACAGTTTTGCAGATCTGAGACATGGTATGCTGCTGCCTACTGTCAAAACCTCTTTCTCATCTTAAATCCCCCAGCGATGCTGCTAATTATTCCCTGCCCCTCCCTCCCCCCTTGATTCATATCAGAGCCCTGAGTATAATTTGGATCTCATAAGTTTTGGGAGTTCTCAAAATGCCCTATCTAAAGAGAGAATAAGCCTCATTTATCCACTTTGCTGTACTAGGATTGAAGGTGCAGCATGAGACTGTGTTGATCTGTCACTCTTCTGCAGCCAAGCCATCACTGCCCTTCCTGTGGTCAATTCCAGCTCTGGAAAAGGGCAAGTTCAGCTGCTTCTGGTCCCCCAGAGAAGCAAATGAGCAGTGCCTCTGAGCATGGTGATGCAGCAGAGTCTCAAGCCCAACAGCCACACTCCTATGTGCGTAGAGTGGAGAAGTCAGTTTTGTGCTCTAAGAAGAGCTATGTATTTACCACACTGGAATGGTGCAAGTAGGATTAATCCCCTCCCAAACTGCTTTTGTATGCACTACAGATTTTTGGTGCTTTCTGACATGTGGTATGTTGTGGTCTGTAGGGGAGTGCAAACTTGAAAATCATCTTCGGTTTTACATTATCCCTTTTGGACCAGGAACTGATGTGTGACAGGACCTATATGTATATATTTATATATTTAATGTTTTGGCGATGTTGTTGAGGGAAATATAGTTCGTATTTTAAGAACATGTAGTTTGTCACCGAAAATTAAATTTGAAAAGGCTGGTACCCCCCTTCTCGCCCATCAAAAGCCCCACGTGTAACTCAAAGCCAGACCTTGCCAGTTCACAGCTTGCTGCTTTTAAGTTGACGGGGAGCTTCTCCATCGCGGGGGTTTGCCTGCAACTGCAGCAGCTAAACTCGTCTCTCTAAACAAACGGGTTCATTTAACTGAGCCAAAAAGCCGCCGGATCCCTCTGGACACAGGTGGGGATCCCTGTGCTGGGCGGAGGAGGTGGGGAGCAGCCCTCGGTGGCCCAGGGAGGAGGGCAGGCGGGAGGGCTGCCTCCACAAACCTGCCGGCAGGCAGCTTTTGCCGCTCTCCCCGGCGTGCGCTTTTATTTTTTTTTTTTTTCCTTTTTTTCTTTTTTTTTTCCTTTCCTTTTTCCCTCCCTCTCTCCGGAGGAGCCTCGGCAGCCCTGATTTGCTGGGGAGCGGCGGAGGCTCGCTCTGGGCAGAGCCGGGCTGCGCTGCCTCTGCTGACGCGTGGCCGCCGCCGCGCCGGGAGCAGCCCCGCGCCCGCCACCGCCGCCCCCGCCGCTCCGCGCCGCCGCCGAGGTACCTCCGCTGCCTGCGGTGCCCTCCCCACAGCGGGGAGCTCAGGGTATGCCCGGGGGAGCGAGGGCAGATTGCATCTCCCCCTTTTTATATCATATATGTGTTTATTTATATTTATGCGTGTGTGTATATAGACACACATATATACAAATATATATGTGTATATATATTTACATCATTCTTAGGAGCCATTTTTAAGTTGGGGGGGCGGCGTGTGCGTGCGGCCAGGCTGCCTGGGGGGGCCGGGGCAGGCAGCGAGCGGTGCCCCCCGCAGAGCGGGGAGGGCGGCGGGGGCTCTGCGGGGACACACACACACAGAGGCTCGGCTGCTCCCANTCGGCAGCCCTGATTTGCTGGGGAGCGGCGGAGGCTCGCTCTGGGCAGAGCCGGGCTGCGCTGCCTCTGCTGACGCGTGGCCGCCGCCGCNGGGCGGAGGGTGGCAGGGGGACTGCAATTGTAATTTTTTTAGGACGATACGCATTTCTGGGGGAAACTTCTGTAGGCGGGAGAGGCGCGGCGGAGGGGGGCGGGGGAGGCGTGCGGCGTGGTAGGGCGCACCCCGAGCCCCCCGAGCGCCGTGCCTCCCCCAGTGCCCGGTGCCCCGCTCACCTGGGGGACACCACACCTGGGCGGTGCGGGGGCCCGGCCGGGGCTGCGCTACTCGCCATGGGGGGGGTTACCCCCTACCCCCCCGCCCTGGGCCGTGGCTTCTGCAATGCGGTGGGTGTGGTTATGCACGGAGCACATCGCAGCCCCGGACCGCTGCAGTGGCAGCACCGCGCCGGCCCCCTCCTGGCCGGCAGCGAGGGGCCCCGCCGGGCCGGGCTGCCCCGCTCCGCTCCGCCCCGCGCTGGAGGGATCGCGCGTCCCTGCCTGCCTGACCCGGCGCGAGCTCCCAGGTGCTCGGGAGCGCGGCCGGACGCTGGAACTCCTCACTCTCCCCATCCCCACTCCTGGCCCCGCGGAGCGCGGCGTGGAAGCGTCGGTGCTTGGCCAGGTCTGTGGGGAAGGGGGAATGGAGAAGCTGCGGGTGCGACCGGCGTGCCGGCTGAGCGGGTCCGTCGGTGCGCCCGCATCCTGGGTGCGGCCCCGCGCCCTTGGGCTGCCAGGCAGGGACCGGGGCGGGTGGGTGGAATAGGATTTTGTCTTGTTCGGTTGTCCCATTTTTCATTCAAAGGCGAAACTTCATCACATATACCGAAAAGCTTAAAAACTCTCACTCCTATGGTGATCGCAATAGCAAAGCATCCCCGTCTGGCCTTACGCTGTCTTGATTTAATTTCTCTTGGGGCTGTGCTGGAGGAGGAAGGCGCTGGGTCAAGGCAGTTGTTACTCTCATCCCTGTTCTGCAGCGTGTGCTCCTGTTTGAGGTAGAGATGGAAAGTATTTCCTCCACTGAACATGCTGCACATTGCTTCAAAGTTGAAGGGAAACTACTCAAAACGTTTGAGGTCTTTTCTGTCAGAATGATTGCAAGTCAGAGGCCCGCTTGCCAAAAAAATAAGAAAAAAAAGCTCTGGGTTAGGTGTGTCCCATGTGCATCTGTCCTTTTACAGCCTGGTGAGCTAAGCAGTACCTTTTTGTTTTACTTTTAGCAGTTGTCAGCAAATGTCTCTGTCCATAGAAAGCTGAAATGTTTGTATAAAGAAAGCAAGTATAACTAAGTCCCATAAAAAATTAGAATATAAGCGAGCTACATAAGGCTTTGACCAGTAAAGGTCAGATGCGACTGAATGTATGCTTTTTCTCTAAATCTACGGAGAAGAGTCCTTTCATAGAGTATTAAAAGGTCAAGATGATCATGCTGCATCACTGATGATGTTAAATTCACTGCTCTTGCTGCACCTCTGAGTGTGTACATGCTTAATAGGGCATAGGCAAATACTGCTATGCTGGTCTCCTTGGGTTGGAAAGTTTCAGCTCTAGTGTGAGGATGAGACCTGCATGGCAATCAGGGGAGGAGAAGAGAGCCTGAGAGCACCGCATTGGGGCAAGAGCTGCTGGAAGTTTATTCCTTACGGCACTGCATGAACAGGAAGGCTCCTTGAGCTGCTGGCATGCTGCAGACCTGCTTGCTGCAGCAGAGAACAAGAAACACATCGGGAAACATTAAAAATACACTGCTTGTATTTAATCAGACCAGTACAGCCCCGGCCTCTCCCCAGACTAATTGCCTGCAGTCGCATCCCTCCGTTAGTGGTTCAGCTGATCTTTTCTCCCCAAAGGCTGCCCCGTATGACGACGAGCTGGTCGGATGCACATCAGGAGCTCATCCCATGGGAGCCCTCTGCTGCGGTGGGCAGGTTTAGCCTTGGGGAGGAGCAGCGGGGGATGGGGGGGCACAGGGTGTGGCACCCATCCCCAGCCTCCCCCTGCGCCTCAGCCTTGGCGGCTCCTCACTGGGTAGGGCTGTGTCTGACCACTGGAGAGCTGCACCAAAACTGGAGAGGGCTGGTTTGGGTTGGGGTTTTGTTCTCTCTTCCGAGAAGGAGCAAGTGAAGGTGAAGCTATAACTTATGTAATTTTTAGTTTAATCAGGGTGAAATCTGTTCTTTTCTGTAGTGGAAACCTGCTGAACATTTAGTCTTTGGTGAGAAAGAATTGCTATTCTGAGATTTTTCCTTGGAATCCGGGGAGGGGTAGGTGCTAGTAGATTTGTCCCACAGCAACATGGTAGTACCTATGTTTGTTATATTTGCTGTTTGATGCATGGTTGTGAGTTCCGTGGGGGTTATGCATAGCTCTTTTCTTAAAATGTGTAAAATGTCACTTCTTTGTATTTCAGGCATGATCTTGGGTTAACAGAAAGTTCTTGAAATTTGTTAAATGTGTTATTCACGGTGGGTGACATTCAGACTTGTTTCATGGAAATCTCATGTAGCAGTAAATGACTGCTTGTTGTCTGAGGGAAAACGTCAAACCATTTATAAGTGGTTATAAAAGACTTCTTGTCTCTCATGAGATGAAGCATCAGCTTTATTTCTTGAGCTACAGCATTTTCAACACAGAAGTGTGAAACTGTGTGACTTGGTCACATCAAAATACATCCTTGGTTGAGAATCTGTGTGTGTTCTGTGCATGTTCAATGTATGCTGGGCTTTGAAAACAAAGGGTTGGTCCATGCAGAGAGGGCTGTTGTGGGTCTGCAGGACTGTGGTTTTTTTTCGATGTGTATAGCATGGCCCTAGGATTTTGTGGTTCAGCATCCTATTTCTCACATTTTTACAGGAAATATTGTATGACTGCAGTTTTTGAATATTCAAAGTGTTTAGTTCAAACAAAATTTCTCTCTAATCAAGTGAGTATAAATGCATGCATATAACTGAAAAATACAATTGCTGTCAACTAAGCTGAAAATCTGACTGAAAAAAGTGTTTATTCTGGAGAATCATGAAGGATTGTTTTTTATTTGGTACAAAAGTGGTAGACTATAAGAGTGTTACCCAGAACTAGACTTAAATAAGCATCACTGAGCAGTTTGAGTCAGTAGCATAAAGGAAGTCTTTAAAAGAGATGAGCCAGTGGGAGAATCATAGATTAGCTAGCTTTTATAGCATGTTTCTCTAAATTTTCGGTCTCCAGTGTTAGCCATTCATAATGGCTGGGGAGTGGTCCAAGTCTAAATGAGTATATGGACACATAGCACTTTCTCTTTCAATAGCTGGCTAGAAACACCCTAAGAGAAAGGCTTGTTTTCTTTGGGAAGAGCTCCATTTCTTAATGTGCATAGCCCAGGTGGTGGAGAAGAGGAGCATAAGCCCTTTTCTTGGCTTCGGAAGAGAAAACCTGCAGACCCTTTGCTTCCTCCCCTGCCATTCTCAATTGTTGTCACCATCACCATCAGTGCAGAGGAAGCTCTGAAGGATTGCTGAGGACTGAGCACCTCTGGAAAAGCAGAAGTGGGTCAGTATTTGGGACAACTGAGTTAATCTGAGACAGCGTGCTGTATAGACAGCAAAATCAGTATCTCCTGCACCCTTCCTGAGTAATTGATATAATGCAATTTGAGTAATTGTCAGCTTTTTGTCTCTGGAGGAAAATGAAATCTTTAAATTTTACTTGGTCTTTGTATCAGTGGAGCTGGCTGGTTTTGAATAAAGTGGATAAAAGCAAAAAGGAAAGTATAATCTATTAAATCGTGAGTCTATGTGTATCCTATGGGATGCAGTACATGAAAGGGTATTACATAAATGAAAGTTTAAAAAGTACACAGAATTTTTTCTAAAAATTAGGGGTGGGGGGAGCTTTTGTACGTAGACCTCTTCACTTTTTACCCTTTTCTTTTTAGATCTTGGAAATACTTTGTGTGCCACAGACAGAGAATCCTTTTCAGTGGCTTCATTATCTATCAAAACTGATCTGTTGGCAAGCTGAGGAACAAAAGAAGTACTGAAATCTGCATGAGGATCACCCACCAGGTGTTTGATCCCACTGAGAAAAGTCTTTCAGTTTAGAGGGTTGAAGAAGAATGTGGAAACTGGGGACTCGGAGCATGTGTTGGGGTTAAAGGGCTGCAATAAATGGAAAGCATATGTGAATATAAAAAAGTATTTTCAGGAAGGGGAAGGGAATGTGAAGAGAAAAAAGCAGGATACAGTTTTGGATACCTGCTCATGTGTGTGTATTTGCATGAAACAGATGTTTATTGGCAAATGGGACAAGAGGAAGCAGTCACAGAATTGCTGTGTTAGGTGAGACTTGGGAGAAGAAAGCTCCTGAATGCAGTAGAGAATGGCTGATAGTTTTAGTTTTGGGCTATGTTAAAATTGGGACTTCCATAGTGTAGCATGTACCCGTTGCCTGGGTTTTACTGCAGCTTTCTTCCTAAAACAGGGATTGGGTTTCCCAGATGGACTGCAAGTAGCAAGTGAGGGAATTATTTGAGGTGGCAGCAGCTGACCCTGGTGGGCTTTTGTTTGGAGCCCTGTTGATGAACGATGGGATGTTCATGGGAGAGAGGTAGGGAAAACACCCGTCCCTGGCCCCTGTCAGAGCAGGGCAAGCTGTACACTTATGCCTCTGGGTTTGTTCTGCTCTGCAGTTGTGTCCTGCTCTTCCAGTCAGGCTCTTGCCTATCACTCCCCCTGCATGTCCCTTTCCCTGGCTGCAATCACTGGCTGGGTGCCCCTTCCTTTAGGCTCCTAGGTGGAATCCCTGCTGGAACTGGATCTTCTGGCACTGTCCATTCTTCCCATCATCCAAGAAAGTGGCCAAATACCTGCCCTGCTTCTCCTCCTCCTCATTTGGGATTATTCCTTCATATTCCTTATCCTCAGAGCTTCATCCCTTCCTGGGCTCAGTCACAGTACTCTCAGCCTCCCTGGAGGAGGTGAGTAAATCCTGGGAGACAGCCATGAGCTGGGGTGCACCAGCAGCCCTTTCTCTGGTGGCAGGAGGTGACACCAGTGGAGCAGCAGGACTCCCTGGTGGTGGAGGTTACCTTGTTAAGTCCTTAGGAATCTGAGGGCAGTTATGTGTAACACCTCCCGTTTCCTAGGATGTATTGGCTGCAAATAAAATCTTGTTTAATAAGCCAGCAAATATAAACAAGCTGTGAAGAACAGAAGAAAAAAAGCCAAAACAACCCAACTCTTCCAGACCTAGGAAACATATGTTTATACTAACTGAGAGACCTGTTCTTGCACCCTGACTCACATCAGGGAGTATCTTAATCTGCTTGTCTTCCCCCAGAAATCAGTAAGCCTGGCTGTGAGGCAAGGCTCAGTCTGGTTTAGAGGGAGGTATCAAGATCTGACCCAACCAAATCATAGCTTAGGTTAGGAAGCTGTAATCTTTCTAAGGACCCTGGAAATGATTACTTCACCAGGTGCACTGTATTTGTCACTGTTTTCTTTCAATTAAATTACTGCTGTTGGAGAGCAACTCTTGGGGCAGATCGAGCTTAGCCCCTCTGCTCCCAGCACAGTGTGTTCGCTGAAGGTGCCCCACAGATGCATGTATGGAGTCCATACATGGACATACACATGTATACAAGGAGAAACATCACTGCCTGTGAGAATTATTTTTAGCAAGAAATCTGGTACCTCTAGTTTGTTTCTAGTTTGCATATCAGTAAATAGGAGGGTTGATAAAGGTAAAGACAGTGGGTGATGGATAAAACTGTCTGCTCAGGAAAGCGGGGTCTTTTAGTCTGGCCAGATGGTCTTGATAGTCCAGGCAGTGGTTGCACAGAGCCCTCTGTGTGGGGCATCTGGCACTGGCATTGCTGTGGGAGATTGGGGAATGATGGGCAGATGCCTTTTTGGAGGTCAGCATGTCACTTTGTCTTGAAGCAGGCATAAAACACTTCCACTCGAGGGGCTGGCCCAAGGCTTCTTGTAAGCAGGTTCCTTAATTGATCATTTTGTAATGATCACACAATTCGCTGACACCGCCAAGCGGTTCAGTGTGGCTGACACGCTGGAGGGAAGGAATGGCATTCAGAGAGACAGTGACAGGCTTGAGAGGTGGGCCCATGGGAACCTCGTGAGGTTTAACAGGGTCAAGTGCAAGGTCCTGCCATGGGTCAGGACAATCCCAAGCTCAAATACAGGCTGCAAGATAGATTGGGAGCAGCTCTGAGGAGAAAGACTTGGTGTTTGTGGAAGAGAAGCTCAACATGACTCAGCAAGGCAAGCTCACAGTCCAGAAAGCCAAGATCATCCTGGGCTCCATCAAAAGCAATGTGGCCAGCAGGCTGAGGGATGTGGTTTTCTCTACTCTGCTCTCATGGGGCCTCATCTGAAATATTGCTTCCTGATGTGGGTGCCCAGCACAGGTGTAGACCTGTTGGAGCTGGTACAGAGAAGGGCCACAGATGTGATCAGAGGGCTGGAGCACCTCTGCTGTGAAGGCAGGCTGAGAGAGTTGGAATTGTTCAGCCTGGACAGGAGAAGGCTCTGGGGAGAATGCATTGGGACATTTCAGTTAAAGGGGGCTTACAGAAAAGACAGAGACTTTTTATGTGAGAACACAGTGATAGGACAAGGTGGGATGGCCAGGTTGTCCAGAGAAGTTGTAGATGCCCCATTCTTGAAAGTCATAGAGTTGTAGGATACGCTGGGTTGGAAGGTGCCCATCAAAGTTCACAAAGTCCTACTCCTGGCCCTGTGAAGAACACATGTGCCTGAAAGCATTGTCAAAAGCCAGGTGTTCAAGGCTGGGTTGGATGGGGCTCTGAGCAACCTGGTCTGGTGGAAGGTGTCCCTGTCCATAGCAGAGATTTAGGAACTAGATGAATTTTAAGGTTCCTTCCAACCCAAACTCTTCTAGGATAATGGCAGTATGTAGCTTCTTTAACCATGTGTCTCACTAGGCAAGTGCTGTTGTAAAATAACAAGAACAGCCCTGGAAGGAGGAGTGCAGCTGTGGGGTTGAAAGGTGAAGTGAGATGACAAGGGGTTTTTTTAACCTTGGAATTTGTCTTTTCCATTTCTTCTGTCTTTCCCATTTAGATCATTCCAGAAGACTAAGGTTTTGGTCAATTCTATGTGCTTAAAGAGAAACACTATAATGTAGTTTCCACTGTACTGGAGCATTATTCTTGTACAGCTGGAGCTGGCAGCCTTTCATTCCCTTACCACCTCCTTTTTTCTCCTAAAAATAGCAGCACACTACAGCAGTATTACAGGAGAGGCAGAAGAACGTTTCCTGAGCAACAATTTTTGCCGGATAGTGGTTGAGGTAGCATCAAGAGCAGATTTGGGAGGGAGTTGGAGGGAGATATAAATAGGAACAGAACAAAATGGGACAGAGGCAAAACTGGTACGGAGAGGATGAGGCTGGTCAGTGAAAAGCCTATGGGTGGTGACGTTCAGTGGGCTGTGTAACAGCCTGCCTGGGGAGCTGGGAGAAACCTCAGCGCTTGAATCATTTAGGAGTTGTCGAAACAGAGCACTCGGCAGCGCTGTATGGGTAACAAACTCACGGTGCAGATAGCAGGCGTGGGTGACATGACCTAATTTTCATCTCTGATTTCTATGATTTATTAAAGAGTTCTGCAGACTTTCTCTTAGCAGGCTTAGAGCTAAGGAATTTGAGGCATGGCAATTAGGAGGATCCTTTAATACTGTGCCAGCACACTGTTGGGGTTTCATCAGTTACTTGCAGGGGTAGTGCAGCAAACAGAGGTTGGGGGCAGGCTCTGTTCCAGTTTTGATCTGGTATTGACACTGGTTTGCTTTCTGTGTTCAGTCCTGCCTGCAGTGCCACTATTCATATTTTTGGATTATAATCATCTATTCATGGGCTATAGTAGATATTTTGGAAAAAAAATTAAAAAATAGCCACCACCCACAGCTGTTTCTCATGCCACCCTATTTAATGACACTCTCAAGAAATAGAGAATAGTTGATTTGTCTCAATTTATCCTGATCTTGGGAATCCCTTCATGCCTGGGTTGGAGAAGCAGAGCCAGCAGACAGTGCTTCTGCCTTCACTGATTTTCCTAGATAGGGAGAAAAGGCAGCACCCACCTCCTTCATCAATATATTTAAATATATTCAGCCAGGCCTTCTTTCTGCATAAACAGAGTACCTACTTTTATTTGCACATAACTAAATATGCCACACAATGATTGTGATGGTGAAATGCTGATCTAACTAAATTACTTGAAAGCTAAACTAAACAAAACTTAGTTGAAAAGCTGACCTTCTAAGTGTTGGTGTTAAGGTTGTTATTTCTGACCTGGTTCCCACTGACCACAGTTCTTGTGAAGCCCAACCACATGGAATTTCACACTTAAGGTTTGAAAGTGTTCTATCCTCATCTGCTACTTCTGTGACTTACATTTCTTGATTTATTACAATTTCTTGATTTATTCTTCATTGTGTGAACCCAAAGCTGTTTTTCTTACACTTGCATAATATATAAACTATGAATATTTTTGTGTGTAGCTTCTGTGCCAACATGATAATGCAGAGCAGTAAAGCCAGTCCTTTTCTGAGCCCTAGGGGACAGTGATTGAATTAAGGATGCAGAGCTGAAGAATAAAAAAAGTTCCTTCTTTTAAAATTTTTACCAACTTCCCATTGCTGTAGGAACAGACATAAAATGTCTCTTGCCAGTATAGGGCTAACTGTTTGGTTTTGGGGCTGCCCATGGAGGCAAGGTGGTTACACTGACCAGGCTTTCAGCAGCTTCTGTAACAGGATTGCCTGTATTAAAACAAACTCTTTACCTGGCTTTGGACTCCCTTCCTCTTCAGCTCCAATTTTGTTTTTATCAACCTGCTGTGCAGACGTGATCACTGTATTTTCCCCATCCCTGGTTGTTCTGAATCACCTTGCCTCACCCCAGCAGAAGTTTGGTTATTGCAATTTATTTTCCTGTTTTGCTGTGTCCTGCATTTTCCATCATCTGAAGCACCCCTTTCTAACTCTACCCAGTGTTTCTTCTATCTCAGAACAAAATAGCTGCTATGAAAAGAGATGCCCCCCATGACCTTGTGATCCTGTGATGTTGCTCTGAAGAACACCATCAGTGTAGTTATGCCTCCTTCTTTTAGCCAGTCTGTGGAAATCAATACAAGTGTTTGATACCTCCACAAGTTTGTAAGAAATCTTGCTGTGCTTTTATTTTTCCAAAGTAAAAAAGTGCTGGCATGCACTAGAAGATGCAGCAACAAAGCATCATTTTCTAATTGCATAAGAAGATACCCATTGCTCTCTGGCTTCCAAGCAGGTATAAAGGGATAAAACAGATATGTTAACTACGGGCTGCATTATGTACTGTGCTGAAAATGCTTTGCTACCTTTCTCTTAAAGCATACCAAGGTTATCGTTGTTCCTAACCTCCAGAACTGTGAGTGTGCTTCCTTGATAGTGTCCTCTGTGCCTGGAATGTTGTTGTAAGAAGAAAAAGCTCTGCAGGACTGGATTTGGCAAACAGATCAAGGTCTCAGCCAAGGAAATACATTGTCTGTTCATTTTCTAAACAAAACTAGCTCAGCTGAAGGCATGTGTTTTGTGTCTGGTTTCCACTGGCTTTATTTTGATTTTGTAAAGTAGATGTGATAGGCAATTATTTCTGCAAACGTGACGTTGTTTAAAAAACACTAGTTGTTAAATATTTCTTAATTAAATGTTGGCTGCTGAGCCTGAAAGAAACTGTCCAGAAATTCAGAAGGGATAGCACAAACATTAACAAGAGTTTGAATAAGAGTTTGCATAATGAATGGAATTATTTCCTACTTAAAAACATACAGAAGATGTGGGCTGAGAAGAACTCACTCTTTGACTAAAGAGTGTGGACTAAAGAGAAGGAGAGCTCTGACTATACTATGAAAAAGTGTGGGATGTTCAATGAGGACATTACAAGATCTTTTCCTCCCATACAAGACCTTTTCTTCCTCCCATTTGATTTTTCAAAATCTCATGTTTAAGCCCAACATCCTTACATTTCCAGGCAAGGAATCCTGCTTTCTGGAGGCATTTAGTCTTCATTGTAAGACCTTGGATAGCCTACTTTTAACCCACTAATCTGAACTTGTGATGTATGGAAACCCCATATAAATTTTAATTAACTCCGTGGAAATTTTTAGAACTTTATGTCTCAACTCTGGTTAGCCACACAATGAGGACGTTATTGATCATTAATGCTAGAGAGGTACAAAATTAGGACATAAGAGTAATATATAGCATTAAGATAACAGTTCTGCAAAATGTGTGTCATCTTCCAGAATTGGGGGACAAGGCATGACAACAAATGCATTTCATTAGGAAAAGGCAATTCCTTGGAAACTTAGTGCGAGCTTGGAGTATTTCACAGACTCACCAAATACGCTGAATTGGAAGGGACCTTCAAGGATCATCAAGACCAATTCTTGGCCCTGCACAGGACACCCCAATAATCACACCATGCTCCTGAGAGTATTGTTCAAACATTCCTTGAACTCTCTCAGGCTTGGTGCTGTGACCACTTCCCTGGGGAGCCTGTTCCAGTGGCCAGCCATCCTCTGTGTGAGGAAGCTTTTTCTAATATCCAACCTAAACCTCCCTGACACAACTACAGGCCATTCCCTCAGATCCCACCACTGGCAAATGAAGTAGTGACTGGCATTAGGTAAAGTTTGCATTCAGTTTCAAGTAAAAAGCTTCTCAGACTCAAGTCTTGAGCCACAAGTAGAGAACACACATATCTTTCCAGGTGCAGATAAAGCCCTCAGCTTTGTTTCTGTCACCTTCCTTGCAAACTGTAGCATTTCTTATCAGTGGGCCTGCCCAGGGTCCTCCCCTGCTTTGGAAAAGAAAAGGTCGGAGGTAGCAGTGGGGACAAGGATGAGGTCCTTCGCCCTCCTGGCTGCTGTGCTTGCAAGGAGCAGGACTTCACCCCATGGCTTCCCCTTCTCAGGGGTGTTCTGTAGTAGCTCCTGGGGCTGGTGACTGACTGACTGACTGACTGCTCTGCTTGGTCTTTTGTCGTAGGCGCCGCCAAGATGAATAATTCAGTTTGTCAGGTGAAAATTTAAATTGCATCAGTCACACCTCTTCTAGAGCTATCCTGTGATTAAAAATGACAAACGGGTTTCAATGAAACACTGTTTTCATGTTCTTCTAACCTCTCAACACATATGTATTTGAAGCTTAAGAGTGTCACACGCACTCTTCAAAATCCATCTTTAAAATGATATGTTTAATGTAAGGAGGGAGAAAAGTTTCACCTATAGTGTAGAGAGAACTGAAAGTGTATTCATTTTCACTTAAAATACTGACCTTTCTTGCCTTACTGCTAGGAACAAGCCATAGCTGTTCAGGCTTTGAATTTTTGCACCTGTCTGTCACAATCTCTTTGCTGAGAAGTAATGCTTTTAGACTTGACAAAACCTGAACTAGAATCTAGTGGCCTACCAAAATAGCCTTACTGTAGCTGATAAATCCTGTGCAGCTATTGAAATTCATTAAAACCTTAATGTTAGATGGTTAACCTCAACCAGTAGTATAACATGGAAAACCAATGCATTCCTTTCCTGAAGGCACCCCCACTTAGTTTAAGTGGGAGGTAACTTCCAGCAAGGCTGCAGCCTCCATCCCCTGTGAAACCAGCCTGGAGTTCCAGAAACACAAAGGCTGCATCTTAGCACTCACAATTTTTCCCTGTCACGTGAGGCAAAAGGCGGAACCAAAGCATGCAGTGACTCCTGAACATGCTGAGGGAGACACGGCAGTGGCTGATCCTGAACATCTCTGAGTCTTCCTCAGCAGGCTGCAGGCTGTGGGCTGGCAGGATTGCCAGCTGGCACTTGCCAGTCGTACTATGAATGGAGCCTGCTTGCTGTTTTCAGTGACAGTGCTTCGGCAGTCAAGCAGATGTTGCTCTACTCTCTAACAGTATTTGGAGATATGCGCTCCTGGGTTTTGGTGTGCGCAGCTGCAGAGCTCTGGGATTGAGGATGATGCACATGTCTCTCCAGCCTTCAGGTTTGGGTTGGGGGAACTTCGTAGGCTCAGCAGATGTCCCAGACATTTGGGGCTCACAAAAATAACAGGATTTTGTGGCTCTTTGGTGGGGTTTTCTTGTACTGGGTCTGAAGGGCTTGTGGATGATGAGTCTTCTGAACCCCACGCTGTGTGTGTCCACTGGGTGTTACACCTGCTTTGCTCAGCTTCCTCAGGGTCTTGTTATGTCATGTTAACAAAAAATACAACATTTTCTTCAGGCATCTTCTCCCTTTTTCAACTGTGTAGACAGTAATTTTCTTATAAAATATCAAGTCCTCTTGAGCACTGCAAGAATAGTACCAGACGGAAATGTTGTCAACCAGCTCTGCTGTTCAAGTAATCTTTTACATGAATGTGAAAAACACATTTTAAAGATTGAAGTGCTAACCCAAATTTACTGTTTCAATCTAAAGTAAGGTATTAGGCCTTTCATTATTTTTATTCAGTCTCCTGTTCAAACACTGGGCTTGAATCAAAGAGTTTTGTAAGTGCTGTTGGTTATACAGCTCGTTCCAGTATATTTTCTGTACATAATGTGTAAACACATGCAGTGTTTATGCACCAGTTTTCAAGCTCTTTGCATTCCAGCTATTGGCACTATAAAAATGCATTAGTTTAATTGTTAAGATAATACTACTTGGCCATTTAATTTCCAGGATGGCTAAGGATAAGACAGTTTGTAAGTGAATGGAAGGTTTTTAGCCTAAAACCGGTAAGGGTAAGAGGCTTTGGTTCTAGTCCATGGTCTTGGAAAATGGAAGAAGAGCTTTTTAAGGACTATTTAGAAATAAATGATAGATGTTGGTGCCATCTCTGAGTGTGGCAGCTGGAAAGTTTAATTATAGGCTGGGAAGTCCGTTAGGGATTAAGGGAAGTGTTAGCAGAAGGGGTGAATGTTAATGACAGCTGTTTGCTGTAGGATGCAGTGAGGCAAAGTACACATAGAACATAAGCGTAGGGACAAACATGTGTTGTCTTTGAACATTCAAAAACTCCAGGCCTTTGTTCCTTGGCACAGGACCCCAGTTTGTGTGAATTCATTTTAACATCTCGCAAATGTGGAGGGGGGAAAAATTCCTTCTTTAGTTTCAGAGTCTTCAGCACAGGCGAGCTTGTGTTTGCTGTTGGAAAAGAGCACCTAGGCCAGGAATAAATACAAATTGGGAGACAAGCATGCACCCAAGTTCTCATTAAGAGACTGGCACTGGCCTGAGACAAGGAGATCCATACAATGAAATGTTTGGGCTCAGGCCCTGACATCCACATGCCTCACACTGGCTTTGCTCTGGTCCCAAACAGCACACTGCCTGTGCCTGCGAAGACCTGTGAAACAAGTTAAAAACCCCATGGCACGGAGTGTAGGGTGTGTAAGCACATTGCAACCATTGTCTGTGTTGCAGACCCATACCAGCAGCCTGAAGGAAACTGCAAATCCTTTTGCCTCTGAAAGTGATAACATTGGGAAGTAGTTCTGCATCTGCTCAGGGTACCTATAAATCCTGCTGTACAGGTCAGGCACTGCTGCTGAGGTTAGCAACAGTGCAAAGGGCAAGGATGGTTATAGCCACAAAGTGTTAAGGAAGAATCAGTCTTCCCTTCCTGTCATTTTCCTAGGTACTCAGTTTAGGTTTTTTTCAGTCAAACACATTCAGTCTGTTCTGAAAATAACATTTTTTTTTTTCTTCTGTGGCACAGGTTCTTCACTATATAATTTTGTTTGAATGAAGAGGAGTTGGAAGGGATGTGTGCCAGACTGAAGCTTGCTAGGTGCATACGTGACTTAACAAGTCTGCTTTCTAACAAAAAACTGCTTTCTGCTGTAACCAGATGTCATTCTCTGAGAGGACAGAGAATGATAACATAAGCCATCTATTGAAAAAACAAAACAAAACAAAAAAAAGGAGACCAAAAATATCCCCCCAAAACCCAAGAAACAAGCCCCCAAAGGCAACCAAAAAATCCCAACCAGCCCACAAAAACCAGACCAAACATCCAGCCTTTTTGTTTTAAGGAGTGCTTGAAACAGATGTGCAATCATGGCTTGTTGGTGTTTCCATTCTTATATTCTTATATTCTATTCCCTCATGTATGAGAGTTTTAAAATTGTCTTTTATTCAGCTGCAGTAGTAGACCTGCTGTACCTTGCAGACATATATGGTATGGCCAAAGTGTTAGAGGAATAAACTCCAAGAGTCATGTTCTCCATTAAAATTAAGCTAATTTGAACATATGTGTTATTTATAATACATTTCATAGATTGAAAGCTGTACATGGTCTTTCTTGACAATTAAAACTTGCAGTGCGCAAAAACGTATTTATTTTAATAACCTGCAAAACTGTCTCCTATGAGATTTCTGGGTATTACAAGACTGAGGTTGTTGCAAAAAGCTAATAATTCAGCCTTTCTGCACTAAATTCCATGTGAGCAGCCATAGTCAATGTATGGCTGTGGTGTATACAGTGGTGCAGTCGACTGCTTGAAAAAGAACCCAATGATCTTCATAAAACATTGGCAGCTTTTGGGTGCTTGCCAGCTTTGGTTACAGCTGGAGCCGGGTGGTCGAGTGAAGTGGCTTGTTACCTGCTGATGGCATTTTCTGTCCTTGCTGGATTGAGTGGGTGCTGGGTGGGTGCAGTGGCACGTAGGGGCTGTCAGCTCCCTCTCTGGCCCAGCTGTTTCCCACTTACAGAGGGGGGACAAAGGTATTTACACCTCTTGTTCTTGGAGAGATTACAGTCCGGGAAGCTGTCTGGCGTTGGACAGAAAGCGTTTCATGTGGTGTTTAAAATGCTGGACAAGAATTCACAGCAGGCATTTCCTGTCATCTGAAGTGGGAGCAGAGGAAGAGGAAAAGGAAAAAAAACCCTAATAAAATGCATCTTACTTTAGGGATGGTGAAGCTGCGTACTTGAACCTGTGTCAATTAAGGTTGTGTCACTGCAGGCCAAGCGATGTCCTGAACTGCAGAGGAAATAATAAGAAATAAAAAGAGTCCTCATATTTTTGAAGGCAGCACACTTTTACAAGACTGTAAGAGATTATTATTGGGGTGAAACAGGGAAGAGAACATCGAATGTATCTGTTTTGGAAGTTGTGCCCTTGATTGTGTGCTTGTGTGTGACCAAGAGAGGAAATCTCTAACTNGTAATTCTGAGGTTTAGATGCAGTCCTGGGCACACATGACCCTGCTATGTTCCTGGTTTTATTTAGTCCTAATGGATTAGACAAAAAAGAAAATCTCAGAACCCCACCCTGAAATATTGCAAGCTGCTTTTCTTCTTAAGAGCTCCTAAATATCCAAGTCCACACTTGCATCCACTTAAGCCAGCTTGAACTAGCTTCTCTGCAAGTTTTCAGTTGTCTGAATGCCAGCCATTGTCTGCCACTTGGTTGGAATGAAGCAGTATCCTATGTTGGCCTGTCAGCCCTTCCTTGGCTTCATGTCCCCATGGCACATTTGCTGTCAGTACCAAAGGTGGGAAGAGAGGGTCTCTGTGGTGGTGTAATGTAGGCTGGGGTTTTGTTCCCTCTTGAGAAACCAGTATCCAAATTGTTCTTAAAATACATGTTAAAGGAATCAGTCTCGATCTCTCTTTTGATTTTTCCATTTTTTCACTAGTGAGGCAGAGCATGTAGTTCATTTTGTGAGCACATTACGATGCCCAGATTAACCTGAAATTGCAGTCTTTCCTCACCATTTAACTTTTGGTTCAGTAAGAGTTGAGGCAAACATTTGCCAGCATACTGAGAGGAGCCTGACACTTCTCTTGCAAATAACTTTTCCCCAAAAGCACTGCTTGTGTTGGAACAGTTTGGGCTCTGGCTTGCAGCCATGGGTTCACCTAAGCATGTTACACGAAGTGACAGGTAGACAGAGGTAATACATATTTTAATGTGCTTGACTCAGCTAGAGACCATAAAATGAGGTAGACTAGACTTTCTTTTCCTAGCACTTGTGAGCTTGCTCTCAATTTATTAATAAGTTACAACACTGCCAGCAATGCCACTCAGGTCGCTTTAATGACCTCTTGGCTCTTGAAAGTGGACAAGAATGTTGAGTTCCTGCCTTGTTTGGAAGATATTCTCAGCTCCTTTGAAGCCATTACAGCAAACATATTGGGGGGCAGCCTGGCCAAATTTCTAATGGCCCCAAGACCTGTCAAGGAACTGGAGTGTGTATGACAGCGGTGAATGGAAGCTATAGGTGAAATTGGAAATGTTTCCAATTAGAACTCCCTAATATTTTAATAAATAAGAGTGTCATGGCATGAATGTACTTTGGATACAGGGAGCTGCAGTTGTTCTGACATAAATAATGGGCACTCTTGTCACTGAAAGTAGATACATAATGATAATAAATGCTTTAATTTTTTAATGATACCCAACAAAAGAGAAGGGACTTTGTAAGTATAAAATTAAAAAAAAAAATCAAATAGTATCTAGCTAGTAAGTGGGATTTTTCCTCACTTTTTTGTTGAAAATAGTGTATCTAAGACAGTTTTTATCCACTAGGGAGATCCTTAGGCAGGAGTGTGGAGAAAACAGTGTGGGATTATGAACAGATCAAAGGTTGAAACTAAGTTGATAATTGTCATAATATGATGAAAATATTAAACTCTTTTCTAGCTGGAGGTATGAAGAGAAATATGGTTTTCAGACATAAAGCTGTCCGTGCAAGCTGTTCAGCATCAGTAAGCACAGTTAATCTTCAGCTGAAAGTAGGGTTTGGATGCTTGCTCTGGAAAGGGGTGAACTGATGGCAAAGAGAGCAGAGGAGAGAAAAAAGAGCCTGAGAGAGGACTAAAAATAGGACTTGCCAGAAGAGGCAGATGAGAGAGTGGTCTGAGGGGCAAACAGCAGCCGTGTGCAAGCTGCAGAGCCGAGCTGTGCACCCACTGCCATCGGGGTGAGGAGAACTCAGTACGTTGCCAGTAGGAAGAATTAGGTCAGACATTTGGGAAAACTGCAATGCAATAAATGGTCTGTGGGGAACGTGTGAACATCAGCATTGAGGGATTTTAGTAACAGGTGACATAAATAGATGTCAGGTAAAGTTTAGACAAGGGGGGCTGGGAAGGGGACCATGGAGCATTGAAGTCAGTGTGCAAGACGAGCTCCCTAATTAAGATCCAACATGCATCTGATGTGCTTGTTTTGTGGTGGTGCTTCTGGCATATTTGCATGTCTGTATCTCTCAAAAAAAAAAGTGGTGGCTGCTGCTGTAGGGATAATTAATGCCATTCTGGAGCTGGGGGAAGGGTTAGTTGGTTTCTTGCTTCTTTGCAAACCTTTAAAGTGATGATTTCTTGAGGGTGAGATATCTGTGGCTCCAGCTGTAGTAAAACACATGCATAGAGTGAAGGTGACAGAGAGCAGGATGGATTGGAGCCCAGCTGCAGGGTACCACTTCCCTGGAGCATTCATGACATTGAGGGAGGGGGTGGATTACCTCATTCATTTTTTCATTTTTCAGTCCAGATGTAATGACCCTGTGAATATTGGCATGGAGTTTTGTGTCCCCACGGAAAACAGACTGCAGAGTGAGCAGAAGAGGGGAAGGAGAGGTGAAAAGTGACTCTGTTGTTAATCTAGCATTGGACATAGCTCTGGAAGAAGCTTGTGGTTGTTGAGTCACCATTTATGATGCTCTAGGGAGTAACTGTATTTCCTACATGTTTATTAGCTCCTGAGAAGGCTGAATTGTGCACTAAGGTATCAAAGTTGTTTGACATATGAAACTTCAAAATTATAAATGCCTTCTTGAGCAAATCTTTCCAGTAAGGAGTGAGACAGTTACACTGATGCCTTTTCCTGGTCTTAAAATCAAGAATCAAACACAGTTAGAAGGGAAAAAGGGATTTTACATCTGTATTTATTTTAAGGATCCTTAGGTCACTACATCTAGGTGGAATGCATCTCAATGCACACCTCAGTGCACATACACAGAATCAATCAGGTACATCATTATAGGACTTACTAATTAGCATATCTATCAAAGATTCCCCAATGAGAGGCTCGAATGAGCCCTCCATCCCCATGGAACCTTCCCCTGGTTGGTTCTATCTTTAAAATGTGTTCTGGAGAGGACCTTGGGGTCTGGGGCATTTTGATCCCTAACTACAAGGCTTCTAAGATGTTTAGTCTCCTAGCTTGACAAACAAGTCTAAGAATGTAGGCTAAAAACCACTAAGAATACAAAAGCTATAAAAGGTGTATAAAAGAAAAGACAAAAAATCATCATGGCATCAACCCAGTTACCTTTTTTCCCCCCACCCAAACTACCACAAAATGTGGAATATAAATAAGTTGAATTTTACATGCTGTGACCTGAAGGGTACTGAAGAAAATGAATTGGCATGAAATAAACATTAGGTACAATGCACAGCAGTGCTTGTCACTTGCCCAGAGAGTCTTGCACAGGGTCCTGCATGACATCAGGAGGAAAGATGGTAAATGCCACCGTTCATGGACTTGTTTCACTGATGTGGGCACTTACCTCTTTAGCACATGCTACAAGTTTGAAAGTCAACACACTTAATAGGGTCCGGTATCAAAGTCTTTCACTTTGTCTCTGAATTGTAGCATTCTCCCTTAAATTAAGGCAGATTTTAGTGATGGAATTAGTGGTTTGTAGCCTTTAAACACACCATCAAACATTTAGCAAAGGTATGTTTAAAGAAAAGTACATGGAGAAAGAAATAATTCAGAATGTAAAGTTATTCATTCCAGAGTTTGCGAAATGCAGCATCTAGCTTAATTACCTTCACTTCTCATCTCAAATTATCAACTTGATATGGGATACATTTTTTGGTTGTAATTTTAAATGCTCAGTTTCTGTTGAGTAACCTAGATTTATGTGACTTACTTTTTTGAAAGCCTAGTGATTTAAAAGTTGCAAAGAGCCTTTCTTACTCTTTCTGCTGCAAGAATTTGTCCAGTCCCTCTTACCCTTTTTTTTTTTTTTNNNTTTTTTTTGGTGATTAAGCTACATTACGGGAACTTTCTGCTTTCTCATTTTCCCCTCCTCCCCCATTTATTTTTTCTGACCACTGTCTTGTGGGGACACTCTAGGCCACCTGTCTGTCCCAATTGCCTCAAGCCCTTCTGTCCTCTCTAAGCTGCTGTCATTTTTATGTGTCTGAATTCCAAGAAGGTCATACACATTGCAGAGGAATTGCCAGGTCTGGTGACATCCATCTTCAGAGACAGCATAATCCAGTATAACACTGGGTCAGGAGTATATAATGTAATTACTATGGAGCTGTATGTAGAGCATTTCAGGGTTTAGAAGTTAAAAAGGGTTAGAGCCTCTTTAAAGATAGCTATTTTCTTTGTCAGGCTGTACTGGATGCTGGTCTGCAAATCCCAGTAGTTTAATGTAGCTGCACAGATGGTGAAAAATATTGGCTTCACTGGGATGTTATGTGAAGACCCCAAAAGCTTGCTCTTAATTCCTTGTGGAGCTGATCATGCAAAGGACCCCCAGGACTTAACTAGTGTGCATAGGGAGGTGAGCAAGCTTCCCATGCTTTGGAACATGTAACTAAAATGGTTCTAAAATGTGTAATCAAAGTGTAACTGCCTCTGGAAGAGAATCCTGCTTTCTGGCTGTTTTTAAGTGAGATCACTCCACAGATGCCTCCACCATAAATATTCTTGTTGTTTGTGTGTTTCCACTCTGACCAGTTTGTTCCTAGAAGTCCCTACTCCCAGGTCTTGGTTTGCATCCAACACATGATTTTACAGCTGGTGTCTTTGAGGCGCTAGGGCTGACTGCTGGTATGTGCATTTGAGTTTTGGGGGGAAATCTTGAACTGCATTTTCAGAGGATGCTGGGTGAATGTTTTTGCAGTGACAGTGTAATCTGGAGCACACGTGTCATGGGCTAGCTGCTGGTGCCAGCTGAACAGTATTTTTGTAATCCCTGGCAGGTAATTAAAGCTCCGGGGAGTGTGGAGATCCCAGAAGAGTTTAGGTGTAAAAACCTTGCTGTCTGATGCTGTGGGTTTGGTTGTTTAGACTCACAAGATTTTAATTTGTTTTAGGAGCCAGTGGTTTCCTGATGCAGTGCTCCAAACTGGAAAGTCTATTACTTGATATTGCAGGATGTGTTTTATGTTCAAAACTGACATGAATGCCCAGGAGATTAAAATCTAAATATGAAGTGAATAATTCATTTCAGAAAAACAAAAGCTATTATGACTAAAAACACTGTGATGCTTCACCATCAAGTAGTCTTACAGCATCAGTCCCATTTAGCACCTTTAAAAGTTGAAAAACGTGATATAAAATTAGTGTTAGTTTAGGAGGGAACAAAAGGAAAGGAGGAATGTGAAGTGGGAGCACTTTTGTCCCCAGGCCTCAGTACGATGGCTCTCCTCACACAGAGCTGCCTTTATTTAACTAGGACCCAGCATGAATTCAGGGTGGTTCCTCTGGGTTCTTTTGCTGCCTGTGCCTTCTTTCCTTTTGCATCTGCCTGAATGTTTGAAGTTTCCTCAATTATTTTAATCCAGTGCTGGGGAGCACCTGGAGCTCCCGATGATGGAGAGCAAGCACTGCTCGGGGATGCTGTGGGGGAGCCTTGCATGACCCATGTCAGGCATCTGCCTCCAAGAAGAAGTGATTCATGACCCCCTTAAAAAATTGCTTTTAAAATTCTCAGTTCTGGGGAGGTTTATGGAAAACCTGCTGAAGCTGAGCATGCTGCAGGGGAGCAGTGCCTGTGAGCCTGTGCCAGGGCTGGGAGCTGGGAGCAGGGTTTGCAGCCACAGTGCTGATTTGTGTCTTGCTGGGAAGGAGCAGTGGTGGACACTGGAAATGGCTGTGGCCAGCTGAAGGAGGCATTAGACAACTGGCTGCAAAATGTCCATCTTCCTTTCTTCCATCTCTGAACCACTCTGGAATGGAAAAAAACACTGCAAAAACGTATAAGTGAATTCCTGCCAAACCATTAAAATGGGGGAAAAATATTGAGTCACTGAAAAAAATCCCCAAAACAAACCCAAACAAAAAAAAATTATAATGCTACATCACTTTTGCAAGTAATAAGCTGGAGAGGGTTTAATTTATCAGTGAGCAGTCCTTTGTGAATTTTTCAAGCGTTATTCAGTAAACTAAAAAAAAAAGTGGTTTTGTTGCTGGATTCTAATTAATAAGAACAATCAGAAAAGTTGAGTTGCTATTTTGAACTACAGTTCAAATTTTCTTTTATTTCATAGGCTCTTCCATCACCTGAGCTGGAATGATAAATGCCTGGTCAGAGGGAGTCAGAAGCCCTTGCAGGAGATGGGCTTGTTGCTCTGATTTGTACCTTGTCTGTCTGGTTCTCTTGTGTCTGTGAGGTTAGGCAGGTCACTGGCTTGGGAGCACTGGAGCACAGTGTATTTAGGTACTGCATGAAACAAAGAATATTGTTCACAGGTGTTACAGTATTTTGGCCTGAGGGTAGTGTGATAATGTAGCACACCTGCCATGTGTCAGCAACCCGTGCTACTCTTTTTTTTCTTTTTTTTTTCTTAAAGTTTGAATTGATTCTATTTTCTGCTCAATATAAGAGAATATGAACTTTAATGATGTGATGCCTGAAGCACACTTGGCTTCTGTGACATTAAATACAACTTTTAAATAGTGAATGGTGCACAGGGAGCCCCATGTGAACATTTGGCTCCAGAGCAATTTAGAAAGGTCAAAACCTCATGTAAATGTAACCCAAGTAATCAAAGTCACTTGTTTGCAGAAAATCAGCCTGTGCCATTGAGGGCTGTTTCTTGCCTTTTTAGTTTCTGAATAAAATATTTATCAATTGGTTGTAATCACTCTACAAGAAGTTTTGCTGTGGGTTTTGCTTTTTGCTAAGTTTTTTTTCAGTGAAAGAGGGGTGAAGTTGTGTGTGTTTCCATGCAATTCTCTCATGACCCACATCTGTGGAATGTTGCTGCATTCTCCATTATGGGTTTCTTCATTTCCTCCTCCTCCTCACATCTGCCTCCTCCCTGTAATTCCCTGCTGTTTCTCACTATACAGATTTATTAAGTTATTTGTGCATCATTTCTGCTTCCCCTTACCTTCCTATGCAGTATTTGTGTGGTTTAGAGCTTTTCTGTGAGCGGATGGTTTGCTGAAGTCTGTTAGAAGCAGTAGTTCATTGTGTTTCTCAGGAGTTCTGCTTCGACCTTTTGGGTTTTCTTTGTGGTGGCGCTTGGGGGTTTTTTTAGTGAATGAAATAACTGTCAGGTTTGGGTTAAATTGTGCATTTCTCTAGTTACACCCAGCACTCCCAGAAAGGTGTGTGCTTGCCAGGTTGTGTACTTGGGCTCTTCCAGATGTGTGCCATCTGCAGGAACTGCCGTGGGTGATGGGCTGTGGCTGTAATCAATTCTCCTTTTGGAGCTGGTGGATGAATCCTGGCAGGGGGGGATGAGGGGGGCAGAGCCAGCCCCCATTCTGGATGCAGGGAAGGGTGTACCCCATGCCTGGAGACCTGAACAGAGAGATTGGTGGAAAAATGCAGTTCCCTTCTTCTGCTGGTAAATCCATGTTTGCCCCTGGGGAAAACTGCTTGGATCAGCAGGACAGGAAAAAATGAGCCAAAAGATGTTATGGTGGCCTGATTTTTCTTCTCCTGTTCAGAAATTAGGGTAGCCTTGGGGTGCTCTAGGTGTTATGACCTCCAAAAGATGATCTGGTGTTTTCAGGGAACCCGGTCAGTCAGACTCTTCATAAACCTTGCTTGCAAGTGGGGCAGCAGAAATTGCAGTGATTCTGGGTTTTATTGCTGTGTGAAGCCTCCCATTCAGAGAGCAAAACAGGCCCAGGTAATTTCATCGACTCATAGAAACTAAAAGTAAATAGGAGATAAAAATGTCACCCTGTGCATCCAGATGCTCTGAAAAAGAAGCTTTTTGTGAATTTAGAGTTGCCAACCCAAGTGGAAGGGGTCACAAAATAGACAAAATTTTAATATCTTATGCTTTATAAAGTTGCAAACAGAGAATTTTATTGTGGCTTTTTTATCAGTACGTGAGTGTCCCGTGATGACTCCACACAGCTATAGATAACCTCTTCTTGACTGTCATTGTCATTGATATGCTGTCTACTCTAAATCCCACTTGATGCCAATCAAGTTCTTGCTCCACTGTTAGCAAATGCTTGATTACTTTCTGTCTGCAAGAAGCTTGAATGTATTGCAAGGCTCTTATCAGCCCCTCTTTCTATTCCTTTTCCCAGAGTAAACAAATCCAGCTCCTTGAGTGTTTTTCCACTGGTCACATTTTCTAAAGCTGCTATTGTTCTTCCTACTCCCTTCTTGACACTCTTTAATGCACATTTTTCCAAAAAATATGGATCCCAAACTTGAAATACAGCATGCTGTATATACCTCTCCCTGGTGCTGCTGAAGACAGAACAGCTTCAGCATTATGTCCCACAGAAATTCATCAGACCCTCATGCTGCTTCATTCCTGCTGCTTAACCCATATCTTCCTCATCACTTTTCACTTCTGAGCTCCCCACTCCTGCTGCCATTATCCTTACAGGAATATACTCAGATTCAGCAATACATGGTTTTCTTTCAGACTGCTTTGCTCTTCTTTAAGTCAGGTGAGGATGCCAGTGGTGGGTCCCAACCTCATCAGTGTGATACTGAGCATGGATCAGGCACTCTCCCATCTTCCATTGATCCTCAAATGGCTGTGATTCCCTAAACCAATAAGTTTTCACAAGTTTTCACAGGTTCTCATCAGGGTGCTGATAACTTTGTTGGCTAGGTAGGCTAGGCTTTGGGGTTTTTTTTAATTACTTCTACACCTTATATCTCCACCCTTTCTTTTTTTCATGTGATAATGTAAGCTATTTCTGTAGTTCACTCATGAAAAAGTCATATGGGGCTGTGTTCAAAGCCTTTCTAAAGATAGGCTCTGTCATCTGTCCTACTCTACTTCCTTTTTATCAGCTGGGATAAATGCCATGTCAGAGAGAGTGAGAGAGACATTACTCTAGTTTGACATGACTTTTTGATACATTCATGTTGTCCATTTGTTGTGTTTTGTTCCTAATCTCATTATTTTTACAGGATTAGAAATCCTTTAACAGTGTGCTCCAGTAACTTTGGTATTAGAAGTGCTCTGGCTTTTCTGTTCCCACTTTCCTTTGTAAGACTGGGTACTGTGCTTGGTCTGTTCTTTTCTTTTAGACCCTACCTGGCCTCTCTGGCATCTGCATAGCAGTGGTTAATGGCTTAAAAATGATTGATGGTGGTTCTCCAAGCACTGTAGGGACATTTCATTTCTAGTGGCTCCTGCTGACTTGAAACCACTTGTCTGACTGATGTGTTTGCTCTGTTCTTCCCTTACTCCATCCAACCTGCACTTGCACATCCTGTGTGTCAAGTGAAATATGCCCCCATTATCTAGTCCCAGCTAGCTGCTGGAAAATGAGGCACGGAAGAATTCAGCCTTTCTCATGTTTTGTAACAGGCCTGGTTTTCCTTCTAATGTATTTATAGACTCTCTGCTTATTATTTGCCACATCTCTTGGTTAATTCTAAGTCACTTGGCATCCTGGTCTCCATTTCTCCTTTTATGTTCGTCCCTGAGTCATGTGTCTCTGGTTCTGCTTTGGTGTACAATCCCTTTTTGATATATTCCTCCCCTTCCCAGGCCCTTTCAAAGCTTCTCACAGTTTCTGTTCCCAGGCTTGCTAGGTGAAGTTTCTCCAGAAATGTTTCAGCTGCATTTTTGTCTTGTGGTGGTGCTGACGAGGGGAGCATGGGTGCCTGGGATGAGGGAGTTTTGGGTCCTGACAGGTAACTCATATCTGCAGTCCCCTTTTGTCCCCTTTGAAAGGTGTGTCTGGTAGTTTTAAGGTGCCTTCTCCATCTCCTCCAGAGTACGTTACTCCTTCCTTAGATATTGCCTCTGGTTTTCCTTTCGTCTTCATCAATAAACTTCAAAGAAATCTGTATCATGCACCCACCTAGAAGGCCAAGCAAATATTTTAACTCATGCTGTATCTTGCAACACCCCCGAACACCTTTTTTTATTGTTGCTGATTGACACCTCCCTGCCCTCCCTGCAGTCTGCCTCCTGCATCTGTGCTTGGGCCCATGTCCTGTGCCAGCACATCTGTTAAGGCATTTAACCTGGAGCATGCTCTGCTGGCATGATGGCACCTCATCTGGATGTTTAACACCTTTCTCCATTGATTTTCCTCTTCTCTGTTATTACTTTTTTGACCTTCTTTTCATGTGGTTTTTTTCTGTTGGTTTTTTAATGTGCTGGCTCGAATGGGTTTCTGCTTATATGTGGACATTAAAGGTGCAATGGTGAGCTCTCAGCACAGCCAGTGTGTTTGTGCATTGAAGTATGAGGGTTGCATGTGCTGGGCTGGAGCCTCACAGCCGTGTCACCCATCACTGCCCAAAGGAGGGCTGCTGCTTCCCCCTCCCCCTGCTCAGGAGGTGCAGCCCTCCCAGCTGAGCCACCAGGCCCCCAAAGTCACACTGGTGCTGGCATGAGAAAGGTTACAGGAGCGTGTGGTTGGGAGGGGGCATCCAGTGGCCCATTTTGGGGTTGTTCCCACCCATGTCCATTCAGGACACATCGCTGCAGTCACTTTGGCTTGTTGATATCCACTGAAGTAACTGTAATGCTTTGCCTCCTCTGCAAGGCTTCCAGTTGGTGCTAGCATTGGTGATGGGTCAAGAAAGAGCTGGTTATAACTCTTGGGGACCCTGTGCCAGGTGTTTGTGGCTTGAGTGCCTCCTGCTTGTCAGGGTGAAACTCATCCACATTAAAGAGGATCAACAGAAAAAATCGTTTTCCTATAAAGGAGCCCAACTGGAATGAAGTGAGCTGAGGTTCAGGCAGTTTAATGAAAACAGTTTATGTTTCAAGCTCAGAAGTCGGCGTTCTGGTGTGTATTCTTTTCTTGAAACATCTATTGGCATTTCTGTCACTGCTCATTGCAGCAATATTGTTCTCCATATGCTCTTCTCATCAGCATCTCATCGTTATTGGATAAATGTGTCTCTCATTATGCAGAACATTATTTTTGAAGTATGGAATCGTTATTTTGTTACATAACTTCCAAATTTGGACCTTTGCAAAGATTTATAACAATCTTCAAGAATTACTGTAATTAAAGGAGAACTTTCCACAAAGATAATTAATTAGATCAAAGAAGCATTTAAATGTAAATCATTAATCCATGCATTACAGGAAATAGTTAGTGGCTATGTATAGCTCATTTAATTATACTTGGTTCAATTTTGTTTTCTTATTACATCACAATTTATTCGGAACTAATTTGCAATTTCTTGTCTAATGTGACTTCTGTTTGCTTAATATAGCAGATATTTTCAGTAGCATGTATTTATATATAAATAAAGATTTATTAATGACTGCAGCATTAATTAAACAGCAGGCTCTGATGTCAATTAGCTGTGAATTTTGTTGCTCTGTGGATGCAACCCAGAAGGTCTGTGGTCTGAAAACGGGAGGTAGAGTGTCAAGAAGTTTTTGAGTGCATGGATTTATACAGTAGATTGGGACTGTCACTTGCTGCAGGGGACCAGGTGACACAGAGGACAACATGGTTTGGGTTCCCTTATGGAGAAAAGGGAATTATGTGCTCTAAGTCTTTAAGGACCAGTTGATAATGGGATTGGTCTACAACAGGCTGGTAGCTGGAGGGAACAAGATCTAGGTGTGATGTAAGGGTTTAGGATGTAGGGGTTTTGTGAAAGTGGTTTGCAGGTTTTGTAATCCTTGTGTAATGTCTTCATGTAGTGTAAGGGTATGGAAAGATTTATTTTCTGTGATTTAGTGTAATAAAAACTATTGTAAAATGCTGTGTTGGTTTTTTGAAGTTGTATTTTAATACTTTGACAGTATATTAATATTTATATTCCCTTGCATGTTCATCAGCATCACTAAAACACTGATATTTTAAAACTTTACACTGCTAAAAGTACATGCATTTTTAACTTAAGTTTTTAGCAGTAGATTAAAAAAGCTAGTTTGGGGCTTCCCCTCCCCCTCTTCCCCNGATTTTCATTCTGCAGCCAAATGTACTTTTGCCTCAGACTGTCCAGTATTAGCAGCATCTGTGTGAAGTTCAGACTCTGCTAATCTTTTGGAATCTTTGAATACTGGGTTGTAGGCCAAAGCGTAGCTATCCGAGAGCACATCTGGCTTGCATGGTATTACCTCATTTGTATAAGGTAGTGCTCCCAGTTGCTCTTCATTGGTTTGTTTTCTGTGTGCTGGAAAGGGGAATTTGATACAGAGGCTGTGCTGGCAACAGAAAAAGTTTAAGGAACTTGAGTGATTTCTTTCTTCCTGTACTGAATTTCACATTAGAAGTCATGGTTTTGGTACATAGCCGGTTATAGTAAATAAACTAATCAGATAAGAATAAGGAATTCTCAGCCAGCTGCTTGTTTGATAAATGTTTAGGCACTACTAGCTATTCTGTCTGGTTTGCTGCAAACAAACAGAGGTAGAGTAATGTTTATGTTGGTAAATTTCTTAAGATTACTGTTATTTCTTTCAATAAGTGAAATTACCTCTTCCTGGGAGGATTGTTGTGCTACTTACAACAAATGAAATGCTGTCAGAGTTCGTGTGGATTAGCAGCTGTTTGCTGAGGAAGGCAAAACAACTTATTAGTTTGCACTGAGAGAGGAATGTTGTTTTCCACCTTGTAATTTAGGTATTTTCAACCCACACTAGATGGAAGGAGATAAATCTTAGCAACACTGTCATCTGAGGAGTTTGTAAGAAATTGGATTTGCAACATGCTTGCTTTGCTTCTGTTTACATCTGTAAGATAACAGGGTGAGAAGAACAGTATTTTGTTGTCAGTATTTGTTGCTAAACGTGTTGTGTGCATGGGGAAATAAAGACATTTGGAAATGGGCAAGCTTGGGTTAATTAAACCCTTCTGCTCTCTGACTAATGACAGTAATATTGTATATGGGGAATCTCTTACACTGAAAGATGTGATAAAGCACACAAAGTTTTCTAATAAAGCACTCCTAAAGCCAGCAGGAACTCATGGAACTGGAGAGAAAACCAGTCCTGGAGAGCAACTGTAAGGCTGTACTTTTTGCAGGAATGTCCCAGAAGAATATAAGAACCATATTTGTTGTTCCCTGAGATTCAAAATTATAACTGGCAGGAAAAGTAAAACTTGTTTACGTCTCATGCTACATGAAACTGTGGTTTATGGGGCTGATTTAAATGGCTGTTTCCATGCTTGCAAACAGCCAGGACACAAATGTTCATTGGGAAAGAAGGTACACGGTGCAAAAATGAACTTCCAGAGGCATGGTGATGGCAGCTGAAAGAAGACAGGCTTTTTGTTAGGTGTTCTCTCTACCTCAGGCAGTCTGATCCTACAGAGAATAATAATGCTGCTTTCTAAACAGCAAGTATGATAGTTATTTTTTTATTTACACTGCTCTAAGTAGTATCAAGAAGGGGGGAAAGGTACTCCAACTCACTACATGCATTACTCTTTGTCTTGGTCATAGGTGTTCTTTGGTACTGTTTGAGCAATGGTTTTTGTAGCTGTAAGTTAGGTTTTGGTAACTTCCTAATTCATAGTTTCTGGAAAAGAAAATTGAATACATAGTTTGAGTTTATTGATATAATTATTTGGTTAATTTACATTTCATGTCTTCAAACACTTGTACAAAATACGGGGAGGAAAGTGGAAACTTGAGACATTCGTGGAGACCTAGGTGATTTTAAAGCAAGACAAATATAATGAGTGTCAGATGAATAGTTTATTCCATGTTGATTTGACAGATGGGCAAAGCAAAACTCTGAGAGATTAACATTGTGCAGTTTAATGTTTAAAGCATACAAAAAGGAATGGCTTAGGAGAACTGAACATGGAGGATGGGTCTGTGTGAGCTACACTGAAGGAACTTGTTTAGGCTTCCTTCGTAGCAAGTTGAAGTCGATCTAGTGTGTGATTTATCTCAGCTTAAAGCAGGAATTTAAAATAGGTCAGATGAATCCTTCTCTGAAACGTCTGTTTTTCTGCTCCATGTTTAAAGTGATCATCTCAGATACGGACAGCTGAAGTTTGATTAAATGAACACTTTTCTGACTGTTGCATTTTAAGACCCAAATTAATTATTACTTTTTGTAGATTTCAAGGACAAGTTGTTAAAAAACACGTTTCAAAAGATATTTTTTATACAGTTGTGCTAGTGTGAGTGTAGAAATTTACGATGTGTTTCTAAACAAGTGTGTCACGTGTTAGTACCTTGAAAATGTGGCCCGCAGCATAAATCTGCCATGTATGCTTTCTAGTTCTGCTTCTCTCTCGTGCTGTTTTGGCTGGCAGGAGGTGGGAACGTGCACCCCCATGCTCACACGCAGGGCAGGAGCTGAGCACAGGCTGAGTGCTGTGACTTGCTTTGCCCTGCAGAGACACGTATTCACCGGAGAGCTTAGCCCTGAAAGCGCAGAATACGTGAGCGAGTTTGAAAATAGTAATTGGCCTCATTTAAAACATTTTATGTCAAGCAGTTTAGCTTATCAAACATTCAAGTGAAAAAAAAAAAAAAGGTTTGTACTTTTCTTATGTTCTGTAATAAACTTGCTTCCACTAGTAAACAGTGTAGTGTATGCTAGGAGTTCATAGTGACTTCCTAGCAGATGAATTGGCAGATGTATGTTTTGTGGAATCACCTATAATTACACGTAGCCGTGGTTACCAGGTTGAAGAAATTATGGCCTGATGACTAACAGAAATAGATTGCAGCAGACTGGTTTGCCTTCAAGTTGCTTAGTAGCAAAATATTCAAGAATAAGTTTGTGAGGTCTGAGAACAGATGAGTAACAAAGATAAAAAGCACACTCCCTTTGCTGAACTGTTGCAGAGTCTGCTTTTTCAAATCCTTATTTTGATACAAAATCACAATATCTTTTTAAAAGTTGGTGTTTGCTTGTATTTAGTTTTAGAATTGGGTGCCAACCACATATTTGCAAGAAAACTATTAAAATGGAGTAGTTAAAATTCTGAATTAATATTGCTAATATTTTCATTTTGATTTGATATTGGGGAAAGTTAAGTACAAACATAGACTCTTCACATTCAAGGAAAGTGGTATTCCCTTCTTTTTAAATCTAACACTTAGAATGACCTAATGGAAGTCTTTATGTTTTCTTTTGGATGCTCTAGCACTTAGAAAGAAATGACAGAAGTGCAGATGAATTCAAGTGGGAAGGACAGAACTGTGTTTAAGGGCAATTGTATATTTACACTGCTGTTGGTGGACCCATTTCAGATGTTTCTTGTATGTATAGAATCATAGAATCATTTAGGTTGGAAAAGACCTCTAAGATCATCTAGTTACACCATTAATATATTGCTTGAAAGCATCAAAAGTACTTGAGTACATTTCCAAAAGGGAGTGCAGGTGTTGAGGAGCTCAAGCCCTGTTGACTTCAAAGAACAAAAGATTTAATGTTTCAAGTTTCGGGTTTAGAAACCCGAACTCCACTGGGATTTTTTAGATTTAAGGCACAATGTGTTACTCTCCTCTTATGAATTATAAACTATGTAATCTGTATTTAGCTTTAACATAAGTCCTGTAATGTCTGTGTATTACTATGTAGAATAAGATTTTTTGGCAACGTGTTTTTTTGAGAGTATGGATGCATTTAGGCCTGGTCTTTTGCACCAGGGAAGCTTTTCTAGGGATCCTGGTTGGTACAGTGTGATAAGTACTTAAGTTTTAAAGTCTGAGGATATTAAGACTAAAATTTCTTGATCTTTCTTCATTTTGTATGCCTAGTTTACAAATTTCCATCTCTGTGATTGTACTCAGTAGATTTGCTCGCCCTGTTTTACAGAATAATCAACCATGACTACAGAATCGGGATCAGACTCTGAGTCCAAGGATAAAGAGCAGGATCAGGAGGAGAGCCCTGCTCAGCAAGGGGCAGCGGAGACCCAGCCCCAGGACCAGCAGCCTCAGCAGGCACAGCAGCAGCCGCAGCAGGAGCAGCCGAGTGAGGAGCATCAAACCGCGCTCGAGCAGTTCTCGGCTGTGGCAGCGCACAGCACGCCGGTGAGAAAGGAGCAGGTAAGGGAGCCCAAGCACACCCGCTCGCTGCACGCAACTGGCTGTGTGCCCCCCTGCTGCTCCTGGGAAATAATGAGCCTGGCACGTCAGGAGTGGGGGTTTACATTCAGCTGTGCGTGGAAGGGTGTTTGACAGGATGCTGTAGATCTGGGCTGGTTGGTCTGTCGTGTTTAAGGAAAAACAGTTCTCGCGCAGAATGTTTGTAAATTCATGGCAGGTGTTTCTGGCCCCAGTGCTTAAATAGGAGGGCAGTCTCATTAACTAAGCAGGAAACATCTTCGACCTTGCATTTGCATTAGATAGCAAACAGTGTCGGTTTTTATGAAGCTGAAAATGTTTTCAGAGTTCATTTCTTTTGACACCTGCTGAACACTGATTTCATGCTTGCTTGTCTGATGTGTGAGCTGTGAAGAATCTGTGGTCCCTTAAGTTTCTCGTGGCTCTGAAATGACTGCATTATAATTACTTGAGCTATTCGTGTAATAGGTTTCAGAAGAGCTATTGCATGCTTCTCCATTTAGTTCATTGTTGCACTTATTGAATTTGTGGAAGCTGCTTTCTTCTTTCCGTTAATAATTTCCAGTCAATAGGATTAACAGGCATTGTTCTTCATGGGTAAGTGACACACAATTAATGAGGTACCTGCAAATCACTTCCCTTAGCTCTGTAAGGTTGTGACCCTCATCTGATCACATTTACCTTTGGAGAGTGGAATAAGCCAGTCTCGCTCCTCCTCTCCTCCATCGTTTAAAAAATTCTGGCTGTTTGAAGCAGGCTCCTGTTGTTTTACCTGGTTGGGGTAGACACTGCTGGTGAAGCAATTTTGATCTCTCAAATAGATCAGAAGTTTCCTGTAATTAGTTTCGGGAAAAGAAGCAAGGCTGCTTGTCCTAAAGAGCAAAGGTGGTGAATAACCTGTTCATTAATTGAAAGGGTAATTCTAAAGGCATAAGTATGAGTATTTATAGAGATGTTTTTCCAGACATCTTCAGTAATCTTTCCACTTCAAGTTTCTTTTCATGTTAAAAAAGTAAAATCAACAACAACAAAAAAGAACCCCAAACCACAAAATAAGCCCAACTCCAGAATAACTGCACACACAGAAAAATCCCAATTTTGACACCAAGCCTGTCCACGTGTGTTTAGAGGCGTGAGGTGCTCTCATGTGCTGCATGATCCCTTTCTTTCCCAGAGATCACCAGTGAGCTGGTTTCTGTAGAAGGCATGGTACAAGAACTGGGTCAGTGAAAGAGTTGTGACACCTTCCTGCCAAGATTACCAGCCTGAATCCAAACGTCCGTGCTGGAAGCAGAATGCCAAACCCAGCTGCACTGATAATCCCAGCATATTTCAGCGTGGCTTAAGTGTCTGTAGCTCAGGAAAGCAACACTTAAACGCAGCACTGAGAGACAAAGCTGTTTGCAACAGTGTCATTAAAAAGCCAAAACCAGAAGGAGCTCATTCTCTCTCTTGCTGCCTGTAATTGCAGTGAGGAAGTTGATTTTTGCTCTTGCTCATTTAAGAGAACCTTGGGAAGGAAGATTTAAGTTACCAATCCATGTCAGTGACTTTTCTTTGTCATCCTATGCACATAAAACCCCCCAACATTTTAATGAAGGTGAAGAACTTTTTCATATTGAGATTAACAGGTATTGTAGAACTGAGTCCTTCCTATCAGGTGCAATAATGCAACCTTACTTTCTGACTGCCTTCCTGTCTCTGAAAAAGGGAAGAAGGCATCACGCAAGGTTGGGCACCAATGTTTCTGAGCAACTACCATAAATAGATGGAATTAATGTGTTTTTCAAATGTGGCAATATCACTTTATACCCCAGTGAGAAGCTGCAAAGCATCCAAGATCATTACTGATGAATCCCATGACTCCAGAGGCTTCCTTTGAGAGGGTGCCCAGCTTTAGAAGGGCTTGAACATACTCTGTCATACATGAGAGAGATTATGCTCAAAAAATGCAAACCCTGAAGCAACTTCTGCTGCATTGGAATTTAGTCCATGACACTTAAAAAATATAGCAAAAAGAGAGTACAGAGAGTACAAAAAATACAGTGCAGAAATATCTTGAAGAAGAATTTAGGAGAAAATGGAGCTATTCTAGCAGAGTACAAAATAATTCACTCTGTACATGGGTCTTTCAGTGGCCATTTGTTTTTTCCTAGATTCCAGGATGTCAGGTTTCTTTAGGAAGAAGAGACTTAATACAGTCTGAAAGTACCTCAATGCCTGAACATATCAGCATAGTTTGGGGGAATCTTCTCTAATGGTTCTTGGCATGTTTTGTTCTCCAGACAAATGAGAGGGAAGCCTTTTGTATGATTTTAACCTAGACACATTCCCCTGATCTTAATGTAGATGGGAACCTTAAACAAAATAACCTCAGTAATATTTTTTAATGTTTATAAATAAGCAAACCTCTGCTGTAGTCTTGAGATACTGAGTGTCTTTATGAAGGAAAATAATGGCTAGTCCATTGGGCTTCTCAGAAATTGCTTGTGGGCTGAGTATGGTTCTAAGGTTTAAATGGGTGATGGGTGTCCTTGTTGTGGATTTGCTTCTTAAGGAGCTTTTCTGTTTTCTTGAAAGAGATTAGTTCCATGCTGGGGTATTTTGTTGGTTGTTTGCTGTTGAAGCAGAGTGCTAACTCTCACATGAAAAATGTAATGAGTTACTGGGTAAGGCAGTGCATTTTTTCCCCGTCACTGGAATTACTTTTTTTACCCACATCTGTGCATATGCACCTTTCCTGGCAGATTTCTTTTGACAAAACATACAGAAACCATCAGAGCCCCTCAGCCCACCAGCAGCAGCGCAGCTCTTCACAGAGGCCCAAGCAAGAGGCATCTTCAGTGTTGTTTATTTCTCATTGCCCAAGGCTGGACCACTTGCCAGCTGGCTGTGGATGTGGTAGAAGGGTAGCTGGCCTCCAGCCTTGCCATGAGCCCAGGACTCTCCCTCCTCATCACAGCTGCTGGGAGTGTTAAATGCCCAGCAAACAGCTGATCCACTTATACACACACTGTGCCTTCATCTCCTGCCAGTTTTCAAGGTATGCAAGGGCCTTGACATCCAGGCACAGAGCTGTGGTCCAGCTGCTGGAAGGAGAAATTCCACTTGTGCTGGAGCTAGGTGGGGGAAGAGACGGCTGGTGCTGGGCTGCTCCTGAGAAAGAACACTCATGGCCCAGAGGACGCAACAGATTTTGAAAGCAACCCTTGTTTTTTATCTTTTAAGTCCCACTTTTTTCCAGTTTCCCCATCCAGGGAAGCCCAGGAGGCCAATGCTGTGTCCTTCTTGCAGGAAAAGGAGGACTGTGGGGTCTTGCCTCACCTTTTAGTAATTTGCTAGGGCTTTGGCGGGAGCTGACACTGTAGGTATCACAGCCAGCTCCAAATTGTTCTTCCCCCCCATTCTCTGGAAGGCAGAGGGGGAACTTAAAGCTTGTTTTTGTGAAGTCACTCAGGGACAGTACCCCATGATTTAGTACACTGTTGTTTCAGGTTATGTGATGCAACACTGTTCTGGTCTCAAAGCAGCTTAAAGCCTTTGGATGGATTTGCTTCATTTTCATGAAAGTTTATTATATACAATGAATGGAAACAGACTTGAAGGATTAATTTACAATATATTTCCACTAATGCTTGTTGCTTATTACACTGAAATAATTCAGAGTCAGGGCAGGTTGGGGTTTTTTTTTGCCTTGTAGTGAGATAACAGAAAGATGTTTTTATTTCATTTAAGCTTTAGCTGAGGTATTACTGCACTCCTGTTGAGGTTTTGTTTGGAGTCTATCAGGGATATAACTGATGAGAAGGGTAATGACTGCAGCACAGTGCTGTTGCTAGGAAGGGTGAAATGCTGTTGAGCTGTTCTGGCTTTCATCTAGTGCTGTGGAGAGGACTGTGGGCTGTGCTGTGTCAAGGTGACTTCAAATGGCCTGACCCTCAGATAAACCCCAGCAAAAGCAGCCTGGTTAGTTAGTTAGCCTGGTGGTTAGTTCTTGTCCGTCTTCCCTGCCCTACCTGCCTGCTTCTCTCCATCTTGAGGGACTTACTGGGCATCAGCAGAGAGCAAAATTCATCCTCTCAACCTGTACTTACTGTCCATTTAGCCAGCCAGCTGCACATTAAAGTTGTCTGGCCCCTCACTTCTGTCCTGTTTTCTTAACCCTTTGCTTGGGTTCTTGGGGAGCCTTTCTCTCACCCAGGCACATAAGCATCCCCTTATGAATTCACACTGTTCAGGGGGGATCCATGCCCTCATTCAGGGGCTGTTTCCTCACTGACAACAAAATTAGTGTAAACCTGATGGTGTTTTTCTATTCTGTATGACATCATGGAAACATTGTATGATTTAACAGGTACGGGATTTCAAAGTGAAATTGTAGGAGTATCTGTTCATCAACAACATTTACTGATTACTCAGAATTTCCAAAACACCAAAAAAAAAAAAATACAGGAAGTCCAAGTAGGATTTTGTACCTATGGAAACAGTAAAAGTCTTAAAATATTTTCATGAATGCCCCTCCTTCAGGGGTGTTCTGTACATTTTGGAGGGAGAAGGGAGGACTGGGAGAAATATGGGAAATCCTTCAGTGAAGACTCTGTCCTACATCAGAGGCTTTCTCGTCCAAGCCCCAAAAAAGGCTCACTTAAATGCTTGGGTGCAGCAAGCACAGTGAACTGCAGGGCATGACTGGTTTATTTTACTTCAAAAAGCATCATTCTTTCTCTTTATAGGCCACAGAGAAAGAACAGGAGTTTGCTGCTGCGAGTGCAAAACAGCTGGAATATCAGCACCTGGAGGACGACAAGCTCTCTCAAAAATCTTCATCTAGCAAACTTTCCAGGTCTCCTCTAAAGATCGCCAAGAAACCAAAAAATATGCAATGCAAAGTGACGCTCCTGGATGGGTCGGAATATGCATGTGAAGTAGAGGTAAAAGGCTTTTTATCTTCTTGTTTTCATCCTGTCAGGAGGTAAATGGTGAAAATTATATTTCTAATTTAAGAAAAAGGATGAATGGCCTGATATTTCACCGCTGCCAAGCACAGAGAGAGTTTAATTGTTTTCTCTGGAGGTTTTTGAAGATGGTGCAGAGATTTTAGCTAGGTGAGAGATTCTGAGCACTCCCTGAAACAGCCAGAGACTCTGGATTGATTTTCTGTTGGCACATGCCACATCAGAATGCAGAAAACAAAGTATGGACAACAAAGCCCATAAACAAAGAAGGATTTTGATCCCACTGGGATTTTCTTTTCCTTGGTATTTTACTGAGTTGAGACTTCCATTGAGTCATTGTCCAGACAGTAATTCTGACTACTGTGAGATTAATGCAGGCATGAGAGACACCCTGGGTAAGCGGGGGAAATGTCAGGCACAAATAGCAGTGAGAATGGAGAGTTTTGTGTTCCTTTCCATGATCTCTGTGAATCATAACTCTGTCTGAATGTTACTAGTATAAAGATGCTGTGAGCTTTCTGTAAGAAAGCTTGCCTTCCCTGCTGGGACTCTGACAGGAGCCTACTTTTGGGAGGGATGGTCTTTGCTCTCACTTAAAAGCCAGTCTGTGCCTGTGGGCAGACCCATGCCTTCAACTCCAGAAGGTCCCAGAAAAGCAAAAAGTGAGCACATTTAGCATCTTAGAGTAAGCGTGAGAAAATTCAGCGTCTCAGCCTGGACCCCTTACCCATTCAGTCGTTGTCATCAAGGTGGTTTTTGGGCAGTGGACCAGCCTGTCCTGTTTTAGGTCAGAAGGTCATGCACACAAGACAAGGCTGAGCCTGGCTGAGCAGTGGCTGCAGAGGAAGGGTGTGTGTTGGAGGGCCTGACTAAGCCAACCATCCTTTGGGTAACTGTGGGGAGAAGAAAAGCCACCTTGGGAGAACAGGAGAGTATAAAGGCAGAGATTAAATGGTCTGCAGGCTTGAAAGAGCATGGAGAAGGAGAGAGAGAAAAGTGGAGAAAAGGAGTACCTGACTGGAAGCCAAATCATTGCATCTTTACAATCATGTTGCACTCAGCCCATTTGTCCTTCAGCTGCTCTCATTTTAAGTGCTTTGGAGAGTGGCAGGTGAGCAAAAATCTTATTGATTTTTATTTAACCCTGGCATTACAGTTTGGGTCAAATTTTGCAATGCTAGGAGTGAGCTGCAAACAGAAGCTGGTATTTTACTACTATTATAGCAACTTAGCAGTCCATGCTGTTGAGTATCTTTTAATTTCACTGGTCAAGCCCCATGTTGTTTGCTTCAATCTAGGACTAGCTATCTGGACACATCCTTTGGGACTATTAAATGGTCATTTCTTGACCTGCAGTCTCCGTTGTGTCACTCAGGGATAGTGTGGGAGCCATTAAGCTGGAGGAATGACTCATACTGGCTTTGATGGAAAGAGTCAACTCGTTTCAGCTTTTGCCACTTGCTTGTAAAATGTGAGTCACTTTTTGGAATACAATCAAGCAAATCTTACCAAATAACATTTCTATGTAAATCTTGTCTAGCAGGCTGAGCTTTATCAGAATCTAAGATGGAGCAGAAAGGGAGATTTGTTACGTTAGATTTCTGTGAATAATACTTTTTATAGGAAGTTTCACTCTTTCACTAAACTTGAGTTCTCTTGAAGTGTCAAAATGCTGGCATATGGAAGCCATCATGTTTTATTGCTTGTCAGATTTCTCTGCTTTGCAAGTTCTGAATAGCTCTTGAATAATGTCCAGTATAAGTTTTGTATGCATTTTTTCTACTTACATTGCTGAAATATTTTCAAGTTTTATTGACTGTCATCAGTAATCATTTTATCTGCTTCTAAGATGATCAGGCTTCCCAGGCAGAATGTAATATTGATGAGAATAGAGCTCCTAAAAGGATGAATTTTCAAATGAAAAAGCTGTAAGGCTGTGATGATGAACAGACTATGGGGTACATTGAAACAAAGTTGGTTAGGAGGAACAAATATTTCAAGGAACAAGTGCAGCTGGAGTGATGCATAAATTTACATAATTTAATCAGTGTGGTTCAGACTTTGCATCCTTCCTAGGTGGTATTGTCAGCATTTTATATGTATTGATAATACAACTGCAGGTACATCTCTGGCACAGCCCACTCCAGCCCATGGGAACTCTTGGTAGATCCCAAGGGAGTCCACTTCCTGTGTGCATAAAGTTTAGTTACAGCAAAAGGGGGCTGAGTCCAGCCAAGAGAAATTATGTGACTTTCACTGTGCTGTTTTCTCCCGAGGAGTAAAAAACACTCACAAAGGGAGTTAGTAGGGCAGGGAAAATGAGGGTCTGTGTCAGGAGACATCTCAGGAAATTGTGTAGGAAGCTGAAAGTGAAGTTCTACAGAAATTTTTGGGAAGTAACAAAGTTCTGAGTTGGAATGGACCCAGGAGGACCATTAAGTTCAACTCTTAAGTGAATGGCCAATACAGGGATTGAATCCTCCACATTGGCCTTATTAACACCATGCTGCAAGCAAGTGAGCTGATCTCAGTTCTTTTTTTTATATATATACATATACATATATATATAATATAAAGTAAACTGAGGCACCCAACAAATTATGGAGGTCAGTAAATTCCCCAAGATTAGTTCTTTAAAAGAAAAGGGAGAGGGACAGACAACATGGCAATGAGATATTCAATACTTCCATTCTGTGTGTTCAACCCACATATCTGCATCTTTCAGAGGGGACAGTGACCCAGGGTAGGGATGTGACAGTTGTTAGATGTGAGTAGAAATGTCATCCTGTGTTGTCAGCTCCTGTCTTTCAGGTCCGTGTGTATCATGCTTCTTACTGAAGGCTACAAAGCAATGTAATCTAGAAGGACCAGAAACTTAGAAACCTAATTTTGAGCTAGAACAACAGCTCTGTCAGTGAATCTTGATTTGGATGCAGGCCAAGTATTTATCTCTCCAGAATTTCATTCCCTAGTCTGGGAGCTGGGGATTATTATAGAATCCATCAGTTACTCTATAAAGTGCTTTGCAAATGACAAATGCTTTTTATATATGTTAAATATTAATGTAATTTAAAGGAGCTTATTGCTCTCCAGTAGAGCGCAACCTGCAGCTTATCAATTATGTGTTCATCCCGTTAATGACCTGGCAGGCGACGTGGCACGTACTCACAGATTGAGACACTTCTGAGGCAGGTTTGGTTAATACACTATGCCCTTGCTGTCCTTTGTTTCAAAAGCCTCTCTTTTTTATTCCATATTTAATGCTGAGCATCTTCACTCTCTTCTGCTGTATCTTTCAGTCGCTCTCATGTTCAGTGCTTTGCATTTGTGACACTGGGGGTTTTTCACATTGTATGAGGTGTATGAGGGAAAATGTAGTGGAGCTAACTTCAAAGCTGGGGTTAACAGGGGGTCATCTAATGTAGTCGCCATTCAGTGAAAGGGTCGTAAGCAAATGCCAGGTAAAAGCTTTCCCTTGGGGCCCTGCAGTGTTACTGCCTGTGTGCTCTGTCTGTCTGACCCAGAAAGTCTTTCATGCAGTAAGACATTACAAGCCAAAACCAGGCTAAGTAGGTAACCCAACCTGTTCATTCATCCTCCTCCAAAACCATAAACCACCAGAGTTACCATCTGTACCCCAGTGCTGCTCTTGACCAGAAGCCTGCAGTGGCAGCCTCATTTCAGAGGGGGGGGTTTCCTTTCCGAGGCGGGATGGCCACCTAATGGATCTTCCCCTCTCCAGGGAAAGTTGTTGGCTTTTGGAGAAGAGATATTTGTACGCTGGCATTATCCCCAGTACTCTGCCAAGAAAAACAGCCTCAGGGCAGCTGCGTGCTTCTCCCAGCTCGTGACGAACCTGGAGGCTTCTGAGGGGCCCTGGCTCACAGGAGTCGATGCAGTCTGTTCAGAGGGATGCAGGGCAGGGGTTTCCACCTAGATGTCCATCCCTACTGGCAGTGGGTCTCTTTGGGTTGTTTGTTGTGCTGTCCCAGCCAGCCTCAGGCTCAGAGATGTTGACTGTCAAAGTGTCCAAGGCCAGGGCTGTGGCCAAAACTGCACTTTGAAGCGGCAGCTGAAGATTTCTCTTTTAAGCAAGCTAGACCTATGTTTTGCATTTGTTGGTTTGGAGAACCAAAGAGAAAGCAAGATGCAAGACTGCAAATTAATTTCAGATAACCTTTAAAAAGGCAGTGAACACACTCGTTCAAGTTTTTCCTAAGATTCAAGAAAACAAGCAAAAATAACGTATTTCTGGGTTTCTTCAGCTTTAAGTAGGCGTTTTCAAATGCTGTAGTACAATTATGTTTTTTCTAGGATTTATTTCCCTCCTTGTCCATCTCTGCCCCATCTCAGTTTTCTGTTATCTAGAGCACTGCATTTTAATTAAAAGATGCAAGTGGAACAAGCTGTCATGCTGTCCATTACACATAGCCTAATTTAAAGTGTCTTCCTAAAACAAGTTGGAATTTGTCTTTGTTTCTGCTCTAAACATATACATGCTGTTAATCACAACGTGAGGTCAGAAAGCTATGACATAATCTGTCTAAATAAATGGTAAAATAATTAGATTTCATTTTGAAAGGCTCAGCTGTCTCAGCCCATTGGTAATTTATACTCTTTCATCATTCCTGTACCACTCAGACGTTCTTATCATGCAGGCCACCAGTAAATGAAAACAAATGTTTCCATGGCAGCCTGTCTGTGGCATTTCTGCAGCCCTACATCAAACAGAGCGGGTTGACGTAGGACCCAGATAAACCGCACAGCACACGGAGAAACAACATCTCACAAAGAATTACTGTTAACCCCACTTCTGGGGGAGTGGGGGTCAGCTGAGGCAGGAAGGGACTGGTTAAAACACTGCATTTGGGTGTTATTTAGCTCCAGTTTTCTCGGTCATGCTGCCACTGGGACCTGGGCAGTGGTTGGGTGTCCCGCGCTGTAGCCGCTGCTACGCCTTCGTAAATGAACCTCTGGTGACTTCCTCCCTGGTGGAGACCCCACTTTCTCAGTGGGTTTTCCTGCATCCTGGGGTGACATCAGAGCAGTGTGCTTGAGTTGAAATAGCAAGAGGTTTTCTTTTCATACTTTTGAAATCAGGATTTGTAACATGGACAGAAGCAGACTGCAGTGAACTGGTCCCTTTCTGCCCTACACAAGTATTGGCTGATACTCCTTTTTGAAGACAAAATGGGCATGAAGTAAATGGGTTCTCTAATAGTTGAAGTATTGCATTTTGCATGAATTTCTCATTTTTGTGTTAAAGCAAGAGAATACAAGGATGCTTCCTTAAAAAATAAGTCACTGAAGACCGTCTTAGGGCAGGCTTGAAGAAGATATGAGAACAAGCGGAATTATTTCTGCACTGCCACCTCAGCTAGAAATGAAAGAGAGCAGTGGCTGCTTTTCCTGAGCTGCAGGACTCCATCTGGAGGAAAAATGCTCCTGTGTTTCTATATGATAGTGGGGGAATGCATGGCCCCATGGTCCCCCTCCCCACATGGCTGGGTCCCTTCCCTGGGAGTTTCCGTGTGCGGACCTGCAAGCCCTTTTTGCACAGGGAGTTTAATAACATGAAATTTCTTGTCCGTTTTGAGGTAGATCTTAAGGTCAGGAAGGAAACTTCTGTAATAAGATGCACTCTGCATTCTGGAGGATACAGTTTCGGTTACCCCCTGCCCATTTTAATTGTTTAATGAATTCCACACAGTCTCTTGCAAATGGCTTTACATGTGAAACTGATTACTGAGTGCAAGAGGGAGTTTTTTTAATAAGGCTTTTCCTTTTGACCTACTCATTGCATACATTTTGCTTAATTTAATATGAAGACCTTTGTTTTGGGTTTTGTTCCTTCCACAGGATATGTTTCAGTAAAAGTGACTGGGTTGAGAGGCATCATCGCTGTTACACAGCATGTTTTCTGTCCCCAGACCCTCTAATTAGGGCTGACTTGGATTAGCCAGGGGATCCACTTAAGATCTATGTTACCTGACACATGTCAGTAGGAGTCTGAGTATTGCCTGAATATGTTTCAGCTGAATAAAGTTAATATACAGTTCTTCTGACTTGCTTTTTTCAAATACCATAGGCCCCTTTTTGTAAGTTAAAACACTGGTCAGTTCAAGAGGCACAATGATCTGGAAATCAGCACCAATGTTATCCAGCACATAATAAGCAACTGTGAGGCTGAGCAGAGAAAGGGGTTTTTTTCTTCAGTTTTGTAATTGAAACAAAAATAGAAATGTTTGGGCTCCCTTTTAGTGATGATGATGATTATTTTTATTTCACCAAAGCTAAAGAAAACTAAATCAAAACAAGTCAGGTTGAGCTAAGCCTTTGGAAATGCCACAAGGCTGAGGAAGTGGGGCTGGAGCATTTCTGCCTTGCCAGGGGAGGCTCAGGTCCCCCACAGCTTCTTGTGGCTGGGAACTTCTGGGCTGTGTGGTATTCAGAGAGAATGTCTCTTACAGCCTTGGTAGGGAGACACTTAAATGATTAGACAGATATTTTCTCCAGTTAATATGCAAGTATTTTAGAGACTGAACGGGGAACCAAGAATTAAAATGAAGTCACTCCTTTAGATGTTGTACTGAATGAACATCAGGTTGGGCTTTCAGTTATACCTGGCACAGCAGACAACATGGTCAGAATCAAATGAAAGAAGCTTAAAACACACACACACAAAGAAAAAAAAGGAAACTAAAAATAAAAATTTGTACACATTCTCTCCACATCTATATTTTCTACATCTAGTCCTCTTATGTATTGCCTTTTGTTAGTAGTTTCTGAAAATGGTCTGTGGAGTGAAATGTTGAGTTTATGAGACAAAAACAATAATTTTGATACCATGGAGGTGCCAGCCATAACACTGGAAAAACTATTGTGAGGAGTCCACCTACATTGAAAAATAATTTCAGCTGCTCTGAAACTGCATAATTTTGGGAATAAATGGTTAGCTGAAAACTTCCTACTGAAATACTGCCTCCGGTTCCCTCCCCTTGGGGCACCAGTTGGACACAAGCCAGGCAACAGGAGCTTGTTCTCCATCTGGCAAAGTTTTAAAAAAAACTGGGTTTGGTCATGCACACTCAAACCGAGGTACTGCACGGTTCATTGGTGATTAATCTGTCTGCAAGAGCCCAGGAGGGGATGATCTTCCACCTGCCTTTTGCCCCAGACAGATAGAGGTCTGTTGGCTCCAGGAGTCCTGTCCTTGTCCCTGTTCTTGCTGATGGCTTCACCAGGATGACACTGTGTTAGTACCTTCATGTTTGTCTTCTCCAGGCTTATTGCTTGGGGTGGTCTTTTGCCCCAGAGAGCCTCCAGTTTCTTACTGAAGTGCCTAGTGCAGGCAACACCCAACCTCTGCCTGTATTTTTTAAGGACTGTTGGAATATAAATCACAAAGAGTGAATGAAAGGCTTTGCCTTTTCCCTTTTCCAAATGGACACTCAGATTTTAAAGCCTTCTGCTGTTTCTGGACAACGTGTACATTCCCCCTCTATCCCATGCACAACCAACACAGAAGTTGCTGATTTTCGTGTCACTGCCCAGTCACACTCCTGCCAAGCCTCCCTGCATTTTGTCATATTTCCTGCCCTGTTTCTGTGTCTGAAGTGCCCACTACTTGTTCCAGACCTAACCGAGCTGTCTAAATTAATCATAAACTCTGTTGCTAGCTGCTCCAGTTTATAGGTGCTGTCCCTATTTAACACTAAGACTTGCCATTTCCAGACCCAAACTAAGTAAATCTTCACTTTTTTATCATCCTCTAGATATATTAGCTTGTCATATAAAATCTTAGTGCCTCATTTGGGTGACTGGTTTTTTTTTCCAGCTGAGCCCCATTCAGCACTGGGCTGCTTTTATGTTTTCTTATCCTTGTCTGTTGATACAGGGAACAAAATATCATAGACAGGACTGGGTGGTGAGATATCTGCTTGCAAAGCAAAGTGTTGATAGGCAGCAAGGTCTGTCTCTCACAATTTATCTCACTCTGGCAGAAATGGTTTTGATCTGAAGTGGATAAATCTTGGACATAGCTTGAGAACAGGGTATGCTAGTTTTCTTGAAAACCCCAGCATTGATGGTGTAATACAATCTACGGTACCCCAAATCTAAAAGCCTGATCATCCTGCTCCCTCTCCTGCCTCAAGAGCATCTTTCTGTGCAGTGTATTTTTTTTTTTTTCACTCCAGGCTGACAATGTAGGTCAGAGAGAGCTCTGTGGCTTTTAAATTCATATGGCAAGATTACTCTGTAAATCGGACTATGTTGACAGTAGAGCTTTTTTCAGCTGAAAAAAACCAAAATGTTTACAGTTGTTTTTTGTTGATATGTGCCAGGGACTATTTATATTACAGGTAGTGATTGGTTCCCCTTGCTGTGTTGGTACTGGGCTTGTGCACAATCAGTTGGCATGTGAGATGAGGAGAGATAAGTGTTTGCTGAGTTTGTCCAAGTATAGGTAGAATAAAGAAAATATTTATAGCTGGCACTGGAAACCTTCAGCTGCTGTGCTGAATCTCAGGAGACCTGCCTGAGTTACTGCAAAGTGTCTTGCAGGAGGCGGTGGGGCAATCAGGAGGCATTAAGCCAATGGATCAGCTGCACATCTAGCTAAAATCCAAGCCCAAACAATCTGTGCTCTCAAGAAAGCTGACTGAGGCGGTTACTTTCTCTGTTGAAAAGCCTTCAGAAATGGAATACTGTTTATTATTTTATGTCATGGTTTAGCAAATGTGTGAAGCTAATGAATGTGCTGGGAACAGAACTTCTAATTGAGAAATTGTGTCCCCTGTTTTTGTGTTCCTTAATTGGACAGCAGTGCTAGTAAGCTGTTAGCTGACCTCAGTTTATACAGCGTGCATTCTGTCGATGCACTTGGGATGCCTTTGATAATCATCACATTTGACAGGTATTTCTGTAGCCATTGTGCATGTGCAGACATGGCTCCCACACTTCCACAGATTGAAACATGCTCCAGAGTGTTTATTTTTTCTGGAGTGCCCTCCAGTGTGGTTGCATTGCCATGAGCAGAGCGCTCACTGTTTTCCCAAGGATGCAAACTGTGCAGAGCACCCATCAGTACGCCTGGAGCTTGTGTGGTGCCAGTGCTGGTGTGATCTCTGCTGCTGATATAGAAGGCAAAAACCCTAATTTGGTTTGATGCCAGAATTGGGACTAGGTCACCAATCGTCTTACTGGGATTTAACAGTCCTCTGGGTTTTTTAGATTAGTGCTGGCTGTTGAGGATTGAAAGCTCAAACGGCTTTAAAGAAGGTTGCCCCTGATAAAAACTATGTCATATTATACAATGTTATTGACATTTTCTGCAGGTGTGTAACTGTAGCATAGGCAGTGTTGCATATTTATCTGTTTATCTAAGTGCTTGGTTAGCGGTTGACAGAAAAGGTTATTTTCAGGAATGGTAATACATTTCAATATGGTATATTACAATAAATATCAGTAAGAGGCTGAATTACAGTACTGCCATAATGGGGGAAGAAAAGAAAGTGATCAATCATCATCATCATCATCACTGTATGTTAAAATACCTTCTCATCTACTCTAGGTTTCCTTATGTGGCATTCATTTATATGTGCAGAACAGTATAACATAGTGTTCTAACTTAAAAGGTGGAGATAGATGCGCAAAATATTATTGCAGGTTTTATTTCAAACTATTAGTCTGTATTAGTCACCCACTGGGACATTCTATGCAGGTTCATACATAAAAAAAGTTAATAAAGGAATAGAACAGTTGGGGAGCTTATATTTATATGCAGCTTTCAGGAAAAGCAATTCTGTACATGAAGTACCTTCATAATTGAAAAAAAAAAATTCTTTTTAATATAGCTTTTATTCAGCAAAATCTTTCTGAAATTACCTAATTCTTAGTTCTCCCCACTTTTGGCTAAATATTTTTATTCAGTAGATAGTATCTGGAATTTTGACTTGGGACACTTCCAAATATGGTTTACAATTGAAGTATGGAAAACTTTTGAGAACCAAAAATTGAATGTATTTTTCTTTGAATGTTTTCTTTTCTTTGAGTGTGCCTTTTTTCCCTTTGCAACCTGAGAGGCTGGCAAAAATGTCTTGTTCAATATCTCGTACGCACGCTGGCAAACTGCTTACAAACTGGATGAGAGCATTCTGTCCATTGTGGGGATACATTCATGAACATTTATTGATAATGATTACATGTTCTACTTTGAACATTTATGTCTCCTCCTCATCCAGGGGGGGGCGACAAAGATTCTCAGAGGGCTGGAGCACCTCCCCTGTAAAGGCAGAACTGAGGGAGTTGGGGTTGTTCAGCCTGGAAAAGGCTCCAGAGAAACCTTATTGCAGCCTCCAGTAGTTGAAAGGGGCTTACAGAAAAGAGGGAAAGAGACTTTTTACACAGGCAGAGAGTGATAGGACAGAGGGGATCGGTTTAAACTAAAAGAGGGAATATTTAGATTGGCTGTTGGAAGGAAATTCTTTACTGTGAGGGTGCTCAGACATGGATTACCCTGAGTTGGTGTGGATGCCCCATTCCTGGAATTGTTCAAGGCCAGGTTGGATGGGACTTTGAGCAATCTGGTCTAATGGAAGGTGACCCTGCCTATGGCAGGGGGGATAGAACTAAATGATCTTTAAGGGCCCTTCCAACCCTAGCCATTGGTCTATAATACTTGGCATATGCAGGTTTTTTCTGTAAGAAACAAAATATTTGGAATAAAAAGACAATATGAGAGAATTTTCTTTATTTTTAAGCTTTTCTCTGTTGGCCTGTGTGGGAGAAGGGAGTAGGGCATTTGTTGTTTGTTTTGTCACTGTATAACTTACCTCTGTCTCTGGTGTTCAGGGTTGCACTGCTAACTTCAGCAAAGGTTTTTTTCCCCAGCAGAAATGGCTTGAAAATGCTTTGTGGAATGCCTGGAGCATCACTCTCAACACACTGAACTTGCAGATGCATTAACTGTTGTTGATGCTCCTGGAACTGCCAGTGCCATTTTCATCCAGCAGGGGCAGGGGACTTAGAGGACTAAATTCCGGTGGTTAAGTCACGTTATGCTCACAGATGTTTTTATCTTACACATTACACATGTGAGGTTTACTTCAGTAAACCAATAGAACACTTCATAATTTTCTACCGGTTAAGAGTCCAGGAAAGATTCTCTATCCTGTTTTTCTTTCTGGATTCTCCTCACTTAGCTTTCTGATGGGGACTTCTGTTGAGAAATCAGAGATTTGAAGAAATTCAGGGCTTTTTTTCTCTTCTGTCACCTTTCTGCTTCATCTTCTTTTCCCTGTGGAGAGAAACTGTGTAGAAGTGTAAACAGTGAAAGAGGAAATCCTTTGAAAATGCAAATTACAAATGTGTTGAAGTGAAATGAAGTTAAAACTTCTTCAGAATTACTTTTTCCACTAACTTCCTTGAGGAAAAAAAAAAAAAAAAGCTATTTCTTTCTTTTGTCTTCGATCAAGACTCGTTCAGAAAACATGTTCTCCATGTTTGGAAATTTTCTGGCCTAAAGTGCAATGATCAGCTTCTAGAATTTCTGAGTTCAGCTCTTTGTATCTTGAACAGCTCCAACTCTTTTTGGGTAAAACATGGGAATTGTCATAGTATGTTGATTGTTATTTCATTCACAGATAAAAATGTGCTCCTTACCAGAATGACTGTGAGTTTAGAATCTCTGATGGACTCTCTGTAGATGGAGAAGCAACATGATGTGGCCACAAACTTCCCTACATTTAGAACCACACTGAACATCCACTTAAAAATTCAGTTCTGTTTGTGTGGACATGTTGTGTGCATTAAATTATATATACACTTGCCTATGCATATTGATTTATGACATCTGTGTGATGTTCATATCCCTCCCCCAGGAATGGGGTTCTCAATACAAAAGGGGTCTTGGAGGCTTGGTCACTTTAGCTTACAAGTAGTGAGTATTTGCAGAAGTATTGGGGTTTTTTTTCTGGGATTTGGCATGTTTTTTGTGTAAATGGGGTCGTTCATGAGGAAAGAATGAGAAATTGCATTGTCAGAAGGCTGGAATTCAGCGACTGAGAGACTCAGCTGGGGGAATTTCGTGAAGAGAGTGCTCTCTGCGGTGAGGACAAAGTATTCCTGACAACCAGTTAATCATTTTCACTTGTTTGTGCTGCAAGAATAATTGCAGAAGCTGTAATGTGGGGATGGAGAAACTTCCCCTTGTATATGCTACTTATTTGTTGCCATAGACATTTTAACTTTTGCAGGTGTTTACACAATAGAGGAGACTACCATGTAGCTCATGCGGGGTAGAAAATGAAAGTATCACCCAAATTAAATCGCAAAAAGTAATTTAAATTGAAACAGTCAAATCAAATAAAATCAGTGGTCTGGACACAATTGGAATATTTTTCATAAAAAAAAATATTGAAACATTGCAAATGGAAAAAAAAAAAAAAACAACTAGCTAATTCTTCCCCACCAGAAAGAGGAGGGGAAAAGGAAGAGGTTAGTACAGCCACATGCCAAAATACATTACAGCATGCTAGGCTAGAGCCAGCCCACACATTTACACAGTGCATTGTTGAGATCCACTGGAAAGTGCAGATGCTAATTAGGTATGTGAACCAGATAACCTCAACATCAGTTCGAGTCCAATTATTCGTACCGGGATTTCATGATACTGATCTGTTTGTCCTTGTTCCAGTGATCCTGCCTAACGAGAGTTATTACAGTAATTGTGTGGAGTTGGATGCCAGGCTAGCACTGGTGTGACATTGCTTATTGGCAGCTCGGCAGCTTTTCCCAGGAAAGCAGCAAGGTCATTTGCAGATGTATTTGTGCAGAAAGTTACGTGCAAACTCTTCCCATTTAAAATCCAGGTCCACAGCTGTGGTACTTTTTTGTCTTGCTGTGCTCCTTGACTGATGAGAAAGGGAAGCGAAGTTTCAGTTCATCAGGCTGTCCTGACCTTGTGGGTACTGTGCGATGGAGTTGATGGTTATTGGTGGCTAAAATGAATCCTGTTACAGCTGTTTGGCTGTGGAACTCTGTTCTCACTTTGTGTTTCCCCTAGCACTGCAAAATTTGGTCTGAATGCGATCTCCTGTAATTGATTCCATGCTGCAGGCAGCCCTTGCTCAGCGTTCTGCACCCACATGAGACTGCAGCATCGAACGCCAAAGTAGAACCGCCCCAAAGTGCCTCCCTTTGGAGGCTGCAATAGTTTTCATTTCTAGGAAGCAGAGAGGGCTGTTTTCTGCTCTTCAACTCCTCATCCTCTTTCCCTCTCAGTGAGAGGAAGGTAATCTGCTAGAGAGCAAAACTAGAGCCTTGAGAATAGACTAACACTCTACCCTGTAATCAGGCACTTAACCCCTTAGCACCTGGGGAGCTGCACAGGGATCCCAGCATCACGGCTGTGCTTGTTCAAAGGGACTGGAGAGGCCCTGATGTGAGCAGGCAGTGGCCAGGGCAGTGAGCAGTTGTGGTCAGGCCAGCTGTGGCATTGCCTGGCCAATGCCTTGAAACCCTCTGAGAACAGAGGCTCCTCAGCTGTGTTGAGCTACCAGTCCCAGAGTGGCACTGCCTCTCGAGAGGGAAATCTGTCAGACAGCAGGTTGGATTCTATCTGAAAGAAGCCTGAGTACTGACAGGCCCTCAGCATGGACAGCTCTAGCTGGTATAGAGCTAGGAAGGATGGCTGGTCCTGTAGGTTGGAGGTTACCCAACAAGCAAAAGTGGGTCATTTGGGAGAGGTGCATCAAAAGATGCTCAGGCTGCATTATCAGGTTGGGTGCCAAAATGGCCTGCAGGAAGACTGCACATGATTGTGTTTCGGGGAAAGGCCATGTTTGCCAAGCCGGGAGCCACAGCAGTTTGAAGACCTTATGGAGAGGTGGTGCCTCCTGGCATGGGGCAGTCAAGCCTATAGCCTTGCACAGAAATAAAATATGTCCCTTGGAGGTGGCAGATCTGAATCCTGACAAATTTTCCTCTGGCACAACTGGCTTCCAGCATGGGAAGCACTATCCAGCACATAACATTTGAAATCTCCCTGATCTCTTCCCTATATTTTACTGACTCCCAAAGGAGTTTTCTAGAGCCTTATTAGCACCTCTATGACAAGGAAGTCAGTGTCACATTTTTGTATTAAGTTGTTGGTTGCTCATTTTCTGTGTAATTTTCCTTGTTGCTTATCACAGTACAATAACATATGGGTTTGGTGGCTTGGTTGCTGCAATACAGGGTTTTTATTGCTCAAGGGTTCTGATGGGCAGAAAGATGAACAAAAGTCAGTGGTGTTCCCTGGCAGCACAGAAGGCCGGTGCCATCCTGGGCAATGTTACCAGCAGGTTGAGGAGATAATCCTTCCCCTTTACTCAGTCTTGAAGTGCTGAGTCTGATCCTGGGCTCCTCAGCACAAGGGAAATATGAGGATTTTGGACAAGGTCCAGCAAAGGGCCACAGATGTGATGAAGGCTCTGGAGCATATCTTTTGTGAGGAAAGGCTGGGAGCTGGAACTGTCCAGCCTGGAGAAGAGACAGCTCAGGGGGATATTAGCAATGTGTGTCTGATGGGAGGACTAAAGAAGACTGAGCTGGAATGTGCTTAATGGTACACATTTGCCAGAACAAGAGAGAAGGGGGACAAAGTGAAAGACAAGAATTGCCATTTAAATTGAAAAAAAAAAAAAATACTGTGAGGGTGGCCTACACAGGCTGTGTAGTCCCCATCCATGATGATACTCAAAACCCAAATGGGCACGATCCTCACCAATCCACTTCAGGTGGTGTGCCCAGAGAAGGGAGGATGTACTAGGCAATCTCCAAAGGTGCCCTCCAGCCTCAGTCAGTCAGAGGTTCTATGATTACCATACAGTGCATATTTTGCAACTAAAGTGATAACAAAGCTTTGTATTTTTTTCCCTTTAATAATGTTTCCTTATTATAAGTACAGCTTATGGGTTTAATCATAATAAAAGAAAACTTTCTTATTATTGTTCCTCATTAAGAAATACCAAACATTGTACCCAAATGTTTGCCAGTGAGAATAATTGACTTGATAATAATCTTGTTATCCAGACAGAGCTAAGGTGGAAGTACTTCAGTTTCTGAGCTCCTCACTCTGTGTTCACACAATCTTGGTCTGATGATCTTGTAAGGCAATGGGGATGTGATGGAGGGATATGAGCTGAAGAAGATGATGTGGAGAGGTTTGAACATGGTGGAGAAGCCAATTAGGGGACAAGAGAACCTTTTGTGACCTTCAGCCTCCCAAGGAGGGAGAAATTCAGCTTCAAAACTGAGGAGAAGCTGGTGAGAAGAGAGGATGCTTATCCCTTCCCTTGTGTGTGAGAGCTGCTGGCAGGCACAGGCTTGCCAAGTTTGCTGCTGCCGGCTCCTTTCACCAGGAATTTCACCAGGAGGCTGTTTATTCCCATTCCAGCTTCAAGAGAGAGCCCTGGCCTTTACAGAGCTGCAGGGATGAGCCTGTGAAAAATTGTAATGTTTTTGCTCCTGGTCCTTTGTGTTCATTTATACTGTTTAATCTGTGTGTTGTATTCCTTCTGTTTATTTGATTTCCCAGAGCTTAAGCAAAGTGTCTTTCTTCACATCTGCACATTTCGTTTCATCCCATTCATGCCTGAAAAATGTCTAAGAATATTTCTAGTGGATACTCTTGCCATATTTACCATTAAGATTTTTTTTTTTATTTACAAAGTCAGTATTTAATAGCACAAAATCTTATTCTTTTTTTTTTTTTTTAATCCACATTTTTTGGACTGCTGAGAATTGATTGGCATTTTTGGCCTTAACTTTTGATCCACAGTAACTAACAGACTATAAATCTTTCATCATCTTAGACTTGTCGCTCCAAAAATAATGGAAAGCAAAGGTTTAGGACGGATTGAAGAGCTGTATGAATTTGTAAGTTGGCCTTTCTCTCCTCCTCCCATTCTCTCCCTGCCAAAGCAATGATATCCTTGCCTTTCATGGCATGGTTGTTTGGGCATGCAGTGAAATAAAAACAATTAACAAGGGCAGAAGAGGTCTGTTCAATTGCTTTAATTATATATTTCTAACTGAACCTCTTAATTTTCCATGAATTTATGCAGTAGCTTCCCTTCTCTGTGTCTCTGTGCTTTAGAAACAGGGTGCCTGCTCCCACCACGTGGGTACAGAGTGTCACTGCTGCCTATATGCAGGTGCACGAGGATGTCTCTTGGCCTTGCATTAGGAAAACAGCAGGGGTGGCTCCATTGCCAGGCAGCCCTGACTCCCCAGATGACCAGAGTCCTCTAAATCCTTCTCCCACAGGTCATCTCTGACCGGGAAACAGGCCTTCAGGGGCAGTGGTGAGACTGCAACATGAGATTAATCTGTTTGGGCACTAATGGGTGTTTCTGTGAGAAGTGGTCCTGGTAAGGCTTCCTCTCAACCATCACCAGTTCTTACCTTGTGATGGTGAAGAGAAGACCCTGGCCAGGAAGGGCTGTCAGTGACATGTCGTATTTCTCAGGTCCTCTTGCACCACCAGCAGGGTTTTCCCATATCCTGAGATGCAGCAGGAATTTTGTAGAAAATGACTAAGGTACGACTTGGGAATCTTCATACAGGAGGAAGAGGAGGTTACATTGCCATGAAAGTTATTCCAGATTGCCATAGATACTCTCACTTGCCTGCAGTGCATAGCCAAATATGAAATACTGAGCATTGGGAGTTTTCTGGGCATTTGGTTTTTATTACAGCACAGTTCTGCACAAGTGTTTCCTGTAATTCCCTGTTAAAACACCATACCTTGCAGCTGCTAGCTGCTATTTCTCAAAACAGACATCTGTGTAGCTACATGGATTGGCCACATAAAACAGCTCCTGTGTTGGCCTAAAGTGACTCTTAAAATTAAAGAGAGCACCGAAGTGCCACAATTCCAGTACATGCAAATGGTGCACTGGTGCAGACAAAGTTTTTCAGAGCTGGTGTCCTCTCTGCTTGTTTTTCTCCATTCAGTATGTTTGTTAACAAGTAGAAGAGCCATAAATTTGTCAAAATGCAGCATTGCTTACTTATAGCAGAAATGTGACTATTTTGGCTTGTGGTTTCTGAGTTGGTTCCTTTCCACACACCAGTATTAAGATCTTTTTTATCTGCCTCTTCCTTTGCAGGGAACACCAAGTATAAAACCACCAACCTCCTGTTACCTACTTTCAAGTTTGGAGCGTGAAGAATTAACTAAACACTTGTTTGACATTATAAAGGAGCTGGGGCATATTTATGCTTCCTACTTACAGGGTGGAAAGCATGTGACACGCAGAACAAGGCCCTAGAGCTGTTTGCTGAAATAATGCTGGAAGGCACAGTAAACGAAATTTCAGGAATACACTTGTAATGAACTTTTGAGCCTGGGTTTTTTTCCTCAGCTGGAGAACATTTTTTAGGCCACGCTTCAGTTTCTCCATTGATAAAAATGTAAAGGATATTTTCCAGTTTTCTTTCTAATATACCATTCAAATGCCAGTAAAAATACCAAATTTAACATAAATTAGGTTATGCTGCACAACTCCTTCCATCATCTCTTGTGATGTTTCCACGGGGTGTTTAGGTAGCAGCCCTCTGTTCTTTCTTTTTTTTTTTTTTCTCTTGGCTTGCTTATGACTTCTAAAATAGTTTGAGGCCAGCGTTGGGCTCCATGGGCTTGTTGGCATAGCAGTGTCAGCTTGGATTGTGAGCTGCCCTCTCCCAGCCAAGGCTGCTGGGCTGGCAGCACAGTCCAGGCGCAGCTCGGTCGGCAGAAGCATGTAAATATAGAGGTGGCATTCTCTCCTCTTTTCTGTCAACTGCCTGCATTGCCTTTGAAGCAAGTAGTGTATTTCCAGTCTGCTTCTAGTCACGTGTATGCTACAGATAAAGAAAATGCTGTGCTGACATCAGCTAAAATATCTGTGTATGCATGTGGTCAGAATAAAGTGGGGAGATGTTTTCCTTCAGCTGAGCTGCACTTAGGGAAGCAGGCAGTGAGGAAACTCAGTGATGAATATGGCCTAAATAATTTTGAATTGTTTATTATAGTTAAGGCATATGAAAGTTGGCATATGTAGGTTATAAAGAGGTTGTTTCTGTCTGTTTGGTTTTTTGGAGGTTTTTTTCTCAATTTCACATACAATGCTGAGAACCAGGATGACCTGAATTTTTACTGTCCAGTATGATAGATACTATGAAGCTTCTGCTAAGGGCTCTGGCTGTTGACAGTGAGAGGTCTTCTCATCTGACATGCCAGCAGTAAAGAAGGTGGGACACTGGAAAGCTATTTTATTAACCAGCTGCATTCCCAGTCAGACACTAGGCTCTTTCCATGATTTCCATAGATGGTGTAATCACATTGCCCTGTGTATTAGACAAAAATGGGTCCTGCAATCAGTCCACACTTTTACCGTAGCAAAAAGAATGTCCATGTTTGGTTTTTCCTCCAGTGGATTGCCCCCCCCAGTCACAACTCTGATAATCCATGACTAGGAATATTTTGTACCACTGTTTGTTGCTACTTGAGCACAAAGAATTGCTTTGGTTTGCAGAGGTATGACCTCATCGTGCTCTTGAAGTTGTAGTTTCTGAAAGACGGGAGAGGTTTTCTTATTGGAAGTTGAAACATGACATGTATGACTTACTTTTAACTCTGCAAGAAGATGAGGTTTTAGGAGAAGAGGATTTGCCCCATTCAGCTGATTCTTATGAAGCTCCAGGTCAATAGGTTGGAAAGATGGATGCATTGAATTGAGTCATTTTGAGGTTATTGGTTTGACAGAAAAGGTGTTATTTTAATGCTTTTACTACTTTATTTTGCAAACTTAAGGATCTTTTTGTTTGTTTTCTGTTCATTTCCCACAGAAACGTTCCAGAGGTCAAGTGCTATTTGACAAAGTGTGCGAGCATCTGAACCTTTTGGAAAAAGACTACTTTGGACTAACATACAGAGACACAGAAAACCAAAAGGTAATCCACAAAACTGCAGGTGGCCTTTGGCATGTAAACATGAGAACTCCCTGAGACACTCCCCAGACAGTTGCAAACAATCCAGAAGTTAGTTTTCTCTTCCTTGCCAAGTTCCATAGACAAAATTTGAGCTATTGTTTTTTGTGACTCTACTTCTCAAGAGCATCTCCTGTGTTTCCCTGGATTCACTCTCTTTTGGCTATTTATGGCATGAAGTATATTAGTCATAGACCTGGTGCTCTTTCTAGTATGATTTATTCCTTTACTGTCATAGATGAAAGTCAGATTTACACTCACAGATACACTGCAAAATATATAATACTAAAATATGGCTTAATAATAGTGGTTGGGAATAGATAGGCAGGAGATGATTGACTGCTCCTGCTGACTGCTAAGATAAGGGAAGGCTCTAAGCCTTGACTTTATCTCAGCATTATTGTTGATTTGACTAAAGACATTAGTCTTCCAAAGCAATTGGTAGCAATAGTGAATCACATTCTGCTGTCCTGCATCCCAGCTTCAGTATGAAATAAGCTGTGTATTTATGACAGGTGTCAAAGATGATACAAGGTGCAGGTGATATGTACATATATTGTTTGGGACATGGTACAGTAAAAGAGAGAGGATAATTTAAAATATGTTGTGTTATTGTGGCATTTTAAGATAAATATTTTAACAGAAACCAGTACAAAACTTCTTAGCAATACACGCAGTAGCTCAGCAGAGCTCACCAGGTGAAGGTATTTTGTGCTTTGCATGGCCTGAGAGGTCTTCCCTTGTGGAGCTGGAGCTGTTAATGCTTCTTTAGCTGTTTATGTCTTGTGGGAACAGCAGTTGTGTTTTCTAGGTTTCCTTTTGTTTCAAATATATATGATATGAAAGAAATTGGTCTTTTTGGGTTTTTTTTCACCCTTTCTTTACAGACTTCTTTGTTTCTGATTCAGAAAATCCCCTAAGCAGATACTTGGTCTATGCCAGTGCAGGATAATGCTTTAGCATGTGCTTAGTTTTGAATTTTGATAAAAGCTAGGCAGAATAAGTGCATTTCCAGATAGGTATGCTTTCCTATGGGAAGGAGAACCATGGATTCATTATTAACATGTGGTTTAGAAGCACTAAGCATTTATAGGTCACCAGTTACTTTACAGAGCTAAACAGTTAAAAGAACAACTGCTTGCCACCACTTTTATTGATCAGTAATATGCCTATTTTTAATGTCAAAGTACTTAGCAATTCACCTCCATCCTCTGGCACATAACTTCGAGCCAGACAACATATATGCCTACATCCCATGTCATCTTTGTAAACAGAAATCCTAATGCATCTTTAATTTCTTGGTGCATGGTGTGCTTTTGTGCTCAGCAATAGCTGGACTTCTTCTGGCTCTTGTTTTGCACCATGGAGCAGGTTTGGACAGCTGCAAACTGGTTGTTTTTGTTGGGGAGGGATTGTTGTGTTCTGCTTGTTTGACATTTCTGTAGTGTTTTATTGTCTCTCTGATACATTTATTTTCCTTTGGAGAAAGTGGAACTTTCCTGGGGAAAGCGAACTTTTTGTTCTGGGCTGTGACGCATTTTAAATATTAATTTGATTCTCTTAGAGGTCAAGACAGCAGAGGCACTGAGACCCCAAGCTGCTGTGTGCCTCTTCCAGAGGAATTTGGCCTGCTGCTTGGCATCCATGGAGTACTAACACATCACGGGGATAATTCCCCACCTCCTCAGCAGGGGTTTTGTCTTGCACAGTCACTGGGCTCTGCATGGTGTGGGTGAGGGCAGAGGTGCTGTGGTTCTGCCTCTGGTTATCCCCAGGGAGCCCCCCATGCCCATGCTGCATTGCAAACAGGGTAGTGCCCTACGCTGCACTTGCTTATCCTCTAGCAAGACTTTTCAGGCTTTCCAGGATTAGAGAAAGAAAATCAATCAAAAAAGCTCTTCGTAGCAAGCTTGTAGAAATTTAGTTTTCCCAGGAGATACTCTGGAAAAAGATTTCTGTGGCTTCATTTTACCAATTCCTATTTTTCATTCTTTTATTTCAAGTCATTCAGGCTCTCAAAGTCTGTGAAGGTTATTAAAAATCCTGGTTCTACCCAAGGCCACATCTTGAAAATTAGTGTTAGCCCTACCTACGGCTGTTCCAAGGAGAAAGGGGTGGCAGAGCTTCACATGTTCTAACTTTGAGTCATAGCACTGTTTTAAAAATAATGTTTATTGTGTTTTCTAATTCAAATTGAAAAAAGGAAACATTTTCTTTGCAGAATTGGTTGGACCCTGCCAAGGAAATCAAGAAGCAGATCCGAAGTAAGTTTGTTGTTGTTGCCCCCTTCTACATGTCTCCCCATGGGGACAAAGCCAATTTCACAGACATCTTTTGTATCCTGTCCCAGCTCTTTAGCACAGGAATTATCTACATCTTTTAAACATTCTACCCCTTGATGATGGTGAGGCATTACTGATGCTCCTAACACATGAACTTGCGTTGCTGAAAACAACTTGACATTTGCAGAGATGCGAAATCCTGAAGTTTGACATTAAGCAATGTAACCTTAGGGACTAGGCCACGTATATGAATTATTTCTTGCATTACGGATATTTATACCATATCCAGAAACACTGCTCATGTCCCACACTGAAATAATTCATTGGTACAAAGATAGGACTCTGTCTAAAATATCTTATCTTTCTGCGTTTCAGAAGGTTGATCTTTGCTCCTAAATTGAACATTCAGTCAATTTTCTGATTGACATTAATCTTTTAAAAAGCTCCATTGTTATAACTAGGCTTCTGCTACATTAGAAATTCAAAAAGCTCTCAAAGGAAAACCTTGCTGAGACTGCAGGGCTCAAAATTTGACTTGTGTTTTTTTTTTACTTCCCCTCACTTGTAAAAATTGACAAAATGTTTATGACTTCTGTGGGCAGAAAAGCCTCAGTAACTTTTTTTCTTCACACATTTTTAAAATGACCACTTCTAGCACTTGTGCTTTCACAAACAAATACATCTAGTAATTCACATTTGCTGGGTCAGGCCTGGCAAATAAATCCGTTCCCTCTCTAAGATTCAAAGGACTAATTTACACTGGCAGGAAAATTTCCCCACTTACTGTGAGCAGTGTCCCCTTTCCTCCAGTATTATTTTCATTACAAGTAAGTGATCTGCAATACAAAGTAATGAACACTTGCCTTTTTTAAATCTTGTGAAGGGATGGATCTGCAGAGGAAGGTGCTTTAGACCTTGATGAGTCAGGTTATGCAGACAGTCAGTGCAAGTAAAGCAGCTCAGCTCCCCACCATGCATTTGAAAAGCATTTAATATGTACCCAAGCCATGAAATTGACAATGAAAGGTTGTGACAGCAGGAGATTAACCAGGGCAGAAGAGTCTCATCCTGGACTTGAGGCAGTGGACAGTTGTATTTGCAGAAAATGGCAGTAATAATTTGCTTTCTCTGTACAGTTCATCCCAGGAGTTTGGAACTGGCCAGCTGTGGAAAAGTAGTGCTGTTAGCCATAATGCTTTCCAAAACATATATATAGTCCTGCTAAATGCTGGTTGACTTGTACAACACTCAGACCACACTGCTGGGATTTCATCCCAGTGGTTGAGAAAGGCCCTTGGTTCAGACCCTGTAAGTTATAACCCACTAACTTGCACAGTGTTTGGTTGTATTCCAACCCCTGTAAATATTAGGTGAAGACTGCTAACCCCTCTATCTTAACCATTTGTGCTATTATGATAGGCTTTATAATAGGTTTAGTTTATTTTGTGTGTGCCAAGAAAAAGGTTTACGGGCCATGGCCCCTTCCATCTGTTGTGGGACCGGGTGTCACCCCCTGGCTGCTTTCCCACCTTGGGGCTGGTCTACTCCCTGGTGGGACCATGCCCCATCCTCACTGCCATCCAAAACTTCCTTTCACCGTCTTTTATGGCCCAAGAAAATGAAAAATATTCCAAAACCAGGGACTCCAAAAGTGTTGCCAGGAGCTGAAGTCGTGATGGTGAACATCAAAAGCGTTCTTGCACATTCAGAGAATCATTAAATAGTTTGGATTGGAGGGGACCTTAAAGATCCCCTAGTTTCAACCCCTGCCATGGGCAGGGACACTTCCCACTAAACCAGGTTGCTCAGAGCCCCATCCAGTGTGGCCTTGAACGTTTGAGCCTGTTTTCTCAGATGTGTGGATGGCCAAAATGGATGGTGCTTTGTATGGGACGAAATTTCCTTGTTGCTTGTAAGAACAGTGTGGTTTGGGGTTTTGTTACTGTTTTTCATTTGCATTCAAGTCATGCTAGTTAACCTAGCCTTTTCTTTTTTTCAAAATGGCTTCTATATTTACATACCACATTCAACTCTTTTTTTTTTTAAATCTTGATATTATTTTTTTGAAACATTTAAAGCTAACACTCCAGAAATAATATCCCCAACTCTGGGGATACAAACCAGTATCCATCCTGTGGGTCAACTAAATTAAGTGAAACAATTAAATAAGAATTCCCCAGTGCAATGTATTTTTTCAGTCATACTCTCTGTGTTTGTCCTTGCAGTTTTGTCTGCACAGTAATTTATGTCTGCTGAAGAAAGGACCTGTGTGCTGAGGCAGCACTCTGAGAGGATGCTGTGAGCTGATTTGGGCAGCTAGACCTCAGCACATCACCCTGTTCCAGAGCCCATTTGTACTCTGGCTTGTGGTGTTTCCAGCATCTCTGTGTTTTGGGTTATTGGTTTTTAAAGGTTTAACAGACTGTGTGGTGCTTTCTTTCAATAAACCTTGTTCTCAGACTGAGGGTTTTTTTCAGTATTAGTAATAAATTACTGCTCACTAAGCATCCTCACTTCAGTGGAAATCCCACTAAATAAGAAAAAGCTGTAAAATCTGATCTAATACAGTATCTTCAGTATGACGTGTGGGAAAAATATTCTAAAACCTGTTCTTATTAATTGCTTGTCTGGGATATTTTTAAGTCTGCTGGTGATTGAATAACATGAGCATCTCTGTGTGCACTTGCAGTGTACTTTCAGTCAATCTGTGTTCTTTTTCAGGTGGTGCTTGGCAGTTTGCATTTAATGTGAAATTCTACCCTCCAGACCCTGCCCAGCTATCTGAAGACATTACCAGGTGTTTTAAACTTTAAATACCTTTTTAGACGTGACTTAAAAGCTGTTCCTGGTAGCACTTACACTCTAATTATCCAAGAAAAGAAATGTGTTATATTCTCATTGTCTTTCTTTTTAATATGAGCTTGTGGAAAATATGCAATGCTTTGACAGAAAAGACAGTGTGAACAGTGTCTATCTTCTGTGTTATGAAGTATTCTGTATAGTTTAACTCTAAACCCCAGTTTTTGCAGTGTGCATATTCCTTTGAGTTGATTTTAATTTTCACAAAAATGCCTGATGCCCATTTTTGCCAGTGGCAACAAGTTATTACTGTAAGTAAAATCTTAACTATGAAAGGAAAGAAGTGAGATAATGTTGTGGTTTCATGACCATACTGAATCCAAAACAGAGCAAGCGCTGTACCAGCTGCTTAGGAAAAAATGAACTCTTACCCAGCTGAAACCGGGACAGATGAGAATAAGCATGCATGCAAATTTTGTTTATCACTTAACAAAGTAAGCAATCAATGTGCATGGAATAGACAATATGGTGGTAATGAGTAGCTGCTCCCTGCTCTCAAAGTCACATAGCTCTGCACTCTACACCTCTGCTCTTTGGTTTTGTATTTGGATTGCAACCACAACAACAACAAGAAAAAAAAAAAGCAAAACCTCACCTGATTTACTCCTTGGAAGCAGGCACAAAATCTTCGAGCCATGATGAATTTTTGTGCCATCAGCAAACTGTTCCCCAGTCTGTTGCAACATTTTGCAACGTTTGAGTATTTTTCACCTTCAGTGCTTTATGGACTACTTGTTGCTTTTAAGGTAGCATGAAGCCTTTGGCCTAGACCAGGGTCCCCTGTGGTAGGCACTGTGCAGAAAGTGTGCCAAAAGTTCACACTTGAACAGAGGACTTCGAAAGGAAAGGATTGCTTTATTCCTCTTCTGACTCTTAAACTTACCCTGGCAACTCTGCCTTTTCCACCAAACCAATGATCTTCACTTTTTTTTCTGTTTTCATCTATCTGGTGAAACCTTTCTCTGCATATCTGTGTGGTTTCAAAAGCATTTACTGTTTAAATGTATTTTCGAGAAAGCACAACAGGTTGCTAAAGAGACAGCTTATGTTTTTTGAATGACTTAGAGTTCAGCTATTCTTAAATGAACAGGATATGAGGTTTTTAATTATTATTTTATCCTTAAAGAATATCCAGTAGTTTTATATCTTAGTGATTTATGATAGAAATCTAGTAGCTTTAATGGGTATTTCTTCATCTAGGTCACTAAACAAAGTAATAACCTATTTCATTAAGTGATCTCCATGCTGCTGTGTAAAGATAAATTAGGTGCTCCTACTGATAAATTAGGCAAGAGCTTGGCATTTTGGGGTTTTTTGGGTTGTTTATACAAAATTATTATTGTCCTTGTAAATGGCTGGAAAGCTCTGGGCTTGGCTGTCTGCAAATTCCTAATGGAACCGAGACCTCTTTCCAGTTCTCGGGTGGCTCTTCTTTGGGGGTGACGGTGGAGGAGCCCTGTCTGAGCTGCTTTGGTGCTCCCTTGCAGGTACTACCTCTGCTTGCAGCTGCGAGATGACATCGTTTCGGGCCGGCTGCCCTGCTCGTTCGTCACGCTGGCCCTGCTGGGCTCCTACACGGTGCAGTCGGAGCTCGGCGACTACGACCCCGATGAGTACGGCAGCGACTACATCAGCGAGTTCCGCTTCGCGCCAAACCACACGAAAGAGCTGGAGGACAAAGTGATCGAGCTGCACAAGAGCCACAGGTAAGCAGAGGGAGTCAGGGTGGGCTCCAGCCTGCTTCAGGTACCGCCCTGGTGCATCAGGAGAAGGTAAATCCTGCAGTGGTGTGCTTAATATTTTTCCAGCGTGTCTCTGTGTCTTTGCATAGAGAAGAGATTTGCAGCATGAAAGGTAACAGGGTCTGCACTAGAGCTGTGGCTCTGGTAGGTACCCAGCTACCCAAGAGGTGTGGCTGTAGTTCTGACAGGCTGAAAATGTTTTCCAGCTGCTGGATTTTCTTTTGGATTCTGTTTTCTTAACATTTATGCTAGAACTGGTTGCTTTTCCACAGGGGAATGACACCTGCAGAAGCTGAGATGCATTTCCTGGAGAATGCCAAAAAACTATCAATGTATGGAGTAGATCTCCATCATGCCAAGGTATGTACTTTGTTTTTTTCACTGGCCATATTTCCCCTGTGGCATAGTACTTGAATCTGCATAGACTCCCTGATTTATTTTTTCTTGTGTTTTTGAGACAGGAATTTTGTGGGATGAATCATGTGTCAGTATGCGAAAAGGTGACTCATGGGATAAGTGTAAATATATCTTGTAACCATAACATAATTTAGCCTATAGATTCAAAGATGTTGCACATAAACTTTCATGTTGATTAAACCGTGCTATTTGTGAGGAGAATATTGAATGGATGAAGTGATGAGGAAGGATATTAGAAACTGTCCAGAGAGTGGTCAATTGGCATTTAATTCAGCTACATTTTCGAGTTTAATAAAGCCAACTGTGCTATCTTAACTGGATAGCAGATCATTTCTATTCTGCAAAGGACTTTCAAGCAATTATTTAGCTGTGCTGGAAACCTAATCAGATTGATGATGATGGGGAGACAGCAGCTTGTCTCTTTGCTGAAGTGTGGTTGTTGCGGTTGACAGGGAGGGCAGTAATTCTCCTGGAAACATTCTCGATGATCAAGTAGTTTCTCTAATCATCAGCAGGCTAATTTATGAATAAAACATGGTCATTCTTACCGTGGTTTGGGAGAGCCACCTATTAGCCTTGTGTTGGTTGTCTGATTTTTGGTTTTAGGGGTTTTTTTCCAAATAAATAATTAGTATTGTCTTCTTCACTCTTCAGAGTAAGACTAATGGATTTTAACATTTTTGAGGTTAGCAAGCATCCTTGGCAAATGAATATTGAACCAAGGAATTCTGCCCTGTGGAGAGAACTGTGTTTTCTGTAAAGGTCAAATTATTGTGAGCCTGTTTTTGTGCTGCAGCTTTCAAGCTACATCCTTTCAAGAACTGAGATAAATGCAGCTCGGATCTTGAAAGAGCCTGCAACCATGTCCCTGGGGCATTTCACAGGAGCCGTGTATGTGTGTTACAGAATTCAAGGCAATCTTTTGTGTTCTGTTAATTGCCTTCACTGAAAATGAAGAATCTGTGTACAGCTCAATGGGCAGCATCTACCAGGAGGGATAACATTGCCTTCACTGTATCCTGCAGATACACACAAAGTCTTGAGGCAAATTTGGAGCAGAGAAAAATGGATTGGCAAATGTCACTCGATAGCTTTTTGTCTGATGCAAAGAAATCCACAAACCAGCAACTAAGTGGATTACTGTTTTAAATAAGTTACAGGCTTTGTTACTGAAGATTTTATATAACATAGCATTAAGGCCTAAGAATTTTTTCAGAATATTGGGAAAAAGCTGTGAGGTTTAATATGGGATATTATAAGATAACCATTTTATTTATTCTTTCCTAAAAAAGTATTAGTATCCTCGTCTGCTCTTCTTTTTTTGTGTGTGTGGAAAGACTCAAAGCAAGAGAAGTTGGTAGAAAAGTTAATCTCTCTCCAAACTGATGCTCTTAATTTTAAAAGGCTGTGGTGGTAACCAAGTTGTGTTTGCCTGTGGGTTAAGAAACCAAACAGTCATCTTGAAAACTGAGCTGAAGGTGGGAAAAGTAGACTCTGCGTGAGAAGTCATGTTTAGTTTTAATTGAGTCTGCCAGTGAGATTTGATGGTGTCAGACTAGGGGACAAATATCTCTGTGCATGCCTTTTTGGAAGTCGTGCCATGGCAAATGTCTCTATGTAAATGTCAATTCATTAAGGCTGTGCCAATATCTTGGGTATTGGACACAGGTTTGACTCACCAGCTCCCATTAAAAGTAGTTCTCAGTTATCCAGTGCAAGGCTGTGATGAAAAATGTGTTCAAATAGACAGATTTGTCCTCTGGGCTGTCACCATTCTGAGGAAGCTCCCCCAGCCATATGCAGAGCTAGAGGGATGTGCCTTGGACATTACAGCTAACAGGTTTCTGTCCCATGTAACCACACAGCTCCTGAAAAAAGCCAAATTCCTTTATTCAGATTTCATTTTACACTAGCAGTATCACATTTGGAAACAGTCTCTCGCACCAACAAGTAATAGAAGTCTTGAATAAACTTAGATCTGTGGTGAAGGTGGAGATGAGGGACGAAGACATTTCTCAACAAGTTTTTGAGAAAGTGTATCAAAAAAAGGATGGCACCTGCAGAAATGTGCCGTGTATGAGCACACTTGCATTTCAGGCATTCACCAGGCAGTGTGACTACTGCAATGAGACTTTGTTTTTTAGAATGTATTCACTGTATTTAGACATTGCTCTTTGTTTAGGAAAATGAAACTGAAGTACACTGAAAAAAATTAGCTTTGTCTTTTCTGTAGTGTCTGACAGTGATACCACACAAGAGCTGCATTTAGAAAAAGTCTATCCTTAAGTGATGATACCATCATTGTTGGAACATATGTCCTCTACTGGTGTGTTTTCTAACACTGGAGTGACTTTGTGGCACAATATCTATGTTGTGATTTTAAAACTTTTTTTTCATTTCAAGCTGTGCTGTAGCTGTTTCATCATGACTGACCATGCATACCATTGCATTGGCCTTGAAATGTAATCAGTCTTTCAATGAGAGCCTAAAAGATGGCTGTCTAGGAAAACTAGAGGAAAATGATGAATTCATTTCATGATTATCATAGGGTGACATCTTCATAGCTTCTGCTATCAGGTTTTTGTGGCCTTAGGTTATTTAAAAACAGTTTGTGAAGAACTCAGTACTTTGAAGTGGACTCTTTTCTATCAATACTAGTACTTAGCTAAAAGAAAAGAAACAGTGATAGAAGATAGTGAAGATTGGTTTTAGACTATTTGAAGACTTATAAAGGAAAGAAAAAATCTATATGTCTTACTTAGAAAAAATACATATTTATGTGAATGTTCTGATAAGATTGTGGACAAATGTTTTGTAGTGCTAATGTGACTGAGCTGCAGCCTCCTGTCAAACGGAGGTTATAGCACAGGCACAGTCGCAGACTTTTCTGGTCCAAATGCCCAACTTTATGTCCACTGGGTATTTCAAAGTGAAAATACTGAGCAAAGGCACAAGAGCATTAAAGAAACTAGCAAACCTACTAAAGCCAAGATGAGCAAACTACCAAAGAAGAATTTAAGGATTCACAAGGCGTAGTCATGGAGATGAGAGATACCAGGAGAAATAAATTTCTATGTTGTCATACTTACTTTCAATCTGGTATTTAGGCTAATAACCCTTTTTTCTTATGCTAATAAAACTTTGCCATATGATTGATATAATTGTTTCAACGACATCTAAAATTTCCCTTCTCCTTTTGGAGTCTTTGTAAAATATAAGGAAACATTGGAAACCCTCAGTTTCCTTCACCCTGCCCAACCTTACTATTATTTGCATGAATGCATTCAGTGAGTAGGGTAGTGCTCAGAAATCAGGTCACTACAGCTGATGCATTAAAAAGACGTAGCTCAGATAGAAACACGGGATACAGGAATCTGTAGTACTGTAGGATGCAAAGGTAGAAATACTCAACAAAGTGCATTGCTTGCTGTTCCAGGATTCTGAAGGAGTGGAAATCATGCTAGGAGTCTGTGCAAGTGGACTCTTAATATATCGAGACAGACTCAGAATAAATAGATTTGCCTGGCCAAAGGTTTTGAAAATTTCCTACAAGAGGAACAACTTCTACATCAAAATCCGACCAGGAGAGGTAAGGGCATCCTGAATTTCTTAAGTGGATGAGCCTCTTCAAAAAACATGAGTTTTTACTGATTTGTTGATTTGTTTTGTCTTATAAGCTTTTAACATTCCTCTCTATTTATATTTCCTAATTTATGCTGATTTTCTTAGGAAAGGTTAGGTATATACTTTCTTTAAAATACAAGCAAAAAACTTCTTTGGTATTTTTCTGTTTATATCCATGAACTAACATAAGGAGTAAGTATGGCCATCTGCACATACAAAGCTCATCCATGTTATGAATACTTTGGGCATTTAAGAAAAGTGTTGCTTATTCATGGAGAGCTTGTTATCCTCCCCCATGTTGCATATTAAATGGACATTTATCTCACCCACTAAGAGATGTAGCCAGGCCATACCAAACCTTATAAACATACCAGACCAGTGTATTTACAGCATTTTGTGTAGCTTCACACATTAGCCCCGTGCAAGGCCACAGGAGCTCCTGTTCTGGCTCTGGAGAAGGGGCTGTGAAACCTCGTACAGTGAGTGCCCTCTCGTGGCTCAGCCGGATTCAAAGCAAATACCGACCTCACGGGCTGAGCATGCGCTCGCCCAGAAATCATGGATATCATGGAATGGTTTGGGTTGGACAGGACCTTAATGATCATCTAGTTCCAACCACTAGACCAGGCTGCTCAAAGTTCCATCCAGCCTGGCCTATAAGATGATAACTCTTAAGTAAAACTTCAAGAGGCATTCAGGATCATGACAGGAAAAGGAGGATTTCCATTTTAAGTGCCAGTACAATAACTGGTCTGTGATAGATGAAAACCCCTTATCCATTTAGAGTGTGGACCTGGATAGGAGGACAGAAATCACTTTAGATGAAGGCTGGCATTTCTCCCCTAATGCAGCCAGTGTCTCTGGGACTAACTTCATAATTGACCTGGGAAACTTGCTGGGGCCCCCACCCCTGAGCCTGAGCCTTTTTTAGAGTCCTAAACCAAAATCCACAAACCTACATCTCCTGCCTCTCAGCAGACACAGTTTTAGTAACCAAATTTCCAGTCTTGAGTTTGATTTTAAAAACCCCAACAAATAGTCACTGGCATTCCCAATGCCTGCCCTGAAGCTCTCCACCACTGCTACCCTGTTGAGCTCTGCTGGTCTTGGGTATACAACATCCTGTGACCAGGTCATAGTTCTGTGTGTAAAATAATCACTGCAGCCTCTGTCCAAATTACATTTGATGATAATGTGATTCACCATCCCACATCATCTTTATTATTTTGTTGTTTCCTGCCTTGTTTCCCTGTCAGCTTCCGTACGGATCCAGACTTCCTTACGAGGCCCCTTCTGCCTACCTTTCCCCCATCACAGCAACTCTGTTTTTATCTGCATGTAGCCATCAACATGTTACAGCAGATACAGCTGGCACAGCTTCTGCATCTGAAATATGTAAATTTGCAGCACAATCTAAAAAAAGGTCTCTTTGTATCTCCAGACAACTCTTTTTCAATTACCTGTCTTGCCTCATCCTCCTCAGATAAATTAGCTCTAACCACTGTGATTTACTAATGGTAGCAGTTTCTCTGTAAATCTCCTTAATCTAAGGCTGTGTGAAACCAAATCAGTCCCTGAGGACTACTGCTCACCTCCAGCTATTACCAGGCTTCCCACTGTAGTTTAAACTGGTGAAATTTATTCAGCAGGGTTAAAACACCTGGATGATGTTTTGTCAGAAGTCGCCCAAGTCTTAACTGATCTCTTTGTTACCGTAGGGTATAAAACATCACTGTCACCATAAGAAATCTCTTGCTCATAGACGGTGCTCCCCCCCAGAAATGATCCTCAAAGGTTGCCATAGATTGTCATTCACAGCTTCTTTCCCAGAATTCTTTCTGTAGAATATGTATATATGTGGTTATATACATGAGCATATACGTTCACACTTGCAATGAGATGATACAGACGGAGGAAATGAAGATGAACCTGTGTACACTGTCTAAAAATAGATGCACAGCATCAAAAACATACTTATTCTTTTTTCCTACCTAGTTTGAGCAGTTTGAAAGCACTATTGGGTTTAAGTTGCCAAATCATCGTGCTGCAAAGCGCTTATGGAAGGTGTGTGTTGAACACCATACATTTTTCAGGTATGTGGATTTCTTTTCCTAAAGGTGTGATATAAAAAAGCAACAGAAAAGATCAATTCTCTCAGCAGAGACAAAACCCTTCAAATCAAATTGTCTTTTTGATTGTGAGGTACCTCTGAGCAGATAAGGGAAGGTTACTGCTTCTTCAAAATTTGATATGTTGCACCCAAATTATTCATACTATTTCAGATAGATACTGCTTAAAATCACCATATGGTCCTAATTAATCATTTTGCTTTATCTGTGCCATGATATTATCAACTGCTATAATTAAAGAGATGAAGGACTGCTTCACCTACTGCACATAAGCTTGCATAGGGAGAACAACTTATATGGAAGATTGCTGGGAGATGTGAAAAAGGGTTTTAAAAAAAATGATGTTTTATTTAATTATGTATGAAAGTACAGACAGTCATAGGTGGTGTATTTTTAGGTCACCCAGAATACCCAACCCATAGCTGTAATTTTTTGGATTACTAAGGAGTTTTGCAGCTATTTTTTTTACTTCTAAGAAGAACTGAGAAAACTTTGGGATAGTGAAATAAGTGCTGTAATTAGTTTGTGCTAGGATAGTAATTAAAAAGACACTTAACAAGGGAAACCCAAAAGGGTGAGATTTTCAGCAGTTTGAAAGGGTGTCCAGTGCTTAAGAACCCCCTCTGGGGAATGTTTGGGAGTACTGAAGAATTTCCCTCCTTTCTTAAAACTGTTGGTTCAGGCTGTCTGTACATTCATATGAAATGCAGTCTTAGCAGCAAAAGATCTAAAGAGAAACAGAGTGTGCATTTTTGGGGTATTTCTGATTTTTAATGTCAAATCAATGTCTGAAGCATAGACTCCACAGCAGGAGAATGGCTTCTTCAGCCAGCTACAGTGCCCAAAACACAGAGGGTGGGAGAGCTCTAACCTGAAAAATGTCTACACCCCTGTGAATGAATATTGCTTGGCATTCACTGGAAATCAGTTCTGGCCCTGTCGTCAGCATAACATCACCATGTTAAATTTGAAGAGAGAAATCTGCGTTTCAGCCCAGTCAGGGCTTCTGATAGAAGGAACACCACCTTATTTTTTGTTTTGGTGATCAGAAAATACTAAATATGATTTTGAAGCATGGAGGAGCTGAGTGATTCTTGCCCATTTGGAAGAACTCAGGTCCTCAAATGCTTTAGCTAAGTGGTTTTGTCATGCTGTATGAGGGGCATCCTTTGATTCCCTTTTAGCCACAGACCGGTGAGGCACAGTTTACCGTGGAGAGCAATACCCAGCAGTCGTCTTGTCTCCTCTGCAGAAACAGCGGGCTGGTTTTGGAGGAGGGGGAATAACAGGTGCATTGCTTGGTGTGTTTTAGGCTCCTGCTGCCAGAAGCCCCTCCAAAGAAGTTCCTCACGCTGGGCTCCAAGTTTCGCTACAGCGGCCGGACGCAGGCCCAGACGAGAAGAGCCAGTGCCCTGATAGACCGCCCTGCACCGTACTTTGAGCGCTCCTCCAGCAAACGTTACACCATGTCCCGCAGCCTCGATGGGGGTAAGGGCCTCTCAGTTGGCTTTGTCTGCAGTCATCATCACAGTGATCACTGCTTTAGATTAGGTATAAACCTCATCATCTCATCTCCCTGAGACGCGGCTGGGTGGAGGCTGTGAGTACCTGCACGTTCACTGCAGGGGTAGAGGAGGGTGGAGAGAAATCCCATGCTAAATGTACTGATCTGGTCCTTACAAAGTGTTTGCCTGGAGGATGTCCTTTGGAGCCCACTCTTCACAGAGCCTCTGTCCTTGGCCCCATATCTGCTTCCCTGCTTTGGGGAAGGATGGAATGGATCTGCCTGCCCAAGGCATTCAGGCTTCAGCACTTTTTCAGGGTTTGCATGAGTGACTGTTTGGGTTTTGGTTGAATCTGGGTTTTTCTCCTGTGTAAGTTTTTCACTTGAGTTTGTTACAGTCCAGAAATTAATTATTTTTCTTGAGGAATAACTCTTGATACCAATTACCTTACATCCTGATCTGATGAGAGCTAAGAGACTTTTTACTTATGTTACTTTTGAAGATATGAAATGGAGAGTAACATACATAGGTTAATAGTACTTTCTTCCTCTCTTTATCCTTGGTTCAAGGAGGTCACGGTTCTGCTGCTGGCTTTGGTAAAAATCAGTGTGTAATTCAGAGTATCAGCTACTTCCACCAGCTATTACTGTTGAGTAAAAAGGGGTTGTAGTTTTGTAGTTTATTTCTGTAGGAAAAAAAAGAATGAAACTAAACCCAGATTCATTACAGATTAAACAAAAAGGTGAATTCTCTTGCAGAATATCATAAATTGAAATAACTATAGTTGGTGGTGGGGACAGGGAGAAGCTTTGATTTAAAAGTACAAGTGACAAGCCTTTTTCTCTCCCTCTAAAGGTGCTGCTTGTCATTAATTATTTTGGAATCTTCTAATTCTGATGTGCTTCTTGCTCGTTACCAAGCAACTGGTGACCTGATTGCTGTGCATGTGTTTCAAAGCAGAAATTATCCTTCTGCATTATTGTTTTTGTAACATATAAACAAGATGTCTCCCTCAACTCCCTTTGCTTTCTCCTGCCTCCTAAACTTAATCCCAAGAGACAAGATACCTGAAATGCTTTACCCAGCATTTGTTAGACCCTACAAGGTTTTTATGATGTTAATTTGCCTAAGTGCAAATGGGGGAAAGAGGGTTTTTTTAGTCAGTGCTTATGATCTCTTCACTGGTGTTGCTACTATAATGCAGATGGGTCTGTAACATTCTGCATTGTGACCCGGGTTCTGTCATTTGTTACAGATGCAAGTGAGTTTATAAATTTGAATAATCCTATTGGTTTAGAAATTAGTAACCCAATAGTCAAGAGCGGGGTCTGGGCATATGTTAAAGTTTTGATTGCATTCTATCTGCAAAGGTACTGTTTCTTTCAAAATAACTTTTATATATTTAAACTTGGTGAATTACTGAGCACTTGCATCCTAAAATATTCTGATTTGGTCTACTGAACTGAATGTCATCACTTTGCAGAATTTTTAAGGATAATGAGCTCACCTAACTGGCAGACTTTAGTTCTCAATAATACAAGGATTACATTTCTTTTTTCTCAGGTATTATGCCTGTGTTATATCAATATTGTCATTTTCTGTAATGCAGCACATTACTAAATCTGCATTTGATCTACATTTTTATATTCTGACAGATTTAAAAAAAAACATCTCTTCCACCCCCATGGCTGATGTCATAGCTGGTTCTCCTTATGTTTCCTGCCTGATAACTGTGGCAACTCATTGCTTTTTTTTCTGTCTGGTGTTTTACTACAGTAGTAATTTTAATGGCTTGCTAACATTTAACAACAGTGTAATGCACACATTAGCTACAGTAATGTGTGTATACACATCCATAATATATGTGTATGCATATAAAAGCTATGAGCTTTATTTCAAGTAAACAGTTTATTTAAATGTATGCACATGCTTCTGGTTTCCTGAAACATAGTTGTGTTTTCAGCATTATCTCAAATGTTTTTCTAAACCAGCTTTTTTAATTTATGCAGCTTCTCAGCAAAAGCTCTTTCAGATTTTCCCTCTTTAAATATTTGCTTTTAGCATCAGTGAATGAAAACCATGAAATGTACATGAAGGATTCTGTGTCTGCTGCAGAGGTTGGTACTGGCCAGTACGCCACAACAAAGGGCATCTCTCAGACCAACTTGATAACCACTGTGACTCCAGAGAAGAAGACAGAAGAGGAGAAAGATGATGAAGAGGGCAAAAAGAAGAGAGCAGAGGAAGTCACCCCAATTTCAGCAATACGCCATGACACCAAGGTAGAATTTTCAGGTTTTTGTATTAAACAGAGCTGCCTGGAGCGTGCTGGAGTAACACAGAATTTTTAGGGAGGGAGGGAAAGAGGGAATAAAACTAGTTCTGTGAAAGGAAATACAGTATGTATATATATATATGTGTCTTCAAGCAGTGTTTTTGTAGTCCTTTCAGTTTTCGTATGATGTTGTAAAAGTTAGTTCCTGCCTTGGACTGTTTCTTGAAATATGTTTAACAGTCAGAATGATGTTTTTCACACAGCATTCAACAGCTCTTTAGGAAATGCCCAGAAGTAGTCTGGCAGTGCATGTTTGTTCTTCTGGTTTTTGGTCATGTTTTGATTTTAGAATGGCCACCCTGGTTTTTTATTTTGACAAAGCAACAAAATAGTTCTGTATTCCTGTATGTAGCTCTGTGCTTTCAACTATTGTATTTTCCTCTTATACTTCTCGTAACACCATTTCCTTGCATGAATTTCAGTGGGCATTTTTTCTCTATTAACTTCTGGATATTAATCTGCTGTTATAAGCATTTTTTTTTCTGGCTTACAAAAGCATTTGCTTCACTTGTTTGAAGTTTGTGTTGAAGAAAGCAGTTTTTATTGATGGCTCTCTTCTGAGCTATTAAATTTGAGTCATCCCTCATCATCTTCAATCCCACCACTGCCACACACACATGGTTGTGCATAATATCTACCAAGATATTAATACAGGGTAAACCAAACAGGAGGGTGGAGAAAATCGTGAATAGAGATTGACAGTGAAGAGCAATATGATAGAATAACATTCAAAAAGTTTACTGTGGAATGCACTTGCTAAACAAGTAAGGTTTACCCTCACCTTTTAGAAAGAAAACCTTTACACCCTCAGAACTTTCAGGTATGCTAATGTTGGAACCTGAATTTCTAGCTGTATCTAGCTTTATAAGGCCACGATGACCCGCATAGCAAAAGGATCAAGTCCTCGAAAAGAGTTGCAGCTAAGATACTGAAAACCAGAAACAAATTGAGTTACCAAAGGTTTTGTTTTGCAAGTGTGTGCTGTAATTGTAGCATTTAACAAAATTTAACTGAGGTCTTCTTGAAACTCCATTACTTTCTGCGTGGAGAAAGAGTGATGAAAATCAAATATGTAGAAAAGCATCCAATAGAAGCTAGCTCTCTTTCAAGTGTTTGTTAATTTAAGTCAATGGAGGGATCAGTTGCATTGTGAAGATCATCTAGCTATTCCTTATATCTGGCTAAAAATACTCAAAGATATTTTAGGAGATTATTTTGATGGAACTTAAAAATGCACAAATGATTGATTTTTACGCCCACTAAAGAGATGAGTTCTGTTTTAATCAGTCATAAGTAGAGCTTCAGTTCTGTGATCCTGTACAGATCTCAGTCCTGCTTCCACATGGACCTGCTAACAGATTTGTCTTTCATCATAAAGAGAATAGGCTCTCAAGAAACACAAGACAAGCTTGAAATCAAATCCCTTTTTAAGGGCATATAAATATTTTAGGTATGTTTTCAGATTTTCCATTAAGACATTTTGCCTTTGTTTTATCCATGTGTATTTAAGTACCAGAAGTTACTCTAAATATTAGCACTGTAAATATGTCAGTGAGTGAATAGTCTGTATCAGAAAAAAATACATTTACTTTGGATTTTTTCTCTTTACAATATAAAGAGAAGTTGTGTGTATTTAGCTCACATAAAAACCTGTGGGTCCATCAGCAATAAATTTTGACTTGAGCTTACTTCATTAAACCCATAAAGACTTTTGTAAGCAGTTTCAGCTAGACTTGGTTTTGATTGCTCAATTTGGGAATACAGATTCCTTGAACTCATAGATTGGTAGAGAAAAGAGAAAGGGAAATATTAAGAGGAAGGAAAGGAGTTCTTCCATGTAATTACTTGGCTTACCTCCCATTCCTACCATTAATGTACCTGGTAAAGTTCGGGCTTAGTAGCAACCTGTGTCTAAAACTTAGATCTGCTTTTTGCCTCCAGTTCAACACCAGCTTGAACTGAAGGCAAATGCTGTTTTGGCTTTAAAGTCATTTTTCTTTTGGGAGCCTGGAGTGAAAGTGAAATGGCTGTTATAGTTCCTTGGGAAGATGTACTATGGGTGGAGCAGCTCAGGCACTTTGGGTTTGGTCATGGATCCAATGGGCCGCTTCAGCTAAGGGCACCTGGTGGACTTTGGCCAAAACATCTCTGATGCATCAGCAGTGTGGCAGATGTGTTGTACCCGGGTATGCATTTTGGTGATGACAGTGTTTTTTGTCCTTCTAAAGAGCAGTGGTGGCTGCTTGCAGGGAGCATGTGAAATGACAGTCACCATTTCTGCTGAATCACCTCCCTCCTCCTACCAATTTTTTGTCCTCAAATGACCTGAAAGGCCAGTTGAATACTGTACAAGTGGCACATCAAAGCAAATCCTGTTTGTTGGTAGCCAGTATTCCTGGCATTGTGGTAAAACTTGTAGCAAAGGTATTGGGGGCACTTTTGCCTCTTCACTATGGATAAAGGGTCACATTTTCATTATGAGGAAATGTGGCTTTGTGGGGCATGGACCTCACTCTGGCCAGCCCCCTTCAGATCCCCAGTGAGAGATGATGGGGTCTGCTGAGCCACAAGACTCAGCTCCCTCCTTTCAGTGTATGGCTGACGAGGTGGGAGCATGGAGGGGCTGGCAGGGTGCATGGGTGGGAGGGGTGAGCCCCCAGCACTGCCTGCTTGGGCTCACTGCTGGCAGAGGTGAGGGCAAGGCTGTGAGATGCCCAGCAGAGGCCAGTGGTAGGAGCCATGCTGAGGAACTGGCTGCTGGGGTAGCTGTTGAGCTGGTTTTTTTCCATCAGTGGCAACTGATGAATGGATTTATGGTCCCCTCACCAAACCAGAATGTGTTTTAGTTTGGTTGAGGACCTAGATTTTTTTTTTTTTTTTAATACTGCAATAGAGGAATTTTAAGTCCTTGGAGTTTTAATTATTGCTGCTTAGGTTGTCCAAGGCATAAATGTGAAGCATCTGGCCCCCACTGGGTCTCCTCCTTACTTCAAGAATGCTGTCACAAGTAGTGCTGGTATTAGAAATGTTCCCTTCTTTCTTTGTTGCTCTCCATGTACTTCATGTTTGAAAACTCTTTTATGATCAGAAGCCAGTCTTGCAGTAAGTGGAAATTGGCAGAGCCTGAAACTCCCATGTGGCCATGGAGGCTTTTATGTAAATCCTGTGCTGCAGAGGACTAGATGAATGTTGAATCAAGAAGGTGCCTTTTGTAAGCTGGAAGAGTGATTCACTGATACCTGTGGTGTGCGGCATGGGAACATGCACTGTTTAATTCAGTGGAAACCTGTGGTGTTGAAATACTGTTTATAATTTTATATATATAATATATATATTCTTTATCATCACGGAAGAAAATTAACTAATTACAGTTTTCTTTTTGTCCTTTTGCTTTTGCGCCTTGTTTGCTGCTCTTTCTCTGTCACCAGCCATCTTTGCTTGGCACTGACTCCCACCACTCCTCGCCATCCTCTCAGCCTGGCCCCCATGTATCTTCAGCAAAGCTTCGCAGGAGATGCAAGGAGAGCACTCGGACAAAGTCCTTAGGCTGTGAGGCCCCCAAGGAGAGCGCTCCAAAGCACAGCGAGTTGGAGCCAGACTCTGACAGAAAGGGGCGAGTTTGCTCCGCCGAGCAAGACATGGCTTTTGGCTACAAGCAAAAAGCTGGCAAAGGCGGAACTCTGTTTTCCTTCTCCTTGCAACTTCCAGAGTCATTTCCTTCCCTCCTGGATGACGATGGCTACCTGTCACTCCCTAACCTCTCCGAAACCAACCTCCTGCCTGCCAGTGTGCAGCACTACCTCCCCATCCGCTCCCCCTCCCTCGTGCCTTGCTTCCTCTTCATTTTTTTCTTTCTGCTCTCTGCCTCTTTCTCAGTGCCATACGCCCTCACTCTCTCCTTTCCTCTGGCTATGTGCCTCTGCTACCTGGAGCCCAAGGCGGCCTCCTTGAGTGCCTCACTTGCCAATGACCTGAGTGACAGTTCAGAGGAAGAGGTGTGTACCTCGGCATCGAACACACTCTTTTTCGTGTTCAGTGCTTCAGTCCTAACCAGTGTTAGATTGCTGCAATAGTGGTCCTACTTTCAGAGCCTCATTTCTGTCTGTGCTGATATGTTAGAAGGGTTTTTTTTTTTGTTTGGGGGTTGTTTTTTGGTTGGTTTCTTTTTCTCTTCTTTTTTATTTTTTTTTTCTCATGCCGGGAGTATAGCTTGGAGCCCAGGGTTAGGCACAACCCTGTGTGGAAGTGGCTTGGCTTGAACTGTGTCAGCTGGTGCAAAGTGACTTGCACTGAATAATAAGGCCTCTTTGTTCCCTCTATCAGTTTATACTAGGGTTAGAATAGTTATCTAAACAGTGGATATTAAGTATAATTTTCTGCATAATTACTGAAGCATGCAAATATATGCATATGTACCTACATTTATTTATATCATTAGCTACCCAACAATAAGGAGCAGCCTCACCAACTTCAGTGTGTTTAAAGTCCAGATGTACTCAGCTTTTTGCAAAAGGCTATCAGCTGTAGCTGAACCCCAGAAAAGGCTTTCTGGTCCAATGAAACCTGGATCGCAATTTTCAGCCTTGATCCCATCTCTGCTGCAGATTAAATTGTTTTCCCNTTTGGTTGAGGACCTAGATTTTTTTTTTTTTTTTAATACTGCAATAGAGGAATTTTAAGTCCTTGGAGTTTTAATTATTGCTGCTTAGGTTGTCCAAGGCATAAATGTGAAGCATCTGGCCCCCACTGGGTCTCCTCCTTACTTCAAGAATGCTGTCACAAGTAGTGCTGGTATTAGAAATGTTCCCTTCTTTCTTTGTTGCTCTCCATGTACTTCATGTTTGAAAACTCTTTTATGATCAGAAGCCAGTCTTGCAGTAAGTGGAAATTGGCAGAGCCTGAAACTCCCATGTGGCCATGGAGGCTTTTATGTAAATCCTGTGCTGCAGAGGACTAGATGAATGTTGAATCAAGAAGGTGCCTTTTGTAAGCTGGAAGAGTGATTCACTGATACCTGTGGTGTGCGGCATGGGAACATGCACTGTTTAATTCAGTGGAAACCTGTGGTGTTGAAATACTGTTTATAATTTTATATATATAATATATATATTCTTTATCATCACGGAAGAAAATTAACTAATTACAGTTTTCTTTTTGTCCTTTTGCTTTTGCGCCTTGTTTGCTGCTCTTTCTCTGTCACCAGCCATCTTTGCTTGGCACTGACTCCCACCACTCCTCGCCATCCTCTCAGCCTGGCCCCCATGTATCTTCAGCAAAGCTTCGCAGGNCTCCGAAACCAACCTCCTGCCTGCCAGTGTGCAGCACTACCTCCCCATCCGCTCCCCCTCCCTCGTGCCTTGCTTCCTCTTCATTTTTTTCTTTCTGCTCTCTGCCTCTTTCTCAGGGCCATACGCCCTCACTCTCTCCTTTCCTCTGGCTATGTGCCTCTGCTACCTGGAGACCAAGGCGGCCTCCTTGAGTGCCTCACTTGCCAATGACCTGAGTGACAGTTCAGAGGAAGAGGTGTGTACCTCGGCATCGAACACACTCTTTTTCGTGTTCAGTGCTTCAGTCCTAACCAGTGTTAGATTGCTGCAATAGTGGTCCTACTTTCAGAGCCTCATTTCTGTCTGTGCTGATATGTTAGAAGGGTTTTTTTTTTGTTTGGGGGTTGTTTTTTGGTTGGTTTCTTTTTCTCTTCTTTTTTATTTTTTTTTTCTCATGCCGGGAGTATAGCTTGGAGCCCAGGGTTAGGCACAACCCTGTGTGGAAGTGGCTTGGCTTGAACTGTGTCAGCTGGTGCAAAGTGACTTGCACTGAATAATAAGGCCTCTTTGTTCCCTCTATCAGTTTATACTAGGGTTAGAATAGTTATCTAAACAGTGGATATTAAGTATAATTTTCTGCATAATTACTGAAGCATGCAAATATATGCATATGTACCTACATTTATTTATATCATTAGCTACCCAACAATAAGGAGCAGCCTCACCAACTTCAGTGTGTTTAAAGTCCAGATGTACTCAGCTTTTTGCAAAAGGCTATCAGCTGTAGCTGAACCCCAGAAAAGGCTTTCTGGTCCAATGAAACCTGGATCGCAATTTTCAGCCTTGATCCCATCTCTGCTGCAGATTAAATTGTTTTCCCGTGTTTAAATCCAATGTATCAGTGAGGGGTCAGATTGGGACAGCTGTTCTGCAGCTGTTGTGGGAGCATGCCATGTGGGCTGTCTTGACATTTGCAGTGTTAGATTAGCACAGCCGAAACTGATGCCTCCAGCCACCACAGGGTCATCACGGGCAGATGAACCAGCTGCAGCAGGAGTCTGCAGTGGTTCTGGGTACTGTGGATGTGGTGGTACATCCAGAATAGGAAAGGAATCTGCTTAAGTAACAGAGTAACTGGCGTCTCAGTTACTGATGGAGCTGGAGCCTGATCATTCTTTGTTGACAGAATAAAATTATGAGTTCAGGTTTTCCTTTATTTTCCTTTTTCCTCTTCAAATACAAAAGTACAGTTTTCCTTTGCATGTAAAGGAAAAAACTCTTAACAGATAATTGTAGCCCAGCTGGCCCTGTAAAAAGCCACCATGGCCACTTATTGATACCACTGCAGTAGTTCTCTTCAATAAACCAGCTTGAACTTGTGTCATCTGCTGCTGTTGGTTTTGTAAGACTTGGTGCAGGATTTCATTTCCTTTTTATGGAAAGCCAAAAGTCACATCAATTTGTCTTGTAAAAACATTGTCTTTAGATGCTTTTGGCTCTGTGATGCCTAACAACTAAAAAATAATGTGCAGTTTCTGATAAAAGGCATCCAAAACGTTTCTGTCTCATTTCTTGTCCTCATTTTGAGACAGCATTTAGGTCTCAATTTGCATTAGCTCTGCACTTGGATTAATCTAATAGCAATAACAGCATTAATATGGTGCCAGCTCCAGAGGCAATAATGAGGCAGTCTTTATGTAATACATTAGTCTGTTCTTCTTTTATAAATGAGCACTTCTTTTTGTTAGTAAAGTTAGGAAATATTGAGCATAAAAACATCTAAAATAGGCATTTTAGTATCGCTCTTTTATGAGGGTGATTACTCTGGCAGTGCTTCCTGGCAGACAACAGACTTGTGCCTAATCCACAGGGTATTTCTTGTTCAAAATATTGCATGAAAGTGAATATGTTTTTAACTCGGGCATGTCTGCATTACATTGGCAAAACAAATCACAGCAATTATGATCGCAAGGTAGGGGAGGTGCAGCCTTCTGTCCTGCTCCAGCCCTCACCCACCTGCCAGCCCCACCTCAGCTGCACCACAGCCTGTTTTGGAGCTGAGCCTGGCCTTTCTTACTCTTCACTCCACAGGAGACCTGCCTTGCTCAGCCTTAATTCACCATTCCCTGCTCTGTGATAACTCCAGATCTTTATTTCAAGTAACTCAGTAATGCTGATTTTGACTCCATGGCTGTTGATTGGCTTATTAGCAGATATGTATGTTGCAATAAAACAAGTTTTAGGCTTTATTTAGGATTTCATTCCACTTATGGCAAAAGAAATAGGTACCCTTTTTTCCCTTCCCCAGTTCACAAAAGATTGCACACAGAGATGCAGAAGACTACAGCCAGGAACCTGAACTAATGTCACACATTGTTGAGCTTGTTCTCCCTTGAGCTATGCATCTGGAGTCAGTCTGTGCAGTCAAAGAGAATCTCACCCCGTAGAATGCATTGGCTTCTGTGTTTGTACCTTAGCAGCTAATTTTCTATTGACTTCAAGTTCTTAAATGAACCCTGTATACCAGACTTGTGTTACAGTGCCTTGAAACAATTTTTAAATCCTTTATAAATGCCTAGATTCATTACTAGATTCATTAATTTCTTTGTTGCCTTTTTTTTTTTGTAAATAGGAGTGACAGTGCATAATTTTTTTTTCTATTGCCATACCTTTACAATTGCCTATAGTGCTATAAAGATATTAGATCCTTTGCTAATAAAGAAACAATTTTCTAGCACTTTAGTGCAAGCAATTGGACCAGCCTAGTAGACTACTTTGACATTACACTTTCATTTAAAAATCAATTCAGTCTGTCCCATCAGTGGTCATTGCTTGAAAAATTTCATGTAACTCACATTCCTGCACTTAGCAAGTAGTGCACAATGCTTGTTTATTCTTCTGTCTGTCATACAAACAATACAAACCCTTCAAAGGAAGGGATGAATAGAAAACAAAGCAATGAAAAAAAATCATTCTAGTTGTCAGAAAATGACAGAAGGTTGGAGGAAATTCAAAGCTAAGACTGATACTCCATCCACCAGTAGAGTGTTTGTTTGTTCATGTTCAGACTGATGTGGCTGGAGGATGAGATGTGTTGTCCTGGCTTTAAATTGCCTGCCTGGGTTACTTTAGATTATCTAAGGACCACAGAAAACCAGTAATGAAAACCAGAGCTTTTACTGCTATCAAAACAACTTGGATGTGCCAGTCTGAGGCAGTAGGGTGTGCTTTACTTACTAGATTTCCATAAGCTTGCCTGACATCTAAGTAGTCTGTTGATCTCTCTTCTCAGCCTGTAGTAACCTCCACTCCACTCTCTATTAATCTTGACACTTGTGTTGTCCACTAAAATGTTCTTCATGGTGTCAAGCAAAGCAGGGATAGATCAGTCTGTGCAATGCTGTGCTTTGTTTCATTTTTATCACTCATACCTAGTAAGTGTTTTGGGGGGTGGGGGAGTTATTTTGTTTTTCTCCTGCTTTCATCCATATTCTTAAATGGAATGAGAAGTATTTTTTTTCTTCTTTTAATAGCAGTTTTATTTCTTTTTACTATAATTAACAATTATTAGCTGCTCTTTGTTGGAACCGAGTGGGATCTGAGCCTTACCATTACTCCACAGACAGACAGTAGATGGGCTGGGGGTACATTTATTTGAACTCCTTGGTAATGCAGACAGCCTCATGGTGTATAAATGTGGAGACAAGAACAACTTCTGTACAAATGAGGGGCTGAAAGTCAGATGACTGTTAAGGTAGCTTTTTTTGTTATTATTGGGGTTTTTTAATTATATTTTTCCCCTCCAGATAAAAAATTTAACCATCACTTGATACCGCCTAGAACAAAAATTTGTTTAATAATTTTCTACAAAAAATCATTATGGGAGGAAAAGTTTGTTTAGAAAATATTATCTGCTTTTTTTCCCCCCCTTTTTTTTTTTTAAGCTACCTGGCTTTCTTAAGGAAAAGAAAATCTGCTATTCAAATAACACTTTTCCAGTAATGTTTTGTTTGGCTTATAAATTTGTTCCAGTAAAGCCATATAATGTGTACAGTACGCCTCGAGTCTTCCTCTGAGTCTGTTCTGTTTACTAATATAGCATTTTTATTTTGCTTCTTTGACATGTGCGTTGTTTGAAAAGCAATGCTAATGCAGTTCACAGGGATGTTGAGTTTAACAGTTCCCCGCGTTAGCCGCCTGTACTGATGAGCTGGGTTTATTCTTTATTCCTGCCTTCCTCTCGGGACCGGGTACTTGTCTAACCCAATAGACTGACAGTGAGCAGACGGACACTGCGGCTGATGGTGAGACCACTGCCACCGAGGTTTGTACAGTCGCCGGCACCCAGCTATGGCAGGGGAGGGCGTTTTGCCTCGTCCCTCCCCGAGCCCGGGCGGCGGGGCTGAACCGCATGCCTGCTGCGGCAGTTCAGGAGCCCTCCCTGCGCGTGTGTGCATGTGTGTGCCTGCAAGTGGGACAGCTTCGCTAGGAGAGTTGAGTTGCCGGTGCTCCCTGTGGGTTCCTCTTGTTTCCAAGTTTGGTTTGGAAGCTGCAAGGCCTCTGCATTGTGCGGCTAGCGGGGCAGTGACCGTGTCACCCGCACCAGCGCTGCCCACCTGGAGGGTCGTGCTGGCCAGATCGTGCCCTGGGGGGTTTTTGCTTGCTTGTTTGCTCTTACACTCTGCAGCCTGAGTGGGACAGTGGGGAAAAGACAATAAAAAGCAGTTTTCAAATTTAGTGAGTATCGGTATTCTCACATTTTAAATGTCTAAGGTTTTTCTTTAATGTAATTTCACGTGGCATCTTCACACATTGCCATCACTAGTCCAGGTATTCTTTTAAGAGGAGAAATGTAGAATGTTTCTATTTTCCTTGCATTGAGAAGCCTCATATCCACAACATGGTACGTAGACTGTGGAGGCAAATTCAACCCTATGTGACTTCACTGAAGTGCATATAATGCTTTCATAATTAATATGGTTGCAGCTGCAAACATGAGCTGAATTTTGTCTGACACTGGATAGAAGACAGAGTCTTACCACAAACACTACTTTAGGTTTTCAGAAGGATCTCATTAATATTTGAGACTGTTAAAATTATCATCAAGGAAAAATTTTCTGTATGACAAGTCAGGACAATTCAGCTTTGACTGTAAATAGAAAAAATTTGAACTGAGTTGTAAAATAATCAACAGATTTTCCCATGGATCATTTGTCTAATTAGGACTATATGAAAAATTAACAATAAAATAGCAGCGTGGGCATTAAAAGAATTCAAACTGTGCAACAACATAAAATCTGTTGAGATGAGTCAGGAGTACAAAATGCTTTGAAGTGCTTCTTCCACCCCATAGCTTCAGACCTGGAGTCCCCCAGAATGTAAAACATAATCATAAAATTGTGACATTTAAAATGTTCGGTTTATTACTCAAAAATGCATGTTAATATCCCTAGTTGCCATCTTTATTTAGAGGAGAAGATACAGTGCATCTCAGTTTTCCTTACGGATACCTGCCTTTACAAATGTGTGCTATATTTGCCACCTGAAAATCGCACCCTGGGAAACAGGGCTGCTGGGGCAATCCTTACAGCATTGCTTTTGAAAGTGTGCACTGAAGTGAACAGGATGTGTGTGCCATTCCAGATGATAGGTCCTGAAAGGATATATGCAAGCTATATATGAAATAAAATTTCAGAAATACAGAAAGGGACTAAGGTTAGGGAAATAGCATTTTAAGCAAATAAAATGTGCTTCCTGTTGTAGAAATTGTTGCAGGTTGTTTGCCCATGGTGAGTTTATGCAAAGCTTTGCTTGTGGCCCAGATTATGCCATATGTGTAAACTCTGGGATTACAGAATTGCAAAGAATTTGCTGTTGCTGTTTGGTCCTAGACTAGCTGTGACCTTGGTGAGAAGGTGCAACTGCTGCTCCATAAATAGAGATCTATGAATTTGGAGAACAGCAATATTTATAAAAGGAAGATGTTCAATACCCTTTTGTTAACAAAAAACAAATTTGAGAAGAGGAGGTTTGCTCTGAGTTAGGAAAACCATGCAAAGCCAGTGTGTCTACTCCTTCTCCTTAAACCCTGAATGAAGAGAAAATGGGAATTCAACCTAGTGTGTCTACCTCTCACCAATGTTCATAAAGCCTTCATTCATACAAGTGGGTTTTGTTTTCCAATCTTTCTCATGCTGGCAGTCGGATCAAGAGGAGGACGGAGATCTAAAGGCACAGGTACAGAAACAAAAGGTCTAGATATTGCTCAGGTATCAATGTTGGAGGTGTTCGCCTCTTCCAGCATGTTACTGTCAGTTCTCTGTGAAGAAATGTGTAGAAACAGCATTTTGTATCCTTTCAATACTGTGTCCCTTACCTTTCCCTTTCTTTTTCACTTCTTTCAGAATAGTCTGATTAAGCGAATACAGGGTGAAAATGTGTATGTCAAACATAGTAATCTTATGTTAGAGGTTGGTATTGGTATATACCAGTGCATGTACGTACATGTGTGTTAGTTTTAGTGGTAAACTGTGGATCTGCACTATGATGCATGAACTGTGTATTCCCACCTGCTAATAGATGATTTCTTCTCTCAGATTATGATGACTCCTCTAACTTGTACTATAAATATCGATATATGCGTGTGCGTATATGTGTGTGCCTCCACGCGCATATGTATGTTTGTTTGGAGCCTCTTTACCAGGTGCAAATTATAGAGATGTGGATAAGCTCTTTAAGAGTGTACTCAGACTCACTTGTACGAGATATGCTATGCTGTTCTCTTTCAAAATTGCACATTTTCACAGAGTGTTGTGTTAGTGCTGTGCTCCCCGGCTCCCCGAGCTGTTACTTCCCTCTATACTAACCAAGTTGTGTGATTTGGCTCTGAAGTTTGGTTGGCTTAGGATGTATCACAAACTGCTCTATTCTTTTAAAACTGTCCAGGATCTAGATAAAACCCAGGAAGATCTGATGAAACATCAGACCAATATAAGCGAGTTGAAACGCACCTTCTTGGAAACCTCCACAGAAACGACTGTATCTAATGAGTGGGAGAAGAGGCTTTCCACATCTCCCGTTCGGCTTGCAGCAAGGCAGGAGGATGCTCCTATGATTGAACCACTAGTGCCTGAAGAGGTCAGCATGAGCTGAAAGGCTTCATTATGTATTTGTCTATTCATTTTTACTTATAGCAGCTCTCACTAGATTAGAGGCCGTAGTTAGAGGCCATTCTCTGCTTGCAGGCACTCCCTTTTCTCAGGACTCAGGCTCTAGCAGCAGAGATGGGAGGAGGAGCAGATACCATAAATATATACATATATAAATATATATGTATTTAGAGAATGAAATTCACTGGAAGCCGTGTGGCAGAACTAGGTCTCTTTGAGGGTGCAAAATACAGGCATTGTTACAGGTTTGGTGAGCTTGAGGAAGTCCAGCCACGCGTGAAAGAAACCGTGAAAGTGATGGAGAGAAAATTTAAACAATGGTGACTGGTTGGGAGCCGGGGTGTAGTGAGACGGGTGGGGGCTATGGTGCCAAGCTTGAAAAGAAAATACAGAACAAAGAGCAGAACTCAGTCTCTGCAGACAGGGAAGAAATAATGATGATAATTAGACCTTCTTGGCCAGTTTCAAAATGGTTGCTGATGGTTGCTTCAGACTGCTGGATACTATCACTGAAGACCCAGTGCAGACTGCTAAGTGTCTGCATTTTCCTGCAGTGTGCATGTGTGAAAAAATCTTGCTCACTATGCGGTCCTGAAGTGCTTGTAAGAAACTTGCTGATTTAAAAGCTGGTGTTTACTTGATTTGTAGATAGATAAGGACATGTAGGAGTAGCAAGGCAACATTTGTGTTGCAATAAAATACATAGTGCAGTGTCTTGACTTAAGTCCAGTGGAGCAAAAGGAAATAAGCTTGTGTGGTCTTCCTGAAAGTTAGTTTTTTATTCTGTTACGAATGGATATCTGGTTTCTGTATCACAGGAATTATCTTTATGGGTACCTCTTGCTTTTAGCCTTAAAGACCAATAAATGGTCATGAGATTTGTTTCTGTGCCCACAGCACTGATGTAATGTTGTAAGGAACTTGGTGAAAATTGTCTGGAAAGTGTAAATTGAAAGTGTTCTGCTTTCTCACCTCAGAGATTGGTATTGCAGGCCCACAACTCCAGGGAAGGAACTCCCTGTAGGCATGCAGGTAGCGTCAGCTTCTCCTCCTAGGGAAAGGGATATTGCCAAGGAAAGGGCCCTGACCTCCTCCTCTCCCACATTATACCCACTGGCTGATGTGAGCACCAGACATGTGTTAGTGTGGCATTCAAGTTGGATTAAAATACCAAAAAAGCAGACTCAGTGCTCAAAACTTCCCTTTTGAGGGGAGCACAGGGGAGTTTTAGTGTTGCTCCTACTACCTTGTTCAGGAATCCTAACAGACCCTACAAACTGATTATTTTGGTAGTAGTTGAAAAAAAAGGTTTATCCTTCTAAAAAGTAAAATTGTCAGTACAATGAGCAGGATGCATTTATCATAATAAAAATGTAAGGAACAGTTGAAAAGGATGGCTGAGCCTGAATCAGAGGATTGCAGGGGAAGCAAACTTAGCATTACCCTGTGTGTTTAATATCTTTATTACTTTAGGAGTTTAATAAAAAGTTTTAATTAAAACACAGAAGCAGTATTAAAGTATTACATGGTTATGTAGGCTTCACCCTAAGGAAACACATCTGAATTTAACCATTTATTTGGAAAAGAAAAGGGCAAGAATTATCCTTATCTGGTATCTCTCCTCTTGCTAGTAGAAGACAACTTGCTCCAAAGCGATGTCCAGTTACGTAGATGCATGTATATCTTACAGGCATCTAAGTAATCTACATCTGTTTCACAGAACCTCCTCCAAATGAAGGTATTTCTGTGGAAAATTGAAGCAGACTTGAGCTATCAGAGCCTAACTCTGCTGTAGATAACACCTGGCCATCCTTTCGATTGCTCTAAGTGGGACGGTTTCAGTTCGCATGTCCTGATGAGAGGGGACTTTTTCAGGAAAGAATTGAAGCCATCCATAGCTCAAAATCAGCACCTTGATGTCTACCAAGAAATGCAGAGGCAGTCAGGAAAGTGTAGTGCCTTCTGCTAGTCAAAGAAGTTCTACACTTGACTTAAGATATCCACTTTAAAAACACGTTCAGTGCTGTTACCTGTAGCTCCTTCTTATAATAAAACAGGAACAGAAGAGAAGAGCTGTCCTTTCAAAATGTGGTCTTCAAGCATGTGGCACCTGAGTGTGTTTGGTCAGTGTGACTTTAAGCCTGTCCAGTCACCACTTGGTTTCTTAGAACAAATGGGGGAATATGTTGGTTTTCCTTAGTGATGAAAAACATACTTTTAAATATCTTCCATGATGCTGGCCAGATAGCTCCAGAACATGAAAGCCATCATATTGACAAACTCCTTGACAATGTTTAATCTGACCTGGGTTGGGTCAAACCAGCACTTTAGGAATAAAGGAGTTATGCATCTCAACACAGTCAGGGAGTTGAGCCATTTATCCCTTTCTAGTTTCATATCTTTCTTTAAACTTCTACCTTTCCTCTTGAGTACATGAACCCTTTTATCATGCCAGTCAGAGGACTTCCCCTGGAATGTCTATTGAGTACAGTAGCTACTGAAGTCACTAGAAAGGGTTTGGCAGGAAACCCATTTTCCTCTGCGAGGGCTTGCTTTCTTTGGCCAAATGACAACAGTGCCCTGCCCAGAAGATGGGCTCAAAAGATTTGGGAAATTGAGTCTTACCAACATTAGAAATTTTCCCAGTTGGCCAAGTTAGAGGGATACTCTTACTATTCTCACACCTCTGGGAAAGCACTGATGGGATAAAAGTGAGGAGAGTTTGGTGTCACGCTATAGGATAATAGAGTAACAGTTAGCTCCCTGTGTAGGAAAAGTGCTCCTGAGACTTCTAATACCAGCAGGGAAAAAGGGAGAGCTGAAATCTTAGCTGGGAACACCTTCTGCCTGCTTCAGCAGAGAGGGCTGCGAACTCAGGAGAGAGCCTTGTCAAGAGTGAAGGTGGAGGGGCGTGTTTTGGGCTGTTGGTGGAAGCTGGGTAAGCTGGCACCAGTCCCAGTTAAATGAATAATATGAAACAAAACAAACACAGTGCATCCACACCTGGGTGATACTTAGTTTAGTGGGTTTTTTGCTACACTTGGGTACAGCATTTGTATACTCATGTCTGCTTTGCATTCACCATAGAGAGACACTGATTTCACTTCTTATTGGAAACCTCTGTGCTGTAAAATGATTCTCTTTAGTTCTGTTTCCTAATTTTCCATGCAATTAATAATTTGTAGAATTGAGAAATATGATGAGCTACTGTAAAGTATAGTGGACTTTATACCCTCCATTTAATAAAAATCATTTATTCCCCTGACATTAGACCAAAGAAGAAAGAGAAAAATCAGAAAAACTCATATTTTTGCAGAAGGGAGGTACTACATTCCTTGAAATGCAGGTAAAAACAAACAATGCTTCATTGAAATGCAGTCAGAAAGTATGGCAATGGTTTATTATTTTATTAGCTTTTTTCCTTTCCAAGCCCTCCCTTTTTATATTTTTATTATTATTATTATTCATAAGTTTCACACTGAGATATTATCTGGGGACCAAATTCTGAGGAATGGGTCCTCTCCAAAGCGTATGGCTTCCTAATGGAGACTGATTTCCCTGCTAGTTAGAAATCTACTTGCACGGTGCTGTTTGGATGTTGTTTGCAGTTTGCATGCATTTCCAGCATAAAACTCACTGAGAACGTTACGGTGAATGGGGCACTTCTGTCACGAGAATGAGTTTCCTTTATATTGTCAAGTGAATTTAGATTATGCTGAGTGATGGTGAACTTTATATTTTTATTGGTTTTTCTATTAGCCAAGTGTGATAGAGAAGAAGCTGCAGGAAGGAGAATCTGCTGGCACTTTGGTTACTTCTCATCAAATCATTATCCAGAAAAGTATCCCATCATCCCTAGAGGTTATTTTTAATTCATTTGATTTTAAACTACATGATTTGCTTAGTTAAATACAGAAGTTATGGTCCTAAAGTCAAATAACTGGATGCTGATTGCACAGTCAAAGCAAATCATATAGCACATTTTGCATGAGGAGGAAAAAAGATGCTGCAATTAAGTTCCATTCAGAATTTTTAGTAGTATGCTTAGTTTATACAGTTTGCTGTGTTGTGCTTCTCCATTTAAACCATCCCCGAAGGGGTTGATGTTACTCTAATGAAAACAAGGAAATTCAGTGCAGGCTACAGCTACATACAAATGTATACTATTCTAAAACATCATTAACAGCATGTTTGTGACAACTGGGGTACAGTTGAATGGGCTTATTTGCCCTATTTTCGTAATTTGTTTTTGACTGTAGCTTTGTGAACCACGGCAGTAAGTGATTTTTAATGGCAGATTGATTCCAATCATCATTTTAAATTATGTGCTTACATGTTATCTCGCTTCTAACAAATACAGAAATAGTGTGGCAAAAGTAATATTTTTGGGTCCCTGTTATATGGAACTTTGAAGAGAGAGAATATGCAAAGAAATCATATTTTGCCTAAGGTGATCCTGCTTATTTGCTTGATAACTGCTCTAAGAGGTGCAATACCAAAAGTTATTATATGCTTTCAGAAGCAGCAGCATGATTTCTTAAAAGTCTTCATACTTTAGTGCTCCTGAAGTACAGATAAACCTTAGATATTCTAATTTAGCTTTTATATCTCAAATATAGGGCACTGAGGATTGGGTTATTATAGACAAAATACCCTCTGAGGTAGTTGATGGTGAATCGGAAAAAAATCTGGCATACAAAGTAGTGACTGTGAGCAGTAAAACTGCATTGCCACCTGAAATATTAAAATCCAGTACCATTCTAATGCAGAGCTTTGAGGACTTGGAAAGTGAAATACAATCCAATGAGGAGAATAAGCAGAAAATGTTCACCCTAGGAAAGTCCTATGATACCGTATCTGGGAAAATTGTAACCATGACAAGTAAAGCTAAAGAGGGTGAGAAAGCAGTACAGCCTTCAGTAGAAACTTTGCAAAAAATGGAAAGGAAAGTGCAAGAATCTGTGAAAACCATTCCAATAGTGGCCAAGTATGAAATCCTCAAGCCTGTCACTGATGACAAAGCCAGGCGGGGATCCGACGTGCAGAGCACGAGAAGAAAGCTGTCTGACTCTCTGACACCCATAAAGGAAACAGAATCTCAGTTGCAAAGTCCTGAAGAGGAGTGTTTGAAAAAGACACTAAGGATGGACCAGGATTTGCAGTTACTTGGTACACTGGAAAGCTTACAGCTTGGCAAAGCAGAAAAGCGTCTTGGCGGAGAAGCTGTAAAAGCAGGGCCGTTTGCCCGGACAGATAAGAGCCTGTCTGAGTGGAGATATTCCCGAGAACAGCCATTTACCATTGCTACTGCTCACTATGTTACTGAGTCGTCTGCATCAAAAGTGGTGGTAACAAGTGGCTTTGACTTCATGCCACAGTTTAAAGATAAAAGCATGATTTTCTAGGCGATCCCCTCACACCACCCTACCTTTTGGTTCTCTTGCTGCCTGGCTTTATGTTGACAGCAGCCAACCCAGCTTGTTTATTTTCTCTCATACTTTGAATCCGTCTCACAGTTTGAAGCAGACATTATATAAGGCTTTCAACCCTTCTGGTTTACATACTGAAATTTAGTATTGCTGCTGTGGCTTGTTAATAAAAGGAAAAAAAAAAAAAAGGTTTGCTTGAACCAGCAAAATGCCAATGCTAACAACTACGCTTTTTAACTATTGCTTACTACAGCCATTATGAATTCGCTCTGATTTATTTTCCCATTCTTTTCCTGTTTCCAACCTCTCCGTGCCCCTGCAACTTTCTCTCCTTTTCCTGCGTCTCCGCCTCTGATTTTGGCAATTAATATGTCTGTGCACATGAGTCTGCCTTTCCTCTGTGTATGACTCTACATTTCTTTGTCTGTTTAGACTAAACAGTCCACCAGTGAAAAAACCTTGGATGGTTCAGATATCTTCACTTTAATAGAGTCTGCCAGAAAACCGACTGAGTTCATAGGAGGGGTTACTTCTACTTCCCATAGCTGGGCTCAGGTGGCTGCTTGATTCCCTCCATCGATGTCATAACCACACACCAATTACTTTTACTTTTCTATTGTTTCATGGTTTTTTGCACAATTTGGAACTGTATAACTAATGCATGTATTCATGTGGGTTTTTGTTTGTTACAATGGACCACAACAGAAACTTCCCCAAAAAGGAAAAAAAAAAAGCAAAACAAAAACCAACAACCAGGTTTTCTCTCATTTCATTTTATTTTGGTCATTTTGCAGGGTGCTGTATTTTGCCTTTGTAAAACTCACACAAAAATGCCAATGAGAAGAACACCAACACTGAAATTTCTCTTCACTTTTAAAAATTTTGATTCTTGCTTTATTTTCCATTTCTACTATACTGCTGACATCCTGAGAATGAAAATCCATGCGATGTGGGAGAAATAACTTGGCAAAATATAATGCCCATTTTTTTTTAAATTTATGTTCACAGTACATTAAGCTGGGGAGCTACTACAAATAGTGTTGTATGCTTCTGATGCTTAGAGTTTTTCCCTCCTTCCCTGCAGAGAATAGAAACGACGACGTCTCAGGAGATAACTTCCAGTGACATGAAGCAAGCAGTGCAGCCGGATCAGGATACAGTGCAGAAGGTTGTACAGGAGACTGTAGTTGTCAAGGAGAAACATGGGATGGAGGTGCATGCAGGCGGGGATCCTGCTAAAGTGGCCGGACTTGCGCTGGATGCCCAGGCTGAGGCAGCGTCGGTGGTGGCTGCCGGCATGAAAGGGAAGGAGGGCTCTGCTGGGACTGAGGGGGCGAAGGAGGAAACAAGGGAGGAGGCTGGGAAAGCCCTAACCAAACAGGAAGGAGTCGCTGCCGCTGCTTCGTGTGAGCAGGCGGAGGAGCACAGAACAGCAGTCCAACTTTCAGAGTCTTTGGAAAGAAAACCTCATTTTGAGGTAACTTGTTGTTAAATTGGTCATGTCTGTGCTGAATTGTGAATGTAGACAATAGTGGGCTAAGTTAATTCCTGTAAGCAAAAGTTAAGTGTGCCCAGCTTGTATGATTGCACTTTTACAGCAGTAAACAGTTTTTGTCTCCTCTTATTTCCTCCTTGCATGTCACCTGTAAGGCTTGCTGCTGGTTTCCGTCATTAGCAAAATGCCATGCATTTTTACTTGAAACTGCTTTTCATGCTACAGAGAAATACCAAATTTCATGGCATTTTATGCAACAGATAACAAGATCAGCTGGCATTCTGTTTGGGAAAGTCCATTGAGGTTGGCAAAGTTCACGTGTCCCCAAAGACAGGAAATAGATTGTCTTTTCCATGCTTGGTGTAATTATAAATAAGTGTACTGTGTCTTAAACAGACCAGGTTCCTTATCTTAGCTCCATTAGCAGAATTTCAAGAGCTGTTTTGTGAGGTTTTTTTTCCCTCAGAAAGAGCTGAACAGACAACTAAGCCTGGGCAGAATTCATTCTCTTGTCCTTTTAAGAAAATGTAGAATCACAGATTCTCAGAACATTTGAGGCTGGAAGGGCCCTCTGGAGTTTATCTGCTCCAATCCCCTGATCACACAGGGACATACAGAGTGAGTTGCTGCTCAGGACCATGTCCAGAGAGCTTCTTTTGAGTATCTTCAAGAAAGGATACTCCACAATCTCCCTGGGCAGCCTGTCCCAGTGTTCAGTCACTCTCACAGTGAAAAAGTGTTTCCTGATGCTCAGAGGGAGCCTCCTGTTTTTCAGGTTGTGCCCTTGTAGCGTTTGGAACATTTTGGACATTGTTGTGCATTGAAGTGCTAAATGTCGCCAGCATTACAAACATGAATGTACCACTGTAATTAAGAGAATTTTCTCTCTTTTTTTTTTTTTTGTTAAATGCAGAGCACTTTTTAGTTGGTTTTTCTTTTCCCCCAGCAAAAAAAAGAAAATTGTTCTGAGAAATCCATAAGCTTTGCTAAATGTTCCTTATTTTTTGTTCACGCAGTCGCCAGTTGTGAAGACTGAGACTATCAGTTTCAGCAGTGTTCCTGCTGGTGGGGAAACCCTTGAAATTTCAACAAAGGAAGTGCCAGTAGTCCATACAGAAACAAAAACCATTACATATGAGTCTTCTCAGGTAAGAAATTCTGCAAAAGATGTGGTCTAATTTAATGTGCCCTTAAGGAACCCATTTCTTCATTCATCTTTAAGTGTATGCTTTACTGTAAACTTCTAAGTTGTTCAAGTATTCAATATTAGCATGAGGAGGATGTATATAAGAATAACTTACCTGAGGATGACTCACATCCTGGCGTAGGGCCTTTTGAGTACATTGATGAAACTGCAGATTTAGAAGCTCCACCCTCTCATCTGCACTTCCAGAGGCAAAGGAGAGCCTCCAATGCACAGAGAAATACTGACTCATGGTCACCCTAGCAACAGTTACCTCCTACCATAAGATACTCAATTTATGAAGGACTGTATAAATAGGGAAGTTTAACAGTCCAGTTCTTGCCTCCCTGTGCTCAGGAGCACTTTTTGGTGACTGGTTTTCTGTTCTGGTTTCTAGGTGGATTGCGGTGCTGACTCTGAACCAGGTGTATTGATGAGTGCACAAACGATCACATCTGAAACCACCAGCACTACAACTACTACACATATCACCAAAGTGAGTCCTCAGTAAACAGGGAGCTCTTTTTTCACCAGGGTGTATGCTATCTTAGCTTCAGTTCTATGATATATTTCAAAATGGGGACACATTCTGATACTCTCTTGACAAAATCTTGTAAATTTACCATAAATACATTTCCTTATTCACCTGTCTTTGGCTATGCTGAGTTGATTAACGCATCGTCCAGCAACTTGACAAGACTCCTAAACCCTTAGGGTATGTCTATGCAAGCACAGAACCTTGCTGTACAAAGACACTTGATTTAGCTGCAAATACTACCTGGAACTGGAAAGAGTATAACCACATTGGCATCATATGGTAGCCTGGAGGGAATAATTTGTCTGAACATGAGGCTCCATTGACATGACTATGCCTTTCATATTAGCTCTGCATGGTGTTGAAAGCACATAGTAAATCTGTATTGTGTAGCCATAACAGGACATTCAGTCAGCTCACACGCCTTGGCTGTGTTTCTTGGGGGTACCCTGAGGAACTTGCCTACAGCCAGACCAAAAGCTCTTGTCTGCATGGACAAATGATTTGGTGTCTTCCAGGTTCCACAGTAACATTTAAATAACAGTTCTTCCCTAAGCAGAAACCCTCTTAGTGCTGTGACAGCTCTCCTACCACTATTCACTGAGAACAGGATCTCATCTTTCTGCAGTGAAGTTCACCCATTAGTAGATGAGCTATACAAAGGCCACACCACCCTGCATGTCATTCTGAAGCAAGCAGTTGGACTTAAGTAGGTCTGAATATGGGCTCTCTTTATGCCCATTCTGTTCTTCATGGGACAGATTTGCCATTTTTGACACAAAAACACCTCTCTTGATCATGTACAGATTAACTAGAATCATAAAATTACCTGTGTTCGAAGGACCTCTTGAGGTCATTAGTCTATTCAGAGCACTCAGGCCAGCTCCAGACCTGCTCACTTGCAGTCCAGGGTTGTCCCCTGCTCACGAGCTGTTTGAGCCGTTTTGTTCCAGTCATGAGAGGGTTCCTGCACTGATCATTCTGGGGATGAGTAGCAGCACTCTAAAGTAAGTACTGACATGCTTTTGTCCCTCCCATCTAGACTGTGAAAGGAGGCATCTCAGAGACAAGAATTGAAAAACGAATAGTCATCACAGGAGATGCAGATATTGATCATGATCAGGTAAAATCTACAAACTCCTAAAAAGGCTACCCTGAAAACTGCCAAAGAGAACATTTCTAAACATTGTTTTGACAGATACTATTCATACTGGCATGCCTTAAATTAAGCTGGAATAGTAGTTAAATCAGTGATGGTATATTTCATATTTTAATCATTTTCCTCATTTGTAAATTGTGTAATATGTCATGAATCTCTCCACCTTGCTACTGATCATGCATGTTCCACCTCCTTTTTGTTTTTGCCCTTCTGTGGTTTCCTTGGGATAGGCGCTGGCTCAGGCAATTAAAGAAGCCAAAGAGCAGCACCCTGACATGTCAGTGACCAAAGTAGTGGTACATAAAGAGACAGAAATCACACCAGAAGATGGGGAGGATTGACCACAGGTAAGAGGACCAGATGATTTTCCTAGGCATTTACTGGGCTGGCATGCTGCAGATGTTGTTTTCCTACCATATTTCACCTTTTACTCTTCACTTTCTCTCACTGGCATTTTCAAGTTGCTGGTTATCAGTTCTGATATTTGAAAGTAAACCGCATTCAGCTCTAGACATCTGTCTTCATCAAACAGTGCCAGCTGGAGAAAGAGAAACTACTCATTTGCTTTTGTTGGCTCTCTGAAAAGTCCTCATTGTTCATGCTTTGTTATAGTCTAATTTTCTACTTCTGAAGTCATAAAAAATCTGTTGTCTGCTTTTGTATCATTTAAGAACAAAAATAATTTGTTCTTAAAGGTGTGCATTTTGGTTTTAAAATGCCAAGGGGAAAACCTACAGCTGCTTTTTAAATGTCCTGTGCAGATACATTACAAGTTATGCTTTAATTCCCAACTTGCAAAGATATGGTCCAACTTGCTTTTAAACGCAGTGAATTAGTCTGTCGGTATTTGGGTGTCTTGGCTTTCTTGTATTTGAAAGAACATTTTATGTTTTAAAGCAGCATTGTTTATCAGGATGAGATGATAATGCAGCTTTCCTTGCGTCAAGCTTTTTCTCAGTAAAGGCATGCTCTCCAGTAGTGGCTGGCTAAGCAGACATCCTAATATTCCTATATTTATTCTGTGTGCAGAAACATGTCATGCATACTAACCTGCTATGCAAAAGCTCTTAATGCCAGCACTGTTGCACAAATTGCTTTGAATGCTGTATGCAGAAGGGGAAGAAAAAGCTGCTTGTCAGATTTGTTGAATCAATAGCAGCATTTTATTCTTAAAACAATATGTATTCCCTAGCACTTGGTGTAAGTACCAGAGTATAAGGCACAGCACCTTTTGAAGGTCTTTGGCTCTTCTGCTTTTGGATATACAGACCCTAAAGAAAACTGAATTTCAGTGTCAGTTATTTATTTGGAAGATGGAACCAGTCACTAAGGAGTGAGTAGCTGTGATTCCTGTGGTATTCTGCTAATTGTTTCAGAGACAGCTCAATGTGCCTTGCTTAAAAGTCTGTTGATGTCACTAATTTGTTCCGTTGGCGTCAGCGGACTTTGGATTTGGTCCAAGTTGCTTATACTGGCATGATGCCGTTTTCAAACAGCTTCTCTTATACGAACAAATTGACAAAATCTCTTTTGCAAGAGAGTAGTTGCTTTGAATAATTAACTCAGTTCTCTCTTCTGCAGGAGTAATCTAGAATGCATACGAATCCAGACATGCATACCAGTAGGAATACGAGAGCCTATACGGAGTCTCAGTTCCAACCTGACTGACTTGTATCTGTCTATGGAAAATTTCACTACAGAAGAATTGATCTTGACCGTTAATAAAGAAACTGGCAGAGATACCTTCCCATAGAAAGCAATCTGAATCAGCAGCAGTTAAACAGTATTGCATGAAGCAACAATAAAATTACAGAAAAGCAGCATTTTTAATTTTCTTAAAATGTCTAAGTTTTCAGCTTTACCTGCACGTTCATAAACAATATAAACAGTGATCTCATGTAACACATAAACAGTTCATGCCTTTCACAGTTTCTGAAAGTATAAACAAATTAAAATTTGTTAGGTGGCAAGCCTTTTGTTTACGGATATTGTAAATGAAGATTACCCCCAAAATGCTAGAAGCTGTATAGGTACTGTGTATAATGTTTTACCACACATTAGATGTGCCAATAACACAGTTTATTCAGTAAACAACTTGAATCTTATCTTTGTTTCATCTGGTTTTATTACTGCCCGATAAACGATGATGAATCTTTACTCTTATCAGAACATTTAAATGCTTACAAAGTGTGCTTTGTATACCTGACTGAATACCTTATGAGGTAGTAATGATTTTAGTATATTAACTTTAATGATTTTTGTCAGCATTGTTCAGAGTCAGTTTCCAGTCACCCTTCACAGATCCTAACCTTGTAAATTATATGTAGTTATTTTGGAGAAAAAGAAAAAAAATCTGTATTTTACTTAGTTTGCAGCTTTAGAAAATTATTAATCTGAAATAACCGTGATGGTTTTCTATTGATTTCCCTTTTGTTCTCAGAGGAAAAAAAAAAAAATCTGTTTTGAGAATCTGGTCAGCATTTACTATCTAGTTCTGAGTCAAGCCTTAACCTGTACAGAACGTCCACTGAAAACTCGTTAGTGTCCAGCTCTAATACCCACGGAAGGGATAGCGTCCATTACACTGTCAGCTGCATCACAACACATGGTGAATGTATGTTTCTGCATAGTGAAATAAAAGTGGTAAATGCATCCGAAATTGTACTGTTCTGTGTCTAAAAGCACCTAGTGGTTTTTAATATTCAAAACATCAAAATGTTACGTTTGTAAGACGCCACAGGTTTTACTCATGTGCACACGGTAGATGTGTTTTGTCTTTAGCGGCTGACACTGCACTGTGCAGACACTGGGAGTTAGCGGAGAATCCAAAGGGATGATGAGGTTCACCTTTGGGCATATGATGTTTGCAAGGGAAAAGGACTGTTTGGTTCCTTCTGTTTTCTCTGGTTGTGTAACATTTCACTGAAGCTGAATGAAGAATTTTGTCGTTGCTTAGAAAGTAAAGGCCAGTAGTGCTTGGTCCAGATCCACTCTCTTTTTGTATTTTTGCTCTGAAACATGGATAAAATTCACTTTAAAACAGTATTAGTTATTGGTTCAATTTTTTTTTTTTCTTCGCTCCTTTGCCACATCTCACTGACACTCCCCTGGTAGTTTAAGAAAAATTTTTATCAATGAGTTCACCCTTCAATCTGTATTTCCTTGCAGTATTGAAAGACAATGGGTACAAGCAGACTTTCAGGACATAAAGGGCCAAATTTGCCCTTCGTTGTTTACACGGGGCTCCCTCCCGTTGAAGTCAATGGATTTGCCTTCAATGGAGAGCAGGATTCGACCCAGTGACTTGTTAATAAATGTTTATTTTCATAATTTAGAAAGAAAAATAGTATATATAGAGAGAATAACCTGTAGATATTAATTAAAAGTAATATCCCAAGGCTTTTAAAGCTTTGCCCTTAGTCTCCAAAACATTTTCCTTTCACCAGCCATTCTTCATGCCTTTAAATCCAGAGTGCTAACGATATAACCCCTCCTTGCCCCGCCGTCATTGTCACCTCTCGCCTAACGACCCACGCAAAGCTGACGGTCTGTTTCGGTCATTGATGGCCCTCTCCTCCACCTGCTCGTCCAAGACCATCTCTGTTCTCATCCCCCTGAGTGACAGTAGGCTCAGCTCTCTGGTGCTGCTGGTGCCCAGCGGCGGCCGGGAGTGGAGGAGGTCCTCACTCCGTTTTGGCCGATGGCGCACCAGGTCCTCGCTACTGCATCAGGAGTTTAAAAATAGACTCTGAAGCCATATTGATCCTCCCTCAGGTGCCCCTCATGTTGTCAGCTAAGAAACAGCATTGTATTACCTCAGAGAGACGTGAGGCGATCGCACAGCCTTCTCTCCAGAGTTAGCATTATATTTTAGCATGGCTTGAGGAGATTGTACTCTGGTGATCCTGCACAGTATGTACGCTGTCTAAAGATATTGTATTGTAAGAAGTTAGTCTCCTTGGAAAGGACACTCACCACTAAGATACAGCCTAAGCGCATATAAACTATGAGGAGATGAGAGTGGACAGGCAAGGACATCTCAGTGCCACTTTTGGCAGTAGACCCTTGTTTGGGGGATGGTTCTTGGAAGTGATAGCTTTGGTTTTTGTTAGAAACTGTTTCTTGGGTTGTCTGCCTAATGCTGTGCCACATGAAATAAAGAGCACCTGCCTGTTTCTACCAACCATCTTTTGTCTCTGTCTCTTCTCATTTATTGTTGGTCTTGGTCTGGCTTCTTGACATAAACTAGCCTAGAAAACAAGCCATTAGATAGTGTATTATTTGTGGGCAGCATTGCCAACACAAACACCAGCATGGGAGACAGTCTTAATTGCTACAGCTGGAATCCCAGCTTCAATCCTTAGAGAACTTGCTGCTCTGCACCACTGTGGTAAGGGCTTTGCACACCAGGCAAGAATGAGCATAGTGAGTGATCACACCAATTGTGACCATTACACGTACAGAAACAGTGAATACATCAAGCTGACTTTTTTTAAGGCTGCTTGGAATCCCTTAGCATTTATCTCCCTTTAGTTTTTTAAGGCTGTCTCATCACAAATGTCAAGTAATGGTGTTTCTGCGCTCAAGCAATTATAAAAAATATTAATGAGCTTCTAAATCCATATACTAAGTCAAAAGGTTTAACTGCTTAGCCTTATTTCTTTCCAGAGCAGATTTAGGCAGCTGGTGAGATGATGTGCTTCATGTGTACAACAGTTTGTATCTGCTAAAATGATAGTTCCTCATATACAGTTGTTCGTGGCATATAAATTGGACATTGAGTCCAGGCTTCAGTTTGGCAATCACACTGGCAAGTCTCGCTGCAGATTTCTTGCCCTACACCAAAATAGTTCTGTCAGTTAAATCAGAAAGCCCATTTACAAGCTTCACCTTTACATGTTCCCTCTTCACAGGTAATAAGGATGAGATAAAGAAATGCACTCCCCTTTTTTATATCGGAACAATAATGGTCGAGATTCTGCTGAACTAGGAAGCAAATCATTATTTTTAATAATGTTTCCTGGTTATTAAAAGTTTGTGACATGCCTGGGGCAATGCTCAGATCTTCTGCAGTCCTATAGAGATCCCCAGGTGCAGTGGTGGTTTGAGGTACTACGGATGGACTGTGGGTGGACAAGTGGATGGCTATGAGAAACACTGACTCCATTGCTTATGTTATTTTTAAAGAGAGAAAATTAAGCACTTTTCTTAAATCTATAGGTTCCAAAGGCTGTGTCAGTCCCACACTGCAAATAGTGGGTGGCCGTGTCTTTTGTCACTAATTTTATGCCACATCAGCAGAGTCTGTCTGTGGCTGCTCCAGTCCCTCAGAGCAACACAAAATACCAGCCTTCCTAATAGAAACTCAGCCATACTTAAAAAGACTGTTACGCATCTTCTAGTTCCATCTCAAGGATTTACATATAAATAAACAGTGGGGCATACTGTTAGTTTTTGTATAAAAATATTTTCCACAAGCTTTTGTGTTCACTAACTGTAACCAGCTTATTCCATTACCTTGGAATACTGTTAGCCCCTGTTCAGGCTGTACATTACTCTGGTTTATACCATTTGTTTCCACCCTTTTTTCTGACTCCTATTCAACATCGGTCCTGGTCCTGAGCTAGAACTAATGCTTGCTGTAAAGACTACTGGAGCAGAATTTCAGAAATCCTTGTTTAAAGGGGAACCAATATGCTCAAATTACATGAAAAAGTCAGTCAACTTTTTTCCATCATCTCATGTTCCAGAATTCAGCTATAACTGCCATAAATCAGTGACCTCACCCTTGCAGCTGAAATGACCATCACTCACTGTAAGTAGTATTAATGGCCTGTCTCTGAGCATGATTACAGTGACATAAAGGGGAAAAGAAAAATGAGAAAGAGTTCTGACACTAGAAATTGTTTTCATTTTTAAATACATTAGATTTTTATCTCTGCAGTCTACCAACTCTACTTTCTTCAGTACAAAACTTAAATTAAGGACCTTTTATTCTTGGGTGGGTTGGGGTTTTTCTTTGGTTTTTTTGTTTTTTTTTTTTCTCCAGAGTTTACTAGGAATTTCTTTTCTATTTTTTAGAAGTATCTTTGCTGTGGTGAGGTGTACCATGACTCTTGTGTGCACACAAGAGCACTCTTGGGCAATGTCAACTAATAGGAACTGCAAAAAAAAAGCAGATCCCAGAACATGAGGAGCTTTGGAGCTGCCTGATTTACAACCCAGAGAGTGTGTTTCCCCACAAGCCTTGCCTTACAGTGCATGTGTAAAGTACTGGGGCATTTGTTACTGGGTGGATAATCCTGGGAGGCTGTAGTGTAAAAGACACAAGATTAGATTAAGAACATAAAGGGCTTAGGGAAGGGTGTATCATAAATTGTACAGCAATGCAAGGAAAAAAAACCCAATATATCTGAGTATAAACAGAAAATAGTTAAGAACCTTCAAAGCCTTTTCCAGTAGGAACAGTCCAGCTAATATGATGTTTCCTTAAATCAAGAGTGTTACTAGCCCACATGTCCTTTCTCAGTGGATTTAGGAGGCTGTTTCTCAGACATACTGGTTTTCTGGACAAACAGTTGATGGATTTGGCACATGAAGGCTTCTAAAGGCATTTATATTCCTGTAGTCCAATGTCCAATTAATAAACAATTTAGATGTGAATCATTTTATATAGTCACAGAGGTGGTGAGAGTTTAAGCAATCATCTTTAGACCTCCTAAATCCTGAGTTACTGGACTAAGACACACGATTCCACAGAACGTTATTTGTTTTAAGAATATTTTGATGAAATCATTCTTGAATATTCATTAAACAATGGATTTTTATTTTGGTTTGTTTTTTTCCATTCAAAATGCCCTCTGGTGATTGACATGTAACAAGATCTTTTTCCTGCAGTCAGATGAAATGTCAGTACACGTACTTTTTTTAGTATCATTCTATAAAAAGGAACACCATGAAAATACTGCAATATGTGGCCTGATATCACAGAAATACAGGACTGTCTGGAATACCTGTGTAATGTGATTCTTGTGATGAGGTGACTTCTGCAGGCTCTGGGAAAACAGTCTGTCATAGTTAGTTATCCCACCACTTCCCAGTTATTTTAAATTCTTTTTGTCCCTTCTTGCTTGCTTTCATATTTTCCAACTTACCCCATCTGTGTTTGATCTATCAGGCTTCTCTCTGCATCTTCTCCCCTTCCAACTTTTCTCCCAGCTTTTGAGAGACTGCATCTGCTGCTTCTCTTTCTATTCATTTTGCTGTTACATCTTATGATACCTATCAACCTTCTTTAAAGTCTTGCTAATTCTCTGTCCTGCAGTCTTCCCCACTCATCCGTAACCACTTCCACAATGATGATACATCCAACCCTTAAGTGCATATTTCTCTGCTTTCATATCTCTCTACAAATTTTTGTCTTGGTTCATTCTTCCCATCACTGGTGTCTTTCCCGTGAGTGATTTTATCAAGCAGTACTCTCTTTGATATTTTTTATAGCCACTTTCTCCCTCTTCAGCCTTCATCTGATCTCTTTCAGCATTTGCCCATTTTCTCTCACATTGGCACTTGGACCTTTCATGTTTTCTGGTCCATTAGCTTTGATGAGTTGTCATCTGCTTTGAGACCTTTGAAACCCCATCCCTACTTTCTCTGCTCCTCATTCTGACCCGTCACTGAAAAGTGTGCATTATGGAAATGCTGTACATATTTTGCCTTCAGTACGATAAATATTCTTTTCTCTAACAACATTAAACTACACTCTCCTATTTAAATAAATACCTCCAAGCAGATAATCTGTCTGTTGCCTGTTGCTTCTACTTTCTGCATGGGCTCCTGCCCATACCTTCCAAGGAGAGCATAATTAAGATGCAAAATTAACAAGCAGAATGATTGTTACCAGCCTCTCTACTTCCTCTTCATTCTAAACTTGCCGTTTTCACAGACTTAGAGGTATTTTTTCTACTTCAACTCCTGACACCCTCAACACAGCCTCACAATTGCATCCCAAGGGATCTTTCTCTTCACAGTAGCTATATTTCCTAAATTTTTAGTTCCTGTCATGGTAAAAATGTCTATGCTGGTCCCCACCATGTCTCAGTTTCACATCTAGGATCATGTTGCCAACCTTATCTAGTGCTGCTCTGTCCCACTCTGGAGGCCAGCCTGTTTTCCCCACAAGAGATAGCACAGCAGCTGTTTTCCAGGCTCAGTCTCAGGACCAGTACTTTTCTGTTGTCCTCAATGACTTGCCCTCTCTGTAGACATATACCCCACTTTTCTGTGTCAGTCCTGTTCTCCTCTCTGTGCTCACTTAAGTCCTTCTGACTCTCTATCCACTCTTTTAGCAAAGGCCCTACTTCTTTCGCTCCACTTTTCTGTGGAAATCTTTGCAGCTCATGGTGTGCATCCAATATTCCTTTACACTACCTTGCTGTGATCTTCCCCAGGAATGTAGATGCAGCCAGCTCATATTTGTGTCCAAATTACTGAAAGTAACATTAGTGCTGCTTCTCTTCAAGCAATTTGTGTATATTTACAGCTGCAGCACTGTTTAGTAGAAACAGCTCTGTCATTTGTGTTACCACATTAGGATTTCTACATGAAGGCAAAATGGAGACACCCCCAGGAAATCTGTGATATTTGTTAGTGCATGAGAACAAAGAGGTAACATCATTGCTGTGTTGACACCTAAACTGTTCTGGAATAAACAGACATTTTTATTTCCACCAATAAAAATGCCCATGACCAAATGGGCATCTTCACTGTTGTCCAGCACTGTAGTCTCTGAACTGGAACTGTTTTCTACCTGATCTGCTCAGAGCTAGGGCTGAGGAGTGGCACTGTGCCCTCCCACTCTAGTACACATGGCCCTTACATAAACCTTAGGAATACAGTGAAATGTTCTGATCCATGCAAGGCAGGCTGCTGCGTGTGACCAAGGCTGAAGCAAGTCAGGCATCAGCTCACTGCTTACGCACGTCAGCGCGTTGGTATTGAAATGGTGCATCGACAGTATTTATTCACTCATGCTACTGAGCTCTCCTTCAGTGCATTTAATGCTGCAGGAGGAGGATGACATAGCACAAGAGAGGCAGGCAAAGCACAGGCTCTGCCACAGCCTTGTGGGTGACAGAAACCTTGGCTGGCACCCTGCATGTTCCATCTGTGTTGTCAAGTACATCAATCACCCAGCAATTAAAGCTAATGGATGTTGGGAAAACAGTAGGCCCAGTTGGCTCCCTACCCAAATTTTATCATTATATGTCCTTGTTTTTCCAGAAATATATGTACAATGTGAGAAGCTGATTCCACTTTCTCTAGTGAAGTACGCTAATCTCCTATTGACAATTAACCCTCTAGTATCAAGAAAGCCACCCGGTGCTGTGGCAGGCCAAACCCATTGCTCTAGTGATTTGGAACAAGGGTTTATTTTTGTCAAAAGAAAGCTAATTAGGCCAAAACTAAAAACCTGCATTTCACAGTGATGGGAAGAGATCCAACCAACCACCTTAACAAAATTCCATCAAAAGCATTGGTATCGTTGATGTGTTATGGTGGGAAAATCAATTCCATCACTTTGTATGATGGCACTTATTTTTGAGCCTGGGGAAGATGTGACTGAAAGACAAGGTAGTTGGTAAGAGTTCAGGATCAAGAAAGCTGCATCTTATGCCTAAGCCTCAGTAAAAATCTTTGCTGTCATGTCAAACCCTTTGCTGTGTCTACAGCACTCATTTTCTACTTTTTTAAGGCAAAAACTGTGGTGGAAGAGAAGAAGAAAAACTTTGTGGCTGCTCATAAGAGAAATATCATGTGAAAAAAAGAAAACCTCCAGGTATGTGTAAGTAAAATAAGGGAGTAGTGTTGCAGCACATGGTGATACAGAACAACCAGTAGCTATGTGGGTTTTGTGAAAATCTTGGGGTTTTTTATTTAGGAAAATGAGGTAGGGCAGAGAGTGCTAATGCAGGACTTCTGCAGAGGGAACACAGCCTATTTGTCTAAGTGATGCTTGGTAAAAAAATAAATCAGATAAAACGTACCACAGGTGTAACAAAAAGTTCAGATATGCATGACAAAATATCTCTTCTGTTAGCATGTATCCTGTAAAGTGTACTCTGAATGTTCATAGCAGTCATAAATTACTAGCATGGCTGTAATTTAAAAGGAGTAAAAATAGTGATGGACTAATATCCATCCACCATCTGAAACAGGCATATTTCATCTTTGCATGCTGTTATTTTGAAATCTTGATGAACAGAGATTAGAATAGAAAAAGCCATCCCCATAACGTTTCTGACTTCCACAGCATGTCTTCAGTATATATAATACTAAACTAATCTCTAATCATGGTTTTAGATACCAACAGCTGTCTTGTTATTTGATGACATTTTTAATGCGTGCCAGGGAGAAACTAGGGAAAAGAGTCAATATCCAACGCCTGCACAGCTCCAGTTGCTGGTGAAGATACTGCTGATGACTCAGTCATGAGCAAAAATTTCAAGGGATTTCATTATGCAGTAATATTTGCATTTGTATTTTCCCCTTTATAAACAGGCATGAAACTACAAATTGTGTGAACAATCTTGAAGTATTTCAACACTAAACCAATAATATCTCTGCACCAACAGGAAATTATGCAAAGCAGCTATTGCTGAGGCTCCCAAGTGATCTGATTTCAGCTGTACATAATTTGATAATGATGTTCACCTTAAATTATATGCTTGGTCAAAGAAGACTTGCGTGCTCAGCTACTCTGGCAAATAGATTTGTTATAAGTCAATTGGTAAAGCTTTTGTCAAAATTGATGCACACTGTGTTGGCACCAGCAATTAAAACTCACCCACCTCTGGTACATTTTTGCTGCTGGAGAGAGAAATAATGAGCTTTTGAGGCAACAGTAACATCTAGGACCTGGTAATATAGATGCCTCTGCATCCATTTCTCTCCCAGAGGAGGAAAAAAATAAACAGAGACAGAAGAATTTCTCTCTCAATTCTCTTGGGAATACACTGATGGATAGAAGGGATAATCCTGTGCAGGTTTTCCTTCTGACAGGGCAAGGCTTTGTCCTCAGAAGATGTGGTGTTTGAGAGCATTGGACCTGATGGTGTTTTTTGGACCTGATGGTGTCTTTTCAGAAATCTCTTCATCACCCTTTCCTGCCCAGTTATACTTCAACTAATCTAGACCTGCACAGGGGAGAAACCTGCCTCTCCTGGTTCTGCTTTTGCTTTCTGTATCCCTCCCAGGTGTTCTGTAGGGTTTCTCACTGTTATGCATTATGGGTCCCTCAGTTCTCATGACCCACCATCATCCTTCTCTTTAAAAAGCTTCCAGCTTCATCTCAGTCATTTCTCTCTGGGATGAAGTCGCAGCCACACTTCATGTTGAGCCTTACTGTCATCTTCCTGGTAAAAGCAGAGAGTGACACAAGTCACAAGACCTAAAGTTCTGACCTTACCAGTCTTTTGGATTCAGCCTACAAATACAATATCCCTACTACCTGGATGACAGAAATTTTCATAGGTATCCATACCCATGCAAGGTGGCAGGAAAACTTCCCTCGGGCCTGCTTGCTTGCCAGCCAATCCCTGTAGCCTGCTCAGAGCTGCTATGATGGCAGTCAGGGCTAGAATCTTTCCACATTATAAACACACAGGTCCCAGTCCCTTTTGTGGATATGACTGAGCATTAATATTTCTGTTAGCAGAACAGAAGTGCATAAAATAGCTACCTAAAGAGAAGCTGAAACCTATAAAACGTAACACCCTCCTCTACTATTTTCTACTTTTGTTTCTATCAAATGACAGGTTCAATATGTCTGTACCCATTTATCAACAACTATTCCTTACAAATTCCTTATGAATTCATAGTTCTCTATACCTGCTGCTATGGCTGATGAGCAGAAGTTCACAAATGTAGTGCATGTTAGTATTATTGCCATGAGAAAAAAAATGTCAGTCTGTATTCAATATATCCCATTGCAAATATTAAGGTATAATTAATCTCATAGCTGATAAAGAATAAGTTGAATATTTCCTTCAATATCCTTAATAGGAACTTCTTTTAGATGGAGCTCAGTCATTTGGTGTGCAGAAACAGACACCCCTCTCAAACTCACATGAAGGTGACTTCAATAGTGAGAAGCATGTGCCCAGCTCCAACACAGCAAAGGTGAAAAGGTCAATATGTTTCTTCAGACAGTTTGTATTTCTGCTCACTGAAAAAGACACGCCCATCCACTTCACAGCAGTGATCTGCTGTCATTCAGAGATAGATTCCTCCACTTGTCTGTTTTGTAGGTTTTGCTGGTCATCAGCATGGCTTGTCAAGATCTTGCTTTTGCAGATGATAGGACAACCAGAACATTAACAGCAATTCCTTTATTTCTTCTTTCGCTTTACATTTGATATAAAATTATCAGGTAGTTCTCAGATCAGCCTTAGCAAATGACAGGAAAACCTGTCATTTTGATTTGATATTATTTTCTGTTTCTTTGTTCCAATACAAGTACAAATGAATTAGGCATGGCAGTGGCAGTGGGAAGGCACAGCTTCAAACATATGAGAGGAAATCTCACTGGGAGATGTTGTCTCTCCCGAGACACGGAAATGTGTAATGTGGGTATTAAAGAACCCATATTCCTTTCTAGAGGGCCAGACAGGGAAAGAGTTGTGACAGACCTAGAAGGAAATAAAGCATCTGCCTACATCACACAGGTAAACATAAATATTTGTCTCTAAAAAGAGATTTAATGTGGAGAAGAAGGTCTGTATACCCTGAGTTCTAAAAGTTGAAATAACCCAAACAGATGGGTCTGAAGGATGTAACCCTAAGAGAAGGCTATAGCAAACAACAAAGGTATAGCAGATTTACCAGGTTGTACTGAAAGCAGGAGAAGTTCAGAAGGAACTGAAAATTTACTATATGTTTGCACTCCGAGAACCAAACTTGTGAACAGTACTTGTTAGATATGTTACTTTTGTTATTAAAAGAGTTGGAATCTGACTTGAAGCCAGATGAGAAAACAGAAAGGAATTCTGCTGCGGCAAGTTTTGTTCAGGCGGCAAACAGAACTCTGCAAGGTCTTCCCATTTCTAGATACAACCTTTTGGGGTTTTAGTAAACTTCATACAGAATGTATACATTCCATTCTTAGCAGGAACTGCAACTGTCTCTTGAAGCCCACTTGTCCTCTAAAACCATATGTCTCCAAATGTTTCAGGAAACTGTTTGTGTATTATTTCTTTGAAGTGTGATCTTGCCTAAGAATTTTACTTCAGAAGACCAGTATTCCTTTAAACAGGATTTTTCCCCCCAATATCTGTCAGTAACCCAAAGCAAATCACTAGAAATACAATATCAGAGCAGCCTCATAATCAGAGCAATGAAAACCAAGGCCTGTGAACACCACAGATCTTTGAGAGCCTGAACTGGTGAGGTTTATTTCATCATGTGAAAGTAATTCATGAGGCAAATACGCTTTAACTTTGTTAATATTTTTTTTCTTCCCTGCAAAACTGTAAATACACAATCTAGAATCTCCTGACCACACCTCTAGGTTTAAGCCAGTGTACTGAACACAAATTGTGTATCTGGCACAATGTTTGCTGACTTATTTCACACTGGCACACTGAAAAAAGAGAGGCAGTAGTAACAATTAAGTTAATCAACAATATAGTATATAGTTTGTTTTACTGTTCCATCTTGAACACCCAGTCCAGGGCTTCATTTTGCAAGATACACATATGGAACAAGAATGTGGATTCTTCCACTGAACAGCTCACAGGCAGTGCAAGAGAAGACTGGGTGAAAACACCTAGATGAATAGAAAGGGATGTGAGGGATAAAGGAGACCATTGCACATGGCTTGTCTACTATGAAGAGTTTTGAAAGGGGAAATTTTAGGCAGGACAGCAGAAATACTTTATTCCTTTTTAGAGAGAATTTCCAGAAGAAGCTCAATATAATCCCACAATGACTGAGAGAAAACCTAAGGTAAACTAAGAGAAACTAAGATGCAGATTTTGATGGCTGTACTTGTGACAGGACATGACTGTGGGGGCCAACGAGGCAGGAAACTGAACTGTACCAAGGTGGAATGGAGACAAAAATCACAGCGTGTTTTATTCAGGGAAGACACAAACTCAATAATCATCATTGCGGGGCGTTTTTAGATAAGCTTCTAGGCATGAGGAAATGGGCAGTTATAGTCACCCACCAACAAGGAGGTCACAGACATCTGAGCACGAGGGGCCTTGAGAAGAGGAGAAAGACATTCAACAGAGAACAGTAAGGCAAAATTAAAGACAGTCCTCTCTAGGGTCCACATCCCAGGTATCCAGGAGATAATAAGGGTCAGGTGAGATCAAGTGCTGTGAAAGTCAGAGAGGGTGAGAGTATTTGAAAATACGAAGACTGGAAAGTAACAGCTGTTGCATACTCACTCTGGTCTTTCTGAGCTAGTGATCTTATGAGAGGGAAAAGGCACCCAAGTCATACTTGAGTTACTGCTTATGTGAAACTCCTGTGAGCAACATATTGTATGTCCAGGAAAAGCAAAGTAATTAGCTGAGCAGAATTTGTGGTTAAATTACTCCTGTAAAAAGAGCAACCAAAGTTTAACAGCATGTTAGAGGACTACAACAGAATATTGCTGAATCAAAGCAGACTGCAATGCCTAAGGCTGTTATGACATATTTAGCCTCTGTATTGATAATACATAATCCTGTGGGTCTTTAACTGTCACAGCAAAACATGCAAACATACACAGTACCATTAGCATTTAGTGTAGTAGGCTAATAGACAACATACCGACCCAAAGCTCTAACAGATTTTGCCAGTTTGGCCAAATTTGGAAGAAAATATCCCCTGAGGGAAAAGCAGGTTGCCACCACCCCTCCCCCTACCAGGTTCGGGAAAAAAAAATAATTATTTTTCCTCGGAGGAAAGTGAAAGAGATAAGAACCATTTATTTAACAGAACACACAGAAAAGGATAATAATGCTAAATAATAAAATCTCTCACTGTGGAGAGAAACCTGGAAAGGTTTCAGAGTCCCTTTGTAGGTGTAGGTGTTGGTGTCTATATCCTCCTCCTCAGGGCTGTCAGTGAGCCCCTACTGGGGCCTGGGAAGAAAAGTCTCCCAGTGCACTCCAATGCTGTGAAACCATCCTGAAGAGAAGAAGAAAAGAGGAAAAGAAATTCAAAAAAATCCCAGGAAAACTCTCTCAGGAGAAAGAGTCGAGAGCAGGTTGGAAAATGAGCGTGCTCCACTCCCCACTGCTGCTGAGTATCTCCCCATTAGCCTGTCTGTCCTTGAACACCAACTTTCATTCTAAAACCAAAATTCTCTCAGTTTTTTCTTCTCTCTTGCAGGCTCAGTTTAAAGGCACCAGAACCAACCTCCAGAGCAGATGAAATGGGATACATATTTCATATCATAATGTCACCCCAGGACATCGATGCTCTGACTCGTGCGGTGCATGAAGTACTCAAATATTGTGATCATTAGCAGCCTCTTCTTGAGTATCACAGACAGTCTTGGGCACCTCGGTATGGAAAAGACATAGAGCTATCAGGGAGCATCCAAAGGAGGACCATGAAACTGGTGAAGGATCTGGAGGGGAAGCCTTATGAGGAGCAGCTGAAGTCACTTGGTTTGTTAAGTCTGGAGGAGACTGACAGGAGACCTCAGGGCAATCTGCCACATCTCACAAGGGGAAGCAGAGGCACAGCTTCTTCACTGAGAGGGTGTTTGAGCACTGGAATAGCTCCCCAGGGAAGTCGTCACAGCACCAAGCCTGACAGAGTTCAAGAAGCATTAGGACTATGCTCTCAGGCACATGGTATGAATTTTGGGGTGTCCTGTGCAGGGCCAGGTGTTAGATTCAAAGATGTCTGCGCGTCCCTTTCAATCAAGATATTCTGTGATTCTAATATTCTGTGATTAACTCACCAAGCTGTATGGTCTTAAGCTAATAAATATTATTTTTCTTTTCTTTTAATATACAGCTATGCCTGAGCTTTTCAAGCTAAAGGGCTAACAAAGGCTATCTCAGGTTATTCTGAAACAAGGTGTCAATTATGTAGTAAGCAGATGAGAAACCCGGAGAATTTTATAGCACTTTTAGTTGGTGATCTCAAAACAAGCAAAATATTCCCTGCTCTTTTTCTCTAAATTTGGCTTTGGACAGAGTTACAACACAGTTAAGTGCAGATTATATGTGGTACAATATCTCCTGAGAAGCATTTGCCATCCCAAGTGCCAAAGACACCACAGGGGTTAAAAGTAAAATGATGGTTTCTGGAATCATTTGTGGATGTCATATACCCCTAAACAAAGGGGCTTCTGCTGCTGAAGTGAATGGCATTTACAGAACCTATGTCAATATAAGAGGTGAAGTTTATAGGTGCTGTCATTTCACACTCAGTCCTGCTGTGCTTCAGTCAGTTTGAAAGACATCTCTGAAATCAGGGCTTGTACAGTTAAGGTGCCAATTGTATGGCCTAAGAAACTTCAAGTACATGCTGGGACTGGTCTCACAGGCACTGATGGGAGAAATTTGCAGAATGGTGTCATGATTTAAGTCAGAAGAAACAGCTACATTCTCTCATATAGGTGTAAGAGTTATTCTAGCACTTTGATTTGCTTAAATGTGTATGGAAACTTGCTCATTGTCATTTTAACAGCTGTGAAAGCATGTTATTGCATGAACCTAAGGCTGACAAAAAGAACTCGGCTTTACTTCTGTTATTAACAATATAACTTATTAACATAAGAAAAAGGCTACAAAATGCTGCAGCTACAAAGTATCTCTAGCTTAAAATAACCCAAATTATCATTTCAGTGAGTGGTACCATGATGGACAGCACTTGCCAGCATGTGGAAAATTATGTTTTGACTATGATAAGCTCAGAGAATGAGAATCAATATGCAATAGCAGTGTACCACACACCTGCTTTACTTGCATATGTCCCCCTAACAGGTAGGAACACCCACAATGGCTAATTGCATTTGATTTAAGGAGTGATAATAATTGAGATGGAAAAGTCTTTGAATAGACGCAATCTATTTTAAAGCACTCTCTAGGCTTTCTGTTGACTTCCCCTGCATGGCACCCACCATTAAAGGGTGGTCCAGACTGGCAATATTACTTTCTGTAAGATTGACCTACTTGGCAGAGAGCAAGCAGAGCCCTTACGTTAATATTACAAAATTGTTCTCCTCTATCCTCTCCTCCTTCATCCCTTCCTCATTTGGCTTATGTTACATACAGATAGTGGGACCAAGAAGGGACTGTAAGAGTCATTCCTGAACTGTGCACATCTATTATGGTATTTATACAAGGTTTTTGAGAAGTTGCTGTATCTTCATTGTTATCAAAGTTGGATGATTGGTGACTTAGTTGTGAAACTCCTCTAGGGTTTTTCAAGAAGTTATTTTAGCATGTGTTTCTCTTCCACATTAATGAGACCACCTGACTGCTTTCATGTCAAAATAAAACATGAAGGAAGACTGGAAAAGATAGAAACAGAAACTGATGCTTAGCCATCCACCTTGAATTCTGGGAATAAATTCAGATTGAATGGTAAATGCAGATTAGTTAAGTTGACAATGCATAAAATAACCAGAGTGTAATTTTGCAAATTCTGCTGCAAATATACTGTAAGTGATTAATGTAATTCTACCTTATTTTAAAGTCATAGCACATTTCAAGCTAAAAGGCTTCTTGTACTACCTTCACAGGCTGTAGCTGTATCACTCACAGCTTTGGCTGAGATGTCAGTGGGCATTTCAGTCCAAAGTATGTATGAGGTAAAGCAGAATGAGTAATGTTTGGGATGAGCATAAGGCATGATTGTTATTAATCTCTTCTTACTGAGACTGAGCAATGTTCACTTGCTCCAAGTAATTTGGCAGTCACAGCTGCTGTGGAAATATTTATATGTGCTCTGTGAGAAAGACTCTAACAGTCTGTAGTTATAAAACATAAATTGCTCAAACCAGGCAAATGTAACTTCTAGTTATTTCCATGGGACTGATAATTCACACAAGCCTGTAATTTATTGCAAATTATGTTTCCTGTATTTCCTGTGACTCGTTCAGTACTAAAGCACAGCCCCTGTTGCGGCTGCAAAGTCCTTGTGTGGCTGAATTAATGTATCAGTTTGAAAAACACACACACATACTGGGCACTCAAGCAGATAAAAGAATCTTGATCAAACAAGCTGGTAAGAATAGCCTATTTTGGCAGAAATTTTGACAACCCTGTGGCTGAACAATGAATGCTGTTCTCAGACCAAACCGAACTGTACATCATTGCACTGCGAGCAGTGGCACACCACAGCTGGTTATCATTCTAGCATGCAGTAGCTGCAGCCCATGGATTTTTTATGATTTTCCAACCCCTTTTATACAAACTCTTCACACAGGAAAATCCATAGGTTTCCTGCCTCAGCCAGAGACATTTATCAGTGCTAGAACTTCTTGCTGCGGCAGGCAAACTGAAAATTAAATTGTTTGCCATACCTGCTGCACAGTACTTTTTTATGCTGTAGTCATTGCAGTTCTTATTTTGTTAACTGTGTTTACTGATGTTCCTAAGGACATACCTCATCCCTGGGGATCTTGTACATTAGTTGAATGTATCTAAGCCATTATCGCAGAAGTCAAAGGCAGATTATTTTGCCACAGGTTAAGCATTACAAACTACAGTGCACTGGGTTATTTTCAAGCTTTTGCAATGGTAGCAAAGCCAACCTACAGCTATTAGAGTGCCCTGAAACACCACTGAAGAGTGCTGTGTTTAAAGTCAATATAGAAACATATGCAGATCTGAACTTCAGAGAGCCACATTATTATGTTTTTTGACACTAGACTTTACAGTAAACTAGTTGGATAAAAGGAATTGGTGGAGTATGCACTGATAATACCAGACTTTCAAATAAAACAAAACAAAGCCAATGACAACAACAACAAAAAAACCCAAACCACACAAAAAAACAACTAACCAAACAAAACAACAAAGCTCCAAACGTAGTCTCCGTGCTAGGAATATTCTATTCTGGCAATTCCTTGTCTGAATTGACACAAAGGATGCAGTCCTATAAGGGCAAAATGAATAGGCCTCCACAAAGAGAAGAGAACTTAAACTATTGTATAAGCCATTGCTTGTGGGCACCTGTTATATCTGTCACTATGGTCCATACTGACAGTGGAGGAAGGTGGTTTTTTGGCAGCTACATACCATTTGCTCGTAGCTGCATATGTTTTTTTTGCAGTCCAGGAAATACCGAGGACTCTTCCAAACCTCTGAAAGATGATGAGTAGCCATGGAACAATAGAAGGAGGAGAAAAGGGAAGAGCTGCTTAGGTTATGTTAAGTTAGTATTTCCTGCACATCACCACTTCGATATACTTATCTTTAGATCTCTTAGCAATATATAAAACTGTGGCAAGGCAATTTGTTGAAGATTGCACAACAGAAGATGTATCGATCACAGTTGAAATCTATCATCCTTAACAGACACCCCTTTTCCTTCTGGATATGTTTTTGAATTCAAAGTCAGAATCTTTAATTTGTATGTATTCAGGAGATTATTTAAAGGGAAATGGCTGGTGTATACAAAGTAAGTGATTGGCAACTGTTGTCCCTTAGCTATCCTACCCACAGTTTTCACTTCATCTGACAGTCATTTCTTATCTTATGTAAAGATTTTTCAGGTGTTTCTGAGATGATGAAAATCATTCTTATCTTCAGTTTATATACTTGCATATCAGTAAAGGTTTCTCTGTAGCCATCAAATCCCATAACCAACAGTTAACATCTCTTCATACTGAAGTATCATGAGGTCCAAATATAGTAACAGGACATCTTTCCTTTTGGGCAAACAATTAGCCATGTGATGTAGAGATGAAGCTTATACCAAAAAGGAACAACATGAAAGGAGATCTGGACTAGCTGACTGGGGATATCATTTGTTTCAAACAGTAAAACTAATAGGATTTAGTATAATCATTGTGTTTATTCCACATTGTTCACACTTTGTAGCATGTGAGGATACAAGTAGCCTCAATACATTGAATAGAAGTAATAAATTAAACACTACTTTTGCAAAATCCAGTCCTGAGAAAGCAGACAAGGCAGTAATAATACTTACACTGATTCTAATACAGGATTTTCATTTTTCCAAACTCTCATTAAATGGAGAGTTAGAGGTTTTTTCATCTCCCGAGAAATGAGACTGACGAGTTACAGTAACAGCTTTGGATTTATCAGAATAAAACTCCGCTGCATCTGAAGAGAACTAGGATGTGTTCAGGGCTATCTTTAACACAGCTTGACAGTGTCTGCCATGGAAATCAATGGGAGACATTCCAAATACTTTAGAGGATGTTGGATGTGATCTCTGAACACTGTGGCATTTGAAAAGGGCCTGAAAAATAGAGGAGCACACTAAAAAAACCCAAAAAACAAAACAAAGTGCAGGCTTATGTTTTTCTTTCATACTCTAACATACAACTTTTTAATGTTCTTGAGACTCCTATGAGACAAAAGCAGGCAACATGATAAATTAAAACTCCCTTTCCCCTCTCCCCTAAAAGTGCACTTCCACTACTACTTTAATTTGGTAAATTTATTTCCTAAATTCTTTCTAAAGTACAGACCCTTAAAGAGGGATATTTTCCAATGGGTTTAAAAGACAATTTCATAACTTTATGCATTTTTCTCAATCCAAATTTTTTATTTTTTCTCTATATGAAGTGATGTGCTCAAAAATCAGTGTTAGTCAATAAGCCAGTTTTATCTATGCATTGCATTATAAATTATGGGTTCACATCTACTTCCCTAATGAGGGGCAATATTCCTACTGACTGTGAGGAGAATGAACTCAAGCAAATTGCAGGGCAGCAATTTTTCCCAGCTTCATTCCTTTTCCTGACAGGCCTGTGGTAGTCTCAAGATGTTTGTATTCATCTCAGGTAACCCATAGAAATATGAGAAAGAAAATCATCCCTGCAAAAATCCATTGCATTCTGCTACTGGGCAGTGACCAATGTCCTGTATCTACATTTATGAACAGAATATTGGTTCTTAACATGCAGGATCATGCCCTCTCCATAACTGGGCTGCCTTTCAGAATAGGCATTTTGATGGCCTAATGGGGTATCCTCTCAACTTGAAGACCACGTACTTTCGTTAACTTGACATTGATTCAAAGTACTTTCCATCCTGCCAGTCCTTTATACAATTATTTGTTCATTGCACCCCTCACTAAGAGCTGACCCACATAAAAGGGGTAGGAAAAGAATAGCCTGATTTCTAGAAATCTAGGATTAGAGCTTTGGTAATCTGAGCAACTGAGCAGTTAAGACTGCATCATAATGTAAATACACCAAGGATCATAGTGAAGATTACTGAAGTAACCTAAATTCTTCCTTCTTTATCCTTGGAGTGCTTAACTTCAAAGCATTACTTTTCTTTTAATGCAGGCTTTTGGCTGTTGCAATATTTCACAGACTGGCAAGCCAAAAAGAACTACTATAACCATCTAATTTGACCTCCTGTATAAAACAGGACACAATGTGACTTGCTGCTGTTACTTTGAACCAATTAACTAGTGTGTGACTAAGCATAACTTTGAAAGGCATTCATTTTTCAATTGAGGATTTTGAGAGATGAAGAATCCATTAGTCTTTTTGCTGGTTTATTCTAACAGTTAATCATTCTCTCTGTTATTTTTTTTTTTTAAAGTGTGCTTCATTACTTATCTAAATGGTTTCCTGGTCACAGCTTCCAGCTAAAGGCAATTCAAGTCCTTGGACTAAAGATCCCTTTACTCACTCAGTATTGTCTTTCCATTAAGTGTCTCAATCTCTGCAGACAAGTCATCCTAATGCATACTCATTGAAAAAGTTAAATAACTCATGGTTCCAAAGTCTCTCACTCTAAAACACTTCCTGAAGCCCACTAAAAAATTTTGAAGCCCTTTTCTGCGCCTCTTTTTTTTTTTTTCTTGCATCCTTTTCAGAACATGGGAACCAGAGATGTGCTGTATTTAAACAGGAAATGAGAGACTGATACCCATCAGGAGTCCAAACCAAAACCATGCACACCTGCCTGAACTTACTCAGATATATCTATATATCTATATATCTATATGTATTCTTTCTCTTAGGCAAAAATTATGCAGCCTTTCTAGGACAGGTGCAGACCTATTAGATTTATGAGTCTTATTCTACCTTATGATATCTGTTAAATTCTGCGAAACATTAAATACAGGGAAAAAAAATTACACAACAACAAGGCCTGCTGCCACCAATAGCAGAAGTAAAGCAGATGGCAAGGAGAACATTTTACCACCTGCCACTGTTCTAAGCTCAAGATCCATTGTAGAAGCACTGGTCCTTCACCCAAGAATGTTCAGGCCATCCTAAGCCTTGGGGTACCCTGCTAGTGCTGTTGCCTTTGCTAGATCTGTGTCAGTCCAACCTGAGATTTCACCTTCCTACTGCTGCTTTATTTTCTGCATTTGAGGCTGCTAGACAAGATTCCACCTTCTGCAGCATTCCTACAACCATGTGGCAAAAAAACATCAGTAAAAAGTGATATTTAAAACAGTCTTATTGCTACTACAAATGAGTCACATCTCAGAGTTGCCTGAAGGCAATGTGTAAGGCTTGCTCTTTGGAAAGGAAAAGGTTGTAAGCAAGAGTAAATACCAGAAGAGCTTCAAGTTTTCTTTCTGTGTTTGCTATTACTGGATGTATGCCTGCCATTAGAAGGAAGATAGTTTAAATAACTGACATTACAGACAAAATTATTCTTTTTCCTGGACAGCTATTGCCACCTTTAACACAACGATGAGACTGTCAGTTCAGGGAAGAGAAATGGATACCAAAGTTATTCTTTCTTTTTCTGTACTTTTAAGGACTACTAATGAAGGCTGTGTATTTGCCCATGGAACTGAAAAGCCGAATCTTAGTTCCTTAATGTTGCATGACATCAGGATAACTATTTTAGCCTTCTAGGCTGATTTATTCCCTTAATCAAAGACTTTTCCCATTATCTAAATATTTCTTATTTGTGAACAGGTTACAATTAATTGTATTTAATTCTTTCAACAGTGCACAGAGGGTTTTTTTGCTTCTAGCCAGAGTACAGTTCAGCTCAAACAGTTTTCTATGGTTATGGTGGGATTGGGGGTTTTTTTGGTGATATGTTATTCCAGTGATCTTTAATGACTTAGCTGTTAGATTATATCACTTCTGAATTCTACTTTCATTATGATAAAATTGTTTCCATGCTTTCTGCAAATATTCTGATTCAATAGTGAGATTGAAAATTCAGGTGTTAACAGATTAAATCTTTCTGATCTCCTTGAAGGAAGAGGCTGATGAAGGCATGAAATGTACAAACTAAAACAGTCAGTAGAAGTGCTCTTCTCCATCCTAAAATTCACACTTTTAAAATGTAAAAGTCTATGGTCTTTAGCAAAAAAACAGAGAAACCGATAAGCTTCCCATATAATGTCACACATAACGCCCCAAAGCTTGTAATGAAACTTTCCCCCTCTCTTTAAGGATATGAATTCCAAAATATGCTCAGCTGCTTGGGAAAATATCAGAAGATAAGTGACTGCAATGAACTAGCGAAGCAAGCAGCTGTACCACCTAGAAGCAAGCAAGCTGTCTTGTAAGGGGAGCCTGATTCCTCTCTGCTGATGGCAGTTTGTGTGAGGTTTATGAATTCAGGAATACTGCTCATTCAGTGATGTGAAACTATCATATATTGCTTTTATTTTTTTTTTTTTTTTACAGAGCATTGACTAACAAATACAGCAATGGGGAATTAAATGAGTTGGTCTTGCTGTAAACAATAAACATCTAACTGTTTTAAAAAACCATAAGGTTGACGAAGAAGAAGGTCGGAGGGGACTGAGGGCTGTAGCTGTGAGATGACTGATTTTTCAATTATAGTCTATCTATAGTTATGACGAACAGTTTCCAATATTCAAACACAAGATAAAGGGTTGGGTTTTTTACAAAATAAATACATCACAGTAAACAGTACTTGTTTGCATTTGGCAAGCTTGGCTCCTTTCAGAAAATGCAGACTATGCCATGTCCAAATGATTCTATCATTAGGAAAAATGTCTTCAGTAAAAGGGTCATCGAGTATTAGAACAGGCTGCCCAGGGAAGTGGTTGAATCACCATCCTGGAGGGATTTAAAAGACATGTAGGTGTGGCACCTAGAGACACGGTTTAGTGGTGAACTTGGGTGTGCTAGCTTAACAGCTGGATTCAGCAATCTGAGAGGTCTCTTCCACCCTAAACAATTCTATGATTAAAATTCACATGGGAATAAAAATCATTTTCACATAACCGTGATGAGATCCATGCTATCTTGGTAACTACAACTCCAGCTGAAAACAAGAGTTAAATTGTTCTGCTCTGCCCATTCTCGCTCCAGCAGATAATTAATCCAAAAAAATTTGTCTGTCCTACTTACACAAACAAACTGGACAGCACATAAATGATTCACAGAATGGCAGTCTCTCCTATTAACTGCATACAGACAGACTCTGCCAGGAACATGAAACATGGCTGAAACTAAAACCACTGTATAGGGCCAAGTCATACATGTAGTCTGTAAATCGAAAGTGCACCTGACCTGTGAATGAGAAATTTTTTCTTTTTTTGATAGAACAGGAATAAGGAAGCTGTTATACTCTTGTGGACCAGCTATTTCTTAGCAGTACATTATACTCATAGCAGGTCAGCAGTACAAGCAGGAATCAAGCACAGATAGAGCTCTCACCTAGTGAGCATTAACTAATTCACCAAAAAGCCTTCTATTTCTCCTATATATTACACCCTTAAAGGTCAAGAAATATCCAGGTTAAGAATGAATGCGTAATTTTAGGCTTTTGTCCAGTTGATACCATCACTACCTAGGATGAAGGATCAAAATATATATACTCCTCTTTCCTTCTCCTCTGGGACCTCTCACATCTGTTCAGTGCTCTCTTCCAGTTGGGTGCTGTAAATGACAGGAGACATTGCTACTCCCTGAAGTCTCTACCAGTAGGATTTCTTAGCTTCAGCACCAGAATACAGGGTCACAGCTGAACCAGGTAGGAAGATAATGACACAAAAGTAAGGAAACACAGAGAGAACACCATGGGGAAGGAACAGAAAGTTAAGCTGCATTATATTCTTTTGGCACTGGGCATTGGAAAGTGAAAGTGGCATCCATCCTTCTTCACTCACTGTCTGTATGGTTCCAATAAAATAAGGGTGTCAACAAAGTCAAGAACTGGGCCTAGAATAAGGTAATTGACAATGAAAGATAAAGAAAAAAAGGAAAAATAGGAGGATGAGTGAGATATAGGGGAGAAATAGATATAAATAGTAAAGATATTGAGTCCAAACCACAAAACATGAAAAAATATATACCCCATAAAAGGAGTAGGGGTGGATAGGGATGGGACTCAGAGACAAGAGAGGACATTAACAGGGATAGTAGTAGCGTGTGTGTAATTATGCAAGTTACAGCTAGACCTGACTAGACTATGGGATGCCTTGTGCATGCAGAGAGTGTGAACTGCCACATTCACATGGCCACATCTTTTTACTTACCACAATTCTTGACACTTGTGTCTCCATGCATTACTATATGTGACTGCAGACAAACACAACACAATGTGTAGTAGAGTTAATCGGTAAGAGAAGTATATAACTGAAATCAAAATTCTACTTAGAATACAACAGTATTAAGTAAGGTTTTTACAGATCAGGTTCTTTAGAGAGGACTTGTGTCCCTTCAGGCATAGGTGCAAACTGCAAACCCCAAGTGCTGTTCAGTCATTCGGAGGGTGGCATGGCCTCTCGCCATCCCTGTTTGTACAGCTTAGCCAGGGGCTGTGCCACCAACCTCCATCATCCATGCTCTGTTCCTCCCCACTTGTCTCTCCTATTTCCTCTTTTGTGGGGATACTTGAAAATACAGGCGCGAGTAAGTGATGCGAAAACATGACTAACTCACACGCAAATTTCTGCCGGGAAATTTGCCAGGTTGCCATGGGAAACACACACTGCAAGGAACATCTGCTCCCTGAATTTCCTCCTCTGCCCCAGCACATTCACTTACACTCTCAGGAGGATTCACTGTCCTCGCTGACACATGGGAATATGCTAACAGGGTCTATGATTCCCTTTTACAAATATTGGATTGTTTGTATATTCACCTTCTTTTGTGCACTCGGCCTGACAAGAAATATGACCCATGGAAAGTAAACATGGAAAACCTGTGTCCTTGTGTGATGACCAATTCTGCCAGGCTGAGATACAATTTCAACACATGAAAACTGGCCATAGTATCAAGTTGTTTTTATTGTCGTTTGGAATTCACACAGACCTTATAAACCTAACCATTTCAAACACGCAGGAATCCACTGACACTTAATACACATTTTACACCAGTCACCACTTAGAAAGCGTTAGATGCAAAGCTTCAGTCTTCCCTGCATGCCCTCTCCAATGCCTCATGCATGGTTACACAAAGTGGCACTTGTCATTCTTCACTCCTGTTACACAATTTTCTGAACAAAACAAGCACATAAAGGACTCTTTTTCCTTACAGATATCCCTGCAATCCAAACAGTCCGGAAACAGCCTGTTGGTTCAGCATATCCACAGCATCTACAGTTTAGTTCATCAGAAAGGAAAACAGCAAAACTGCTTCCAAGCCTAAATGTTAATCTGTGCTAGCTGGGTACAGGATACTTTAATAGGAAGAGTGTTTCAGTCAGATACATGATTCAAACACTTTTTTTGCAGAAGGGTATTTTCTAATAAATTGAAAATATACTTGGTTTTGGCAACAGACATGACAACACATGCCCACAGACATGCTAGGTGGAGATGCAAGGGTTTTTATTCTTATGCTTCACCTTCAATAATACATATTTTCAATCCCAGGTCTTTTCATCCAGAATTTCTGTGACATTTACCTTTTGTCTTTTATTTCCAAAACCTACTGCGACATTCATATGTAATAAAAAATATGACATACTGTATTGGGTTTGTGTGGCAACCTTTTGGTAGTGAGGGGGAAAACAGAGGTGACTTCTGTGAGAAGCACTAGAAGCTTCGTGTGTCTGACAGAGCCAATGCCAGAAAAATCCAAGACAGCCCCACTGCTGGCCAAGGCTGAGCTCAGTGCCTCTGGGATAACGTGGTTAAGAAGTGGGGGGCAAAAACTGCAGCAGTGAGAGAGGAGGGAGAATATGTGAAAGGCATCTGTGCCTACACCAAGGTATGTGAAGGAGGGGAAGGAGGAGCTGAGATTCCCCTGTAGCTCTTGGAGAAGACCACGGTGAGGCAGTCGGTTGCTCTGCAGCTCATGGAGATTCATGGTGCAGCAGATATTCACCAGCAGCCCACAGAAAACCCTCAAGTGGAGCAGGTAAAAGCCCAAATGAAGCTGTTACCCTGTGGGAAACCTACACTGGAGCAGGCTTTTGGCACTTGTAGAGCCATGGAGACAGGAATCCACACTGGAGCAGGTTTGCTGACAGGACTTGTGACCCTGGACTGGAGCCGTCTGTAGCTGAAGGAATGTGTCCCATGGGAAGAGTCCCATGCTGGAGCAGTTTGTGAAGAACTGCAGCCCTTGGGAAGCACTCATGTTGAAGAAGTTTATGGAGGGCTGTCACCTGTGGAAGGGATCCCATGCTGCAAGAGGGAAAGAGCTTGAGGAGTGCTCTCCCTGAGAAGGAAGAAGCAGCAGAAATAACGTGTGATGAACTGACCTAAGCCCCCATTCCCCTGTGCTGTTGGCAGGGAGAAGGAGGGAGAGAGAATTTGGGACCAAAGTTAAGCCTGGGGAGAAGGGAGAGGGGGAGGAAAGGTGTTTTAATATTCAGCTTTTATTTCTCATTACCCTACTCTGATTTGACTGACAATAATTTAAAATAATTTCCTCAAGTCAAAACTGTTTTGCCTATAAAAGTAATTGGTGAATGATCTCTCCCTCCCCTTATATCTCAACTTACCTTTCAATATACTTTCTCTCCCCTACCCAGATGACCCTGACTTTGGTGGGCACCAGGCATCCAGTTAGGGTCAACTCATCACACAAAGTTAGACAGTAACAATGATTTTTTTTTTTTGTTCTCTCAAATTCATAGTTCAAGATATTGAGCATATGCTTTCCTTAAATTAGTATTTCAGTGGGAGCTACTAATGATACAATTTGAAACACTCAGAATCACACATTCAGCAGTAGCCTGAGATACAGAAAAGCAGAGAGAAAAAATGGATAGCCATTCCATTTGTAAGGTAACAAACTTTTTTTCCACTTCTAGTTTAATTCTGATTACTGATATTACAGCAGAACCTGGCTCTAAAAGTTAGGCAGCTCTGTAAGAACTGTACAGATAGAGCAGGAAGAGAGAGTGTTAACAAAATGAAGAGGTGTCATTTGCTGGTCAGAGGGGTAAAGCAGCAGCTATGTTTCTCTGGAGCAATAAGGTTATTGCATGAGTGATTGGGACACTGTTAAGGAAAGAAATAGCACGTTGTGAAATTGTAAAAGGGAAGCTCCTTCCACTCAGGAAAGAGTTCTTGTACAGGATTCAGAAATATTTCAAACACCTCATACAATCAAGAGAATGGTTTGGGTTGGGTTGGACCTTAAAGATCTACTTCCAACCTCCCTGCCATGGGCAGGGACACCTTCCACTAGACCAGGGTGCTCAGAGCCCCATTCAGCTGGCCTTGAACACTTCCAGGGATGGGGCATCCACAGCTTCTCCGGGCAACCTCTTCCAGTGCCTCACCACCCTCACAGTGAAGAATGTTTTCTATATATGCAACCCAAATCTCCTCTTTCAGGTTGAACGCATCACTCATTGTCCTATTTAAGACAGTTAATTCTGCCTTCTGAATGTAAATCGTTGATATTACTACAAACACAAGTCTGGAAGTTTTGGCTACCCAAGCAAAATAGGGACTTAATTTAATTACATCTAATGGTGGGGTGGAAAAAAAAATAAATAATTAAAAAAACAGCAACACAAAGTGATCCAGCTGGACCAAAATTCACTACATATGTCAGTGCATTACACAGAAGCCTCTCAGAAATGGCTCAGAAAGGGGAAGCAGTTATCAGCCCCACTGAAAAAGTCAATTTGTTGCTCCCAGGAGGTAACTCCAGTAGTCCAGCGACTTCTTCTATTTCCAACACAAGCACCTATCGAGTTTGATTTTTTTTTTTTTCCAAGCAGACCTCCTGCATTTTACACCAACGGGAACACTGTAAAATTTTACTTGCGTACAAATTATTCCAGTGAAAGTTGTGCCATCAGGGCAGCATCTCATGAGATGCTTTTTGGAAAGGAAATCGGAGGTGGGAAATAACCAGTGCAATAAAAGCTTTTATTCCTTCCTTGCGATCATTTTAAAATTCAGCCGCCCGAGTGTTTGCCAAGTACTGCAGGCGGGTTTGGGTGGGCAGAGCTGTTCCGCTCTCGCTGGCAGGCACGGGTCAGGATCGCTCCCGCCCCTCCCGCCACCGCCGCCCCTCAGCGGAGCCGCGCGGGCGCGCCCCC
>VXAC01008449.1:266726-471019 GCA_013399225.1 Rhipidura dahli
GCGGCAGGGGCCGGGCTGGTCCCCGCCGGGAGCCCGCCTGCGCCGCGCCCGCGGGTGCGTGGAGCGGGCGTGCGCCTCCGCGGTCACGGGCACGGCCACCGCGAGAGCCGGCGTGGGGAGGCACCGAAAGCGTCCCGAGCAGTCGCAACTCCGCACGCACCTCCCCGCTGGCCTGCGGGGATAGCGGCCGTGTAAAAAGTGTGTGGAGGAATAAATCAGAATTGCCCAGTGGAATAAGTAACCAGAGCTTTCTTAAATCAAAGCTGGAAATGCGCTGGGGAAGTGCCCGCTCCGCTCCATTCGCAAAGTTCTTAGCCAGTCACACACCCCTGTGTACTCCGCAGCCCTGTTTTCATCCAATTCCTTCTATAATTAGTTCTCTCTTAGTGTCGACAGAACTGCAGCAGAATGGCGTACTGCTTAACAGGACGGTGCAGTTGCTGCTAGATTATTAGTAGTCACATCTTGCTGCTTGCTTAAAAATGAAGAGTTTTTCCCATCTTGCAAAGGATTCTAAAAAGATCCCGTTGAAATAGTTTGCCCTACCATCTTCATTGCTGGACTGATAAATTTTCCTGGGCCAGCAGACCCAGACAGCCCAGAAATATACGATACTGCTTTCTGGTTTTGTTTCCTTTTGTATGTTTCAAATATTTACAAACCTACTATCTGGCTCTCTTATAATTTGATTATTTAGGACTAAGAAAATAATTTTGGCAGTCCTTTTTTTACTTTTTTTTTTTTTTTAATATATATTTTTCTGTGTAGCCAGGGACACTGGGGATGCCAGACCCAGAGATGTATTTGTAGGGAGCCAGGTGTTTCCATACCGTGTGAAACACACAGCACCAAGAGTGGTAGTTGCAAACCTGTCATCATACCTGTCATCTGCTTCTGTTCATGTATGGTTACGGATAAATTGGAATTTAGGGAAGAAATTCCCAGCAGATCTGTGCCAGCTGGCACAGGGTTTGTTCCAATTCCACATATTGAATTTCCGTCCTCTCCACTGTGTTTCCCTCTTCTGCACAATTAGATGTCTGTTGGGATTGAATAATTGGAATTACATGTCTTGCATTATCCTGTTTTCTGGTATCTCCATAGTTTGGAAATCTGATACACTTCTCGTCTCTTTCCATGGTCCTGGAAGAGCATCCACCCCTGTCCCTGGTCTGCTGTCCTTTGACATGCTAGGTCTGCTTGCCAGACCTTCTGCTAGGCTTGCTCAGCTCTCTGGCTCAGCAGAAGACTGATGGCCTTCTTGAAGGGTTGGTTACTGCGTTAGCTGTGATAATTCTTGGGGAGGCTTTTCAGACCTTTAGGTTTAGTGCAAAGTTGAGTAGCAGGAAAGTGGAAACAGCGAAGTGCAGTAGCCAGAGAAACGTAAACACATGGTTTATTCAGTTGTCTGTAGTATCACTGAAAAAATAACTGGGTATTTTACCAGTGTGTTTTATCTAACTTCAAATAACTGAAAATGCCACGTTTTGACACCTAAGTTTAGAAGAATTTTTGGAATAGGTCTTACAATTTCTTAAAATGTTATTATCTTCCTGTCTTTCAGGCTGAAGGTGGCCCATTCTGAGGAATAATTTAATAATCATTTGCTCAGAAAACTTCCTGCATTGTTCATGGTAAGGCTTATATTTGATAGTTCAAATTTAGTTTGTTGTGCTGACACATTTAGAGTATTTCTTAAATGATTTTTTAGTGTTAACATTTCCCTTAGCTATAATGATGACTTATGAGTTAGATCATACATTTACTGAGAATTGCAGTTTCACAGGGAAGCTTTTCAATTTTATATAACTGAATCCATAAAGATTTGAATAATTATAAAGTGTATAACCTAGGAAAAGACCTTTATGCATTCACAATTTTAAAATCATTTTGAGAGTAATGCTTTTAGAGTCTAAAAGGCTTTTTTGTGGTCATTTTATGCAAAAAAAATTCTGTTTGTTTTAAATATGTAAATGACTTCATCTGTTGGGATTTTGTGATTGAGACTGCTTTGTAATTACAAAACTTTCCTGTTAATTTACAGGAGTTTTTCATCAGTATGTCTGAAACCATTAAATATAATGACGACGATCACAAAACTGTGTTCCTGAAAACATTGAATGAACAACGTTTGGAAGGAGAATTTTGTGACATCGCTATTGTGGTTGAAGATGTTAAGTTCAGAGCCCATAGGTGCGTGCTTGCTGCCTGCAGTACCTACTTCAAAAAGCTTTTCAAAAAACTTGAAGTTGATAGTTCATCAGTAATAGAAATAGATTTTCTTCGTTCTGATATTTTTGAGGAAGTTCTCAATTACATGTATACTGCAAAGATTTCTGTTAAAAAAGAGGATGTAAACTTGATGATGTCTTCAGGCCAGATCCTTGGTATTCGGTTTCTTGATAAACTCTGCTCTCAAAAACGTGATGTTTCTAGTCCGGAAGAAAACACACAGTCCAAGAGCAAGTACTGTCTAAAAATGAACCGTTCTATAGGGGAACCCAATGACACCCAAGATGATGAGGTGGAAGAGATTGGAGATCATGATGACAGTCCATCAGATGTGACAGTGGAAGGCACTCCCCCAAGTCAGGAAGATGGTAAGTCACCAACCACTACCTTGAGAGTGCAAGAGGCAATTCTGAAAGAGTTGGGAAGTGAAGAAGTTCGAAAAGTAAACTGCTATGGCCAAGAAGTAGAGCCTATGGAAACCACAGAATCTAAAGACTTAGGATCTCAGACTCCTCAGGCACTGACATTTAATGATGGCATAAGTGAAGTGAAAGATGAACAGACACCAGGCTGGACCACAGCAGCTGGGGATATGAAGTTTGAGTACTTGCTTTACGGTCACAGGGAACACATTGTATGTCAGGCTTGCGGCAAGACCTTTTCTGATGAAGCGCGTTTGAGAAAACATGAAAAACTGCACACTGCAGACAGACCATTTGTTTGTGAAATGTGTACAAAGGGCTTTACCACGCAAGCACATTTGAAAGAACACTTGAAAATACACACGGGTTACAAGCCTTACAGTTGCGAGGTGTGTGGGAAGTCTTTTATTCGTGCACCAGATCTAAAAAAGCATGAAAGAGTTCACAGTAATGAGAGGCCATTTGCATGCCACATGTGTGATAAAGCTTTCAAGCACAAGTCCCACCTCAAAGACCATGAAAGAAGGCACCGAGGAGAGAAACCTTTTGTCTGCAGTTCCTGCACTAAAGCATTTGCTAAGGCATCTGACCTAAAAAGGCATGAGAACAATATGCACAGTGAAAGAAAGCAAGTTACAGCAGCCAATTCCATCCAGAGTGAAACAGAACAGTTGCAGGCAGCAGCCATGGCTGCTGAAGCAGAGCAGCAATTAGAAACTATAGCCTGTAGTTAAAAACAAAAGTAGGAACTTTATCAGAAATCATATAAGAAATGGAATGGAACAAAATCTATTGTTGGTATACATTTAGACTGAGAATCTTTTCAAGAAAGCATATTTTTAGAGGATTTGAATGTTACATAGGAATACATGGCATTGCTTGGTTAGGTATTTTAAAACATTTCAGAGATGGGTATTCTTAGAATGTGAAACAGTTTTGTTGTCATTAGCAGTCTAATGCACTAATAACTGCTTTAATTCGAGAATGTGATCAAGTTCTCTACAAAACAGGGGTCATCACTGGCCGATACTTTGCTTCATCCAGTATGGAATACTGGATATGACGTAAACATTGCAATCAGTGAGAATCAGTGAGTTATGTTTGAAAACACTGAGATCTCAAAAATCACAAACATGGAAAGAAAGGATTTGATTTTCATAATTCTGAGGTGTTCTGCCTACAATTTTTTGAGAAACAGACATTGATTTCCTAAGCTTTTTAATTCCTCCTTTTTTCACCTAATGTAGATTGGTACAACAGAGTGTAAAGGAGGATGGTGATCAAAATGAAATTGCTTCTTATTCTATTCCCTCAGATATCCTCTTTTAAAAAGGTGGCAAGTTTTAATGGAATACTTGCATTCTTGAAAACACTGCATTACTCACAATGATTCTGGTTGGCAAAGCAGAAGTGTCATGGCACTCACCAATCCCTTCTGTGGGCAAAAAAGTCTGCCTCGTTTGTTTTTATGTTCACTTTTATGCAGGGCCCCAGAGATGGGACCAGGCAACAAAGGAAAAAGGGTGCAGCATGGAGACATGCTTCTTACTCAAACCCAGTAGAAATCAGTAAAACCTAATACAGCCTGAGACTGTTTTTTATTATGCAGCTTTCAGATCACCTAACCTAGCACAATGAAGGCAGAGGAGTAGCTGCACCAGCAGGTGACCAGGTGTCACTGCCAGACTCCCAAAGCTGCAGCCCTGGGTGTCACATACCTGCCCGCAGGGCTCAGTCGGGGTTTGTGTCTTGGCTGGTCATACCAGCTCATAGGTCCTGTTCAAGTTTAAAAGCTTCCACCTTCTGACACACCTCTCATCAAGAGGTAGACTTCAGTGACTGAGTTCTGTCATAATCAATCCTGAGTGAGTGTTCACTATTAGTCAGTAGCTTAGTGTATTTTTTTTTTAAGACCAGCTGGGGTACATGCTGGTAAATTAATAGTTAACTCACCAAGTCAACAAAATAAGTGGTCTTTGGATTGCAGTCTGCCACATGTAGTCATCAAGAGAAGACACAATAACAGTGGCAATGTAATCCAAAGGTATATTGAGCCTTTATTTTAAATTTGTAAATACTACAACTGTTGTGAAAACTTCATTTGAAGTTGGAATGGGCAAAAAAACACACTCTTGGGCACATGGTTGGTAACATTGGTCACTTGCGATACCTATAGCATATCAAAGTGTTAGACCAGTTTCTGGTAAGTTACTGTGTGGTAGATCACATCTTGCTTTTCTAAATAGAAATTTAAAATAGTGGTTTTGAAACTGTTATATGGAACTTCGATTTTTGAGGGGTTTTTATTTGGTTGAGGTTTTTTTTTACAGCTTCATTTTATTTGTGTATTCATCAGGTTAAGCAGTTATTTTAAAATGCCAGTAATTGTTCGAACGCTGGTCTGTAAATAAAACATGACCTTAATATTTTAGAAAATGTAAACTTTGGATCTTTACCAATATATTTTTTTAAAATGTTGCTTCATTTTACATTCAGTAATATTAGTTTGTAAACAAACTATACATTTTGTACCTGTGCGACATCAGAGGATGTGTATTCATTGCATTTTATTGGTTCTCTTGAGGAACATGATAAATGACCATTGTTAAAATGTTTTACTGTATATGATCATAGATATAAAGATAGTAGGTCCAAAATAGGATCTACTTTTTTTTCTAAATATATTAGTCTTGCTATGTTTTCTTATCTGAAATTGTGTGCACTTCTTCCTAGGTAAATTTGGGCTGGTAAGACTGTACAAAACAGCTCTGTTGTGATCTGTTCAAAAGTGTAAAACGTAAAGAAAGTAAATTTTCTCAAGATCTGCTATGAAGAGTGCAAGAAGCCACGAGCTTAAATTACAACACTAAACAATTATGTTAGGAAAAAAAAAATTAAAGGATTTAATAATGAATTACTGAAACAGAATGCCTGGGGAGGTACTGCAATCTCCACTAGTGGTGACATTCAAGAATGGGTTAGGCAAACATCTATTAGGAATGGTTTAAATATGGTTAATTCTGCTTTGAAGTTGAGGGATAAGCTAAATAACCTCTCCAGAAGAGCCTCATTGGGATTTTCTTTCTTTTGAAATTAATAAATTAAAATGGTGCTCACTGGGACAGGAGATGCTTGAGTGGAAAGACAGAACTTGAGTATTACAGTGAAAGAAAATTGCCCCTGACTTTTTAGCACAAGTAGTCAGGCTGTGAACTTGAAATTGTTGTAGAAAGGCAGGCTTGCATAAGAAGACTCACAGCTAAAATATGGTAGCATTCTGTGTTACATCAGAGTAAACTCTGCTGTTGTTAAGCTGATAGCTGTAAAAGTTACAAGTGCGGAGGCATGGAGCTGTATATACGGCCTTGTTAATGTGTTCTAAACCAGTCTGTGTATACTGAAGGAATGTTAGCCTATATAGTGTGGGGATGTGTCTGTGAAGTTCTGGTACATCTGTCTGCATCTTACAGCACTACTGCTCCCATCTCTCTCCCGTCCGTGCCAAAACACACCAGGTACAAAAGCAGGTGAGAGTCAACTCCAAGCCAAGGCGGTGTTCCAGGATGATAAACTGTAAGCTGTGAGCTCTATTGATTGAGGAATGGGCAAATTTTTATTTTTGCTTTGACAGAGATGGCAACTTCTTTTAGAGTTTGAGACAGTGGATGAGATTCTATCCAATTAATGGAAATTTTGCTGTTGGGTCTATTGGGGCCAGACTAGTCTAACATTCCTTAGCAGGTTTTTTTTGTTTGGATTTTTTTAAGAGAAAAAGGAGCAAAAATTACACATTTTAAACAGTGATGTCTGTTTAATTTCTCATCCTAATTGTGTTAGCCATGGGTATGATGCTGATTATTTGGCACAACTCAGTTTGGAAACTGAAAGTTCGGCAAAGAGTACTTTTCAGCCATTCTCCACTCCCCAACCCTTCTTTTATGCTCTATTCTTACCAATATTAAAAAAAAATACTAGAAAATGAAGCAACTCACAATTGAGTCAGTACTTGTGGTTTAATTTTTCTTCTTTGATCTTTTAGAAGGGTTTAGACCTGGTGATTAGAGTTTTAAAGGTTATTTTATGAAAAGGAATTCCTCATGCTCACTTCAGTAGCAAAAGCTGGAGGTCAGCTTCCATTTGTTCCTGTAAGCTACAGAATACTAAATACTCCTTAAAATCTTGCCATTTAAGTAGCCAAACTGGAGTTCTTTTGAGGATCCGGCCGCAGCTTTGTAACACAGAGATTACTTTTGTAATTCCATTAAGGATGCTTTAATAGATTTGTGTGAAATACAGAATAAAATATCAGATAATATCAGAAAGTCTACCCTAAGGTTGGAGTATATTTTTAGGGGCACATTATCTTTTATTAAGTATTTTATTAATACAGATATTTCTACTGTTATAGAGGAGACAAGGCATTTATGGAAGATACTACATCTACTGCTTGTAACAGGTGCCTTTTCTGAATGTAAACATTTACAGATAGGTACAGAGCAGGACAATTCTGCCTGGAAGGTAAAGACAGATCTAAGGAATTGTCATCTTTTTCAGTTAGTCTTTAGAACACAGCAGTGTGCCTGGTCAGCCAGAAATGTGCACATTTCATTAAAAATTCCATTACAGCAGTTGGTCTGTCATTTGTCTTCATATAGATCTAAAACAATTATAGTAACATTCTTACTCATTTCAGAACAGATGGAGGATTTCCATGAATAGATTTGTTAAATATGTGTTATAAGAGTTGAGGCACCTATTCTCAGGAAGTATTTTTAAATGTAATGAAAGAAACCTGGAATAACAGAATATCTAAAAATACTGATTTTTACAGTATTGGTATGTTTTCCAGTGTTTTTCTCTCCACTGTCCTTCCATATTATTTTTATTTACATCCCCTGCTCATTTAGCTATTTATAGAACTGTGAAACTTGGTGAACTTCAGTGGTTCTGATATGAACAGCAATGCAACTCTTTAAAGTAGAAATAATATTTTTGAATCTAGTTAATACATATTTTTGAATTTACTGGTATTTTTACTATTCAGTAGCTAAGCATCTAATTTTTTATAGGTAAACCTGAAAAACATGTGGACCATATGAAAAAAAGATGCACTACATCTGATCTGTTTGGTATATGGGTATCAAAAACCGTGGCCAAAGCAAACTTCTGGATACCTGTATTTCAGATTCCTTCCATGATTTTTTTTTTATGAGTCTGTCATTTGAGAGCACGAGTTTGTAAAATGAGTGGTACTAACAAGAAATTAGAATTCTTACCTTATCAAAATTCAAAATGTATTTTCTTTTTGATAATACTGAGCCATTTTAAAGAAGTATAAAGGACAGCAACTGCATGCTACATATTAGGCAATAAATAGATTTGAAGTTTTATTTTCATTCAGAAGTAAAATCAATTAATAGATATAGTGCATTGAATATAGATCATCTGTATGAAATCATTAAAACATGAGAGCTCTTTTCAACTTTTTCCACCAAAGCATGGAAGTTTTTCTTATATTTAGAAAAATGTATGTTCTGTTGTAAACCCATTCTGTGAAAAACAATAACCAAAACCACCCAAACCCTACAGTGGTTACACTTGCAGCTTTCTGTCTTCCTCCTAATGGCCTGTTTATGCATTTAAGTAATCTGTATATGCAAGCAACTTAAAATATTTTTGTCTTTTAAAATATTTTAAAGACCAAGCTTCCCTACATCTAAGTTTTCATTCTTCACTAATGAAAATCCTTTTTCTTTCAGGGCAGAGGGTACCACAAGCAATGCTTGCAGGACCAAAGCACTATAGTGGCATTGCAAATTGCTCAGACAGGACAATGGAGTATAGTGGAGCTCCACTAACTCCACTGGTGGAGCTTTCACTAGGGTCAGTGGAAGAGCAGCCTCATTTTAGAGCAGCTTAAGCCATTGTGGAGCTGCCTCCTGAGACAGCAGCTTTGTGTTCTGACTGCCATAATGAAACTGCAAATTGTTGCTAGAAGAGGTAATCTCATTTTCTCCTTTCCTTTCTTGCTGTTACACTGTGCACCTGTTTCCTCCATCTTGTTTGCCTCAGATTTAGTGGCTTTTGTAGCTTGAGAATAAGCCAGTGGAGTGAATTTACATAAGAAAGTAATTCAATGCTTAAGTGAGTTGGTCTTAAATTGACCTACCTTGTTGAACCAATTCATTAAGTTTGATCCCAAGTAAGTGGCAGGAGCTCATTGCTGGACTTAGGAGAAGGAATGGAGCAGGACTTGCCCAACGCTGGCGCCACATTAAATACAAGGGGATGAAGCACAGCACAGGTTGCACAGTGTTTGTGAGAGGCATCCAAGCAACAAAAGGGATCAGGCGTCATCAGACATCATTTTGGCAACATCACTGCTGGTAGACTTGTGGGATTGTGAAGAGGGTGATCTGTGTGTCTCATTTCTGCTTTTTCAGGAGAATGGAATTCGATGGTTGAAGTTATGGGGGCTTTTTTTCTCTTTTTTTATTGTTTAAATTAATCTGAACCTGTTTGCCTCTTATCCAGCAGTTCTACACAGCCTTGAATGGTGGCAAATTGCTCAAGTTAAGGAGAAAAGCGTTCTTAATGAAAGACAATGGGCATTTAATTCACTGAAGAACAAAACTGGAATCCCAAAGGGATGAAAAAAATAATTTTTTTTCAACAAGTTAATCTTTACAAGTATTAGAAGTAAACAATATTCACTTCATAGTTATTTGCATCTATTTTAGATCTGTTTTCGATCACTTGCCGGATTAAAAAAATCACTCTTTTCAGTTAATGCAAATAATCTAAATCCAAAGTATAGGGATAGATTCTGTATTTCATTAGGTGATGTCAGCTAGACTGATTATATCATACTTTGTTTTTCTGCCTGTTGAGTTTTGGGTTCTATGACAAACCTAAAGTTTTCAAATGAGTGATTTTGATTTATTTACATGTGTAAATATGAATCCCTTTAAAAGCCTGAATATAAAAATTGTAGGTTTTCTTACATTTCCACTTGATACTTGACAATAATGACTTTTAAATGTAGTTCTTGAGTTGTGTAGCTGAGATTTCAGAAGGCATTCCTTGCTAAGAGTTGCCTTCTTTCAGTATGAAGTTCTTCCCTAGAAATGGGTTCTGTTCTCTGATATTTCACATGGTTTTCTATGTTTTTGACAAGATTTTTTTTTCCCATTTGAAGTAGCAGCATTTGAATGTTTTCTGTTTACAAGGTGCCTGTTTTTATATTACAGTTAATACTGATTTTGTTATTTTACTAATTCACCCAAATTCTTCAGTAAGAGTTATAACCATGGCCACTTTATTCTTGCTCTTAAAGTATAAAATAGAACTTATGCCAGGATTTGGAAATGTAAACTTTGTAATGGTGGTGTAAGGTTTCAATCTTTAACTTCTCATCACTGTACCAGAAATCTTATACCCCTGAAAAGCAGTAAGATCTCTTTGACTGCTTGTGTTGGGTATTCTATTGTGTATTCTATTTGTGTTTCTGGATTTCTTTATCTTATATCAGTTAAGGGAAAAAAGTTCAACTGTCCGTTTGAAAAGTAGGAGGAAGCAGCTCTACCCTTTTGTATTTCAGAGGAGTTAAAGGTCGGAACATAACTGGTCTTGATTACTAGACTAACATATAGTAACAATTAAAACTTACAGTTTTTAAAGAGCCTGACAGGTTTGCTTATGCTGGAGTTTTGCAATTCAGGCTGCACAAAAAAACTAACCCTGAAATACATGAGAAATTCTTGCTTTAAAATGTCACTGCTGCCATCATAAACAGAGGTATATTAGACACAAATGTTTTAATTGAAGTGAACAATTACCCTTTTTAAGAGTGTTAGTCGATGTTTTTAATATGATGCATAGGTCATTTTCCACTTCAATAATTAACTTTTATCCAGTTGTGTGACTTCCTCATAGATCTCCCATTGTTTCAAGGACAGATTAAATGGAGTCAGACAAGAGCTCTGATTTGATGGATGTGATAAATTCTACTGGTGTAGAATTGTCCTATTATAGGTACTTTCCAGATGGACATGGATTATGCTCTGAGAATCTTGCTAACCTAACTTAAAGTTTTAAAACTCTACTGTTTTAAATCCTTCCTTTTGTATCAAAGTTGATGTTTTCAAACTTAATTTAAAATTAATATATTTATCTTATTTCTCCAATTGTTTCATTTTTAGCCATGTGTGATGAAATCCCTATTCTTTTGACTTTATAGGACAAATTAGAAAGCTTCATTGTGTATTTACCATTTGTATTTCTTATTGCTGTGATTCAGTATAATTTCCCATTCTCAGTTCTTGAACAATCTAAGCTATTTAGTAGCACATTCAAATTATGACTGGTATTTACATTTTACAGACCTTTTTTCTTTTCATTCAGTGTTAAATTAAGCATGTGATTTGATATTTAGGTTTATCAGAATGTATAACTGATTGATTGAGGACTCTAATAGTATTTTTTTTCAAGTTTGAAAATATCTTTATTCATTCTAAAGCTGACTTGTCTTCTCCTTAGCTCATTGACTAGCTGTTCTGCCATGGGTCATAAATGCTTCTCTCCTTTTAAGTTCCTTGAAAACTTGAGCAAATGCCTAATTTTATGACTTGTGTGTCAGGATACACACACCAATAAGCTGTGGCATGATCAGAGTCTTCAAACAGTTTTTATAGAAAAGAGAAAGACACATACAAAAATACTCATTTTTACTCTAACGAATGTTGTGCTGATAGGAACAGAAAAAATTTGAAGATGAGAATTTCCCTTGAAGGAGACTCCCAACCCATCCTGTGCATTTTCAGTGTGGTGCAGAATGGTACGGCCTGGTCCTTGTCAGGAGACAATGGTTGTGTGTGAGGTTCTTTAAAACCTCTGCCTGTGTTTCACAGTGTCTCCACTAGATCCAGAGTCATTAGCCAAGGACTTGACTGGACTGAAGTCCTTTCTGTATAAAAGAATTCCTGTGTCCTGGAATGACTCTTAAGTTTTGGACAGTGACTCATTCATCTGTCTTGGTGAAGGGACTGACAACCAGCAGAGGTGTGGCAGGTAGGAGCAGCGAGTACTTTGGCTCCACTGCACAGCTGTATATGTAGTAATGTTTTAGGTGAGTCATTGAATCTTTTATTTAAACCTCCTGAATTTATCTAGCTCTTGTTGATTGGCTTTTGTTTTTTGGGTTCAGCTTTTCTAATTTTGACTCCTATCTATAACAGAAAAATACCAATTGGTTTTTTATGGGACTGTTGGAAGATAATCCATAATGGGTGCAAGGCATTCATATGGTGTGAGGGTGGTGATATAATCAGCTAGAAATATTTCCTAGATGGAAGAAGGTCTTTTGGGATATCTTTGTAGGCTATAAGAAGTCCTGGGGTGGATGCATCTTTCTGATACTTTAAAGAAACCCAACAAACAAAAAATCACCCCAAAACTGTACGGCTATTTCTCCTAGACTCTAAAATTTATTAATATTTGTAAATCTCTGCCCTGGACTACTATGTATTTTATCAGATTAATTAAGAAAAATGAGTAGACCAATGAATTAAAGTATTAGTGGCCACACTTATCTTTAATGGTATTCACTTTTTCCTGTCTTGGGAAACATTGCATGGTCTTGCTTCTGGCTTTCAAGGTGTCATGTCTTCGGCTGCTGGAAATCTGTGCACTGCTGTTCTGAAGCACTCATGGAAAGGTAACTGGCTTTTCATCTATTTTTTTTTTTCCAGGAGAGTGGCACTTGTGTCCATTTTTATTTTTCTTTTCTACCCTCTCTGTTTGTTTTCTCCATCTGTCTCATAGAGATATATTGATCAGAGAGGTATTAAATGTTAGATTTCTAAATCTAGGATCCTGACTGTTATGATCCCCTACAGATTGCAACTTGACATTTGAAATATTCATTTCAATTTCAAATGTTTAGGTATTTCTTGCTGACACTCAGTAACAATTTACTCTAAACAGCTTCCCTGCAGTTTCAGATGTAATATATTGCATCTTGGCTAGTAAAGACTTCTAATGTTAAGCTTAACCATATGATTACGGTGACTGTAATCGCTTTTTGAGACCATTGTGATCATAGCCAATTTATCAAAAGACATCAAATAGTCAAGCAGTTTCCTAATCATATTAATTTTCCCTCCCAAAAAGCTAGATACGATTTTTAATGTGTAAGTGTGGAAAGAAATAAAGAAAAAAGGCTCAGAGATAATTAGTTCTCAAAGTTGGGGGAAAAAACCATTTTACAAAATATAATACTAGCATTTGATGTAAAATGTATGAAATCTTGGTTATATCTTTATATTAATTTTATTATAAAATGTGTTTTATATAAATAAAACATAAATATAAATTTATATTTAGGTGATTAGTTCTGAATGATTCTTTCAGAAAAGAGTTTAAAATGTTACCTGTAAAATGTTAGCTGTACGTTCTTGTTAACAAAACATTGAAACCTTGCACATCATGAGGTGGAAAGGGCTCCTTCCTGAATACATATTTACAAAGCTTCTGACCAAATAATTGTTCTCAGCTCCATTAGAATAAAGGGTCTACTTCAGATCTAAACCCACAGAATTATGAATAGCATGGATGATTTAAACTGACATCAGTCAACATGATTTTTGTAACTGTCTGAAAATGTTAGCTGTCTGTTACAAATGTGTTAAAGTTTTTAACAAAGTACTTTATAAGTAAGTCAAGGCTTCTTCAAATAGGTTTTTGAAGATACATACCAAAGAATTTTTATGTCTCCTGGTGTCATCTGGAAGTCAGTAATTCCTCAATTAAACATTAAGAGTTAAAATGATACACAAGGCAGAGACTGGGTAATTACTGATAAAAGTACATACATGTTTTTGTAAGTGCTTTTGTGCTTCCTATTTCATATAAGTTGATAGAATATCGTTATTGTATTTTAATGATATAACCTCCTTTTTACCAATGTGCTTCATTATCAAGGGATTTTTTTTTTTTTGTATAAGTAGTATTAATAAGTAGTGTTAGTTTTTTTGTATAAGTAGTGGCATAACTAGTGTTGTTTTCCACTTATCTGAAGTTGAATGAAAAAAAAAAAACAAACTAGTAATACACTCTTTGTTTTGGGGTTGTACTGCATTAACTACACTTTTTTTTTGAGGGGACACTTCACTACAGGCCTCTGTCCTGTGCAGTTATTTCAGTGGTTTTTTGGGTGCATTTGAACTTGTGACCCAATCCAAAATTCAGAAATTAATTTAATGACAAAAAGAAAGCTCAGGAAGCTTTTTGATAACATTTTTTCTTCTAGTGGAAAACTTACTTGCTGTTATTTGAGCAAGCTTTTAATTTGAGCGAGAAAACTGAAAGCTCTAGAATAAAATGTGACTGATTTGAGTTAATTATCAGATAAAATACAGATAGCAGTTAAAGAAAGATGTTCATTAGCATTATTGTTAATGAACTGTATTCTTTCACCAAATAGGTTCTGAGTCACCAAATAGGTTACCAAGTTGCATATGCCCACCTAGAATTTTACAGGTTACTTACAGACTTTCATATCACTGAATCATATTTATTGTTTTGAAAATCTTTTAACAAGCTGCTCCACCATCTCAAAACACAATCCCTTAGAAATATACATATAATTTTTTGAGGATGTATGTAATAGAAATACATCCAATCGGTTTGAGGTTTTTTTGAGAAGTGCTTTAATACCTGTTTTCATGATGGATAACTCTCCATCAAACACACCAATCAAGCATTAAGGGGCACATAACAGATATATAATAAAAATACCAGGGTAAGTGTTCTTACAGTCTTTCCAAATTATGGATCAGTCCTGATTTTGTAAAGATTATGGGGTATCTACCACCTTTCTTGTAAGAATGCTGAATATTGCTGACTGCGTTCTTTTCTGCATTTTATGTGGGATACTTTCAGTATAAATTATTTTAATTGAGTTCTTAGGTACCTGTTAGTTCCTATACATAAGGTGAATGAGAATAATGATAGGTGAGGAAAGGTTAAAGATTTTTGAAGTCACATTTTTAAGGGGAACACCATTCCTGAGCAACCAGAGTTATGTCCGTTAATTCCGTTGCCACCTGAGAGAAATGAAACTGAATCCCTGAAATATAAGCTACAAGAGGGAAACAAATGGCAATAAAGAAGCTGAAATTGCTAAGGGAATTTGCTAAAAGGAATATCTAGAAACTGGATAGTAGAAATGGTAAGTGAAGATAAATCTGGAAGGCATTCCCAAGGAGAAATGATGTTAGACACTGTTAAAAAAAAAAAAAAAAGAAAAAAAACCAGATCTGCCACCAGATGATTAGTTTGACTTTGACAGTGATGCCACTCTTCAGTTCTTGCTGAAATATATAAGCAATATTATTTAAGAAGGTCAGTGCTTTTCTGTACCTGTATTTTAAGAATAAGGCCTTATGTTGAGAATTCAAGTATCCCAGGTTAATTGGAGAATTCTTTGTTTGGGAAATGCTTCACTATGAAAAGAATGAAATAAGCTTGTGAGAATATTTTAGGTTATGAAAATGTGATTGGAAAATGTATTGCATATTGCAAACTTTTTTCTTTTTTAATGTACTTTCTATAATTTTCACCGATAATGTTTTTCAAAATCCCTCTTGCAAGTTAGGCTTAAAGAGGAGAGTTAGTTTTTGTAAATCTTATCCGATCTGGCTGTGTGTTTCTCACTTCTGCCGTAGAAGTTCAGGGTCCACAGGACGTCTGAGTATGGGTTCTACAAACAAAAGTAAATTAAATCTGAAACATAAATGATGGTAGGAAATTTCAAGTAGTCTTCTGCTGTTGGCCTTCATTGTCTTTATTTTATTTGTATTCATTATTTTCTTTACTGTTTTGCCTTGATGTCACCTTTGTATGATGAAACATTTATGTTGCCTCTCAAAGTGCTGGGTACAGCTGGATTAATGGGCCTGTGAAATCAACAGTATAAATTCCTCAGCATGTGAGCTTTTGGAAGTGAAAATACTGTGACAAAGTACAGTGTCGCTGGAGCCTATTACCAGGGCTGTCAGCTTGCGGTGAAAGCAGCGCATCCCAAAATGCCAGGCAGCGGGACTGTTGTCGAGAGATAATTAGGAGCAATTAGCCAGTCTCCCTGCTGGGCAGATCGTTGTTGCCTTTCTCCTTTTTGCCCTTCCCCCTGCTGTCATTGCAGGGCAAGGAGTTATGGCATTGGTGGTTCCCTGGTAGAGAGAGAGAGAGAGAGGCAGTGTGTGTGTGTGTCCGTGCGGGCGCCCCGGCCCCCTCCCCGCCCCGCCGCATTGTGGAGGGAGGGACCGCGGCCGCCTCCGCCGCCGCCGTGCGGGGCCGGGCGCTGCCCGCGGTGCTGTGTCCGGCGGGACCGGCGCTGTCCGAGGTGCTGCTCAAGCGGGGCCGGCAGCTGTCCGGGGTGCTGATCCCCGCGGGGCCGGGAACTCTCCGCGGTGCTGGTCTCTGCAGGGCCGGGAACTCTCCGAGGTGCTGAGCCGTGCCGCCCGGGCGGCACCATGGTGTTCGCTCCAGGTAAGGGCGGCTGCATCCCGATCCCGGCCGGGTAGCCCAGCGGGAAGGCCCCGGCCGTGCCGGAGAGCTGCTGCGGGGAGGGGGTGATGATTGAGCCAATGCTGCCAGCGGGCAGTGGCACCTAGGCTCAAAGAAATTGGTTTAGTTTGTGATTTCTTTAGCTGAGGATCCAGAGATTATGAGGGTCACCCCTGTGTTTCTCATCAGGGACAGGAGCCTCCTATACAAGTGTGCAGGGGCTGTGCTTGTCAGACTGCATAAAAGGGTCACAAAAGGGGATGTGGCCTTGCAGTGACTGGAGGGTGAGTACCCCTCTGCACCCATACCCATGACTGCCAATAAGACGGTCCCTGAAACTCATGGAACTAATTTACAAATTTCAATTCCTCTTTCTTCCCCCCCAAAACAAAATAAATATTTCAGTGGAAGAGAACAGAAAGTTTATTCAGTCCAGTTTTTACTGGAACAAAATCAAAGATTTCAGCAGTTCATGTCTAATGTGAGAGCTCACTGTATAAGTGTGCAGAATCTAGTTCATAGAATACTTTTGTGCTAACCCATAGAAGGACCAAAACTACAGCAAATCTGTATTGGATTTGGTACATTCTGCTTGGTAATAGGCAGCTGGTTGTTCAGAAAGGGGTGAAAGGCCCAGTAGCTCCAGGGTATAAATGTAAGTCATGCATAGTATCTTCTGTAGGGAAGTGACTTGAAAATAACTTCGTTAAAGATGTATAACTTTCAGTGAAATAGTGGGACAATAGAAAAGGGTAAGTAAATGCTGCAACTTGACAATGAATAGCTATTAATACCTTTGTTTTGCAAAGCTTGCAGAAGTTTTGTCTTCTTTGAAATTCTCTATCCAATCTCTGAAAGGGTAAGAGTCCAAAAGCTTTACACTTTCATACAAAAAAAAAAATATCTTGGGACTAATTTTGCTAACTCAATAGAGTCTATTTTTTCTAAAAAAAAAAAAAAATAGTGTTCCTTTTCAACAATCTCATCATCTGTTTAACTGCCTGCTTGCTCCCTAATTTAGTACATTCACATACATTGTGTTGTGAAATTTGGACCGAGTTATTTATCTTAATAGAACTGGCCACTGCTTTTTGTAATACACCTTTCAGTATTAGTGACTCTTTTCTGAACTCCTTTTCTCTGTCACACTGTCCCCATTAGCTGTACAAGTTTTTGAAATGCTCTGTGGGACTGGAATAATGCAGGAGAAGATTACCTCTAAAATAATGAAAACATGCGCGTTTTTTTCTCCAAAGGCTGACAAAGAACAAACCCCAAAGTTCATTAATAACTGCATGAACTGTTCTTTTCACAACTCTATCCATAGATGGAAAAAAAATCCTCTGTCCAAAACTGTTTTATATAGTCATTCTTCAGTTTTCCTTTAAAGAAAAAGAAAAGAAAAGCCCATGATTTCCTTGCAAATGTTACCATAAAATACATGGGGCAACTAAATGGGAATTTGTAAAAGAGATGATAAAACAATCTGTTATACTCAGATGGAGCAAGCCTGCGTAGATTCCATTTTTTTTATTGCTTTTCTTCCCTGCAAATCAGCCCTGGCCTGGCATTATCTCTTCTCCAGATATTAAAAAAAAAAAAANNTCTGATTTGTTCTACAAATAAAAAAAAAAAAAAAAAAAAAAAAAAAAAAGAGGTTTATACATCTTATACATCTTTAGCATCTTCATAGTACTTAAGGCCATATGAGGTAAGAATACTGTAAGTTTACTAAGAAAATGAGTTTCATTTCTTCAGTCACCTTTCTGATTTTATCTCACTGTGATGAATGACCTCATTTTCTGTTCCATTTATTTGTTGGGGTGTGAGGGAAGAGGAAGTAAAAGATTTATCTAACTGTAATTGGTTAGGGCCAGAAGGATAAACTTCCAGGATGGGGTGGAAAAAAGAAAACAAAACAACAATCAAGAGGAAATTCTCTTCCAGAAACAAAAAGTATGGAAGTCATTTATATGACAACAAAAAAAAGATTTTGCAGATGAACAAGGTGATGGTCTTTTTCTTAAGGTCTTGGATATGTTATTTCAGAACTCTGAAATAATGGGTTATGGTCATAAGCTGTTAAGTAGAAGCAGCTTATCAAGTGAAATAGACTTTTAGAAAGGTGAAGCCTACTGACTATTTACTGAATAGATACTTTTCTGTTAATCTTCAACTCCCTAAAACTTATATCTATTATGTTGAAAAAACATAACAAAGCAGCACAAAAACAAACAACCCCAAGAGAAGCCTGGATATTACTGAGATAGATCAAAATTATTATAAAATGGCCAGTATTTCATGTCAAAATTGGACTTCCTGTCTCATTTTAGACAGGGTACTGCTATTTGTAGGTATGCAAAAAAGTATTTTTCATATTCTTTATTTATTCATATCCTTCCTTCCCACTTAAAATTAACATTGAGACTGTTCCAGAAAAAAAAAAAAAAAAAAAAAACCAAAACCTGAGAAGGTTATATTTTTCCTTACTTTGTTTAATTTGACTGGGGCTTCATTGTACTGTCTTGTGCTGATTGATTAATGATATGCTTATATATAGGAAATGCCGTCCAAACTCCATGAGATGTCTGGGCATTCATTTTTCCTGGAGAATTCACACATGTTGTGCTGCCCTTACAGTGGGGAATAGCACTTTTCTTGAACTGAACTGTTTGAGAAGTAGACAAAAATGTGTTATTTTACATTGCATGTAAAGATGGAGGTGTGTATAAGACTGCACTAGAGAAGCATGAAATTTCAGGGTTTTGGATTAGATTTGGACTAGCAGAGAGAAGTCATCATTTTTGAATTGGTAGATCTTCTTACAAAGTTTTCCTTAAATTTTCTGTAGAAGATAGTGTATTCCAGAATTTTTAAAAAATATCAATGCTAAATTAGCCAGTAAAATACTGGTAATTATAAATAATTCCACAGATTAAATATGTGCCATTGTGAGGTAGGAAATGAAGAGGTATTAAAACATTTATTTGCTCTAACACACTAATAAGAATTAGAGAATGCAGCAAGCTTTCTTCTGATAGCAGATCATTAGTTTACAAAAGTGTAATCACTTCCAATACCACCATTTACGAGATTTAAGAGTAACTTTAAATGTTACTAATCAAACTGCTAATCAAACTACTTCTTTGCAGACTTCCACTTACTTTCCCCAAAATTACCTGGAACATATTCCATACTAATTTCCAACCCTAAAGTGTTTTTCTAGTGCAGAGATAAAAACAACACTCTTTACTTATGATCTGTCGGAACAAACATGATACAAAGGTGTTTTTCATGCTTCAAGAATTTTTTACGGTGTTATTTTGCAAGAATTACTCAAACATTTATGTCTTAGGCCTTTGCCCTTACGTGCATGTACTGACATAGCACAGACATGACCTGCATTTTTAAAATTAGCTTGGGAATAAAGTTAGAAACCTATGCCTGAGCTACCTAAAGGGTTTTCTAAGCAAATTTCCCTTGACTATTATTTCAGTGATTATTTTAATATATTTTGAGAATTTTACCCTACTCTTACTATGTAAAACCATAAATAAAATAATCAAATTATAGAGTCTTGTCATTGCAGGCAATCATTGTTTAATCCAGTACAAAGCTGTGTTTGAATAGGTTTGTGGCTTTTTTTTTTCTTTTTTTGACATAGTTTATTTTAGAAAAGAATCTGTTTTGAACTGAGTACCTTTAGAAAATTGAAATATTTACATTGACAGCTTGTTTTGGGTCAAACACTCTTTAAGCTTGTCTGCTTTGAATTGTGTGATTTCATCTTTCAGTTGAATCTTGTTATTTGTCAGTGTAATTTGAAGAATTGCTTTTTCCTGACAGTTTCTCCATAACTAGACATGCTTTACTCAACACCCTGTAGTCCTAAAAGAAGGAGGAGGATATAGAATTAATTTTTTAAATCAATATTTTTGTGTTTAAAAATGTGTGAATGCAAAAAGATAGACATTAGAGAAGTCAGAATATTCACTGCTCGGTGCCTTTTTCGTGCAACAGTAACACCAGCAGCTTTTCAACAAGGTTTTCAGCAGCACAGCTGTTCTTAACATTTTTAAGCTGGGAGCAGCACAGCAGACTTGTGTAATGACACTGAAGATCAGAAGCGCATCCTGTACCAAACATTTTAGGAATTTCATTACACTGCAATTGAAGACATAGCAGCTGCATACTGAAACAGATGTGCTTACTGGTCTGAATAGTCCTGATCTTCTCCAGTGGAAAAGCTGGGATAGCAACAACCTGTTGTGCTGCAGAACATGAAGATGTGAAATTTTTCGACAGAATTTTTATTTTTTGTATTATAATGTTACAGATACTATCGCAGATAGCTGTCCACAATGCCCAGGTCAAGACAGTATGGAAGGGCCTGTTAATGAATGCAAAAATTGCTAAAAATAACTTTGCTTCTTTGGAGATAACCAAACCTGTTGTGGGATATCTCCAGTGTTTGTGCCAATTGTGGTACTCTGGCACTCAGTTATGAAGTGTCTTTCATCCACAAAAACAAGACAGGACACAGTCCTTGTTGTCCTTATTAACTGCTGTCCTATATTCTGCTAATGCTCTGTGGCCTTCCCCAAAAATCCCTGCTCCATGATGTAAAAGTATATGCATGTAGGTTTCTGATTTGATAGCTTAATGTTGACAAAGTCCATGTGAAGGACGTAGGTTTTTTTTTCCACTTTCAAATTATTTTCCAGCTTCATAAAGTCTAATATAATGGAGGTTTTGTCCAGTATTTGTTATGGCTGGTAGTGACCATGGAGGCCAGTTGCCACCCAAAAGGGTCTGAATGCATTTACAGCTTTCAGCAATAGTTCGAAGTGTTTGCTGCCTTGTAGAAAGAAATAATGTAGAAGGAAATTCCTCGTTCTTTTTTGCTGATGAAAAATATTTCTTGTGCTGACCTCTTCCCCAGTGATGCCTTGATCTTTCCCCTGCTGTGAAACTCCACTAGCAGATCTCATTAGCAAGGTGAAAGAAATTTAGTTCATAGATATTCAGAAATGTGATCAAATTAGCAAGCTTAAGAAAATAGTCAACAGTCCTAGGTGCAAACTTTCTTTAAAGTACAAATAAACATAGCATTAAAAAATGGCACAGAATTTATTTTTTCAAATTACTTTTAACAGAGCTGAAGACTTGAATAAGTGAGGCTGGCACCTTTCACTTCCATGTCACTAGATTGAATCTGATTCAGGTTAGGTGTGAGAAGAATTCTGTTATCACAGTGGCTGTGTATGGCCTATATTGAAGGAGTTGTTCATAGCTGGGGCATAGTGGTAATAAGTGATGCAGTCCTTATTAACATCCTTACTGGAACTGGAACTGTTTATTGAACAGGAAAGTCAAACGGTGTATGTAGAAAAGGAACAAGTTAAACTTACCTCCAGAGTCTGTCACTCTGAGTCATTGTTCTTGTCGGTGAATTGTTCTCCTGTACTTTTTATAGACATAAATAGTATCATTCCAATCTTATAAGTTTTATTGTGCTAATGGAAATAAATGCCCTTACTGTAAAATAAAGTGAAAGGTTGATTTATTTCTATACCTCCATTCTTGTCTATTAAAGATTTTGTTAAGGACATAGAACATTGTATTATGATACAAATACTAGGTTAAGCAAAAATTATTTGCAAGCAAATAATTTATAATTTATTTATAAATAAATATTGGGATTTTTTTGGCTACTAGTTACCCATCTGTATTTGTTTTTTTACATAATAACTTGAAAGATTCTACAGAACTTGAGTGGATGTCAACTGGAGCAGAGTCTCTACTGATGTTAGCAGAAACAAAAAGCTGAGCTGGATAGCCACAAAATGCTTCAAGTTCCTTTAGACTGCCTTTCCAGGGAAGTCAGGGCAGATGAGCTCTGTGTTGCTGTCGTTTGCCCTTGCAAATCCTGTAGTTGTGTTACCAGAAGATGCTGTCTTTCTTCTTCAAGAGATTTTGAAATTTTTTTTCCTGAAGAAGTAAATTGAGGCATATTCTACTCAGGAATTTCTCTAATGGTGAGGCAGACGTGATCTCCTGTGGACTTCTTGCATTTGCTTCACTTTGTAGTATGTATATTTGATAGAATGACCCTGTCATTGTATCATTTTTTGTCTTTGGGCAGTGAATCCAGTCACGATTTATCAGTACAGAGGGATTGCATGTCCATTACCACTTCTGTTAAATACTTGCAGATTGACGTTGCATTTTGTCTTGAAGTAAGTTTTCTTAATAGAGCAGAAAATATTTCTCTGGGAAGACAGAGAATCAGTTCCAAGAGTGGAAAACAGTGTGTAATGGATTCCTGTTGTGAAGAGAGATTCTGTCAAGATTACAGCTAAGAAAAAACAAAAAAACCAAAACCAAGAAAGGGTTTTGCTCTTTCAAGGTGCCTTTTAGGTTTATATAATCTTTGATTTACTTTCTATCACGATTCTGTGTATATACATGTATGTGCATATGCCCAAGGGACTAGCCTGAAGTTGTGTCAGAGGAGGTTTAGGTTGGATATTAGAAAAAGTTTCTTCACCCAGGGGGTGGTCACAGCACTGGAACAGGCTCCACAGGGAAGTGGTCATGGCACCAAGCCTGACAGAGTTCAAAATTATTTGAACTACACTCTCAGTCTCATGGTGTGACTCTTGGGGATTGTCCTGGTGAGGGCAGGAGTTGGACCCAGTGAATCTGATGGGTCCCCTCCAACTCAGCATATTCTGTGATTCTGAGATTCTACACACACACATATATATGTATATAATCTCAGCCTCAGTTGCTAATAGCTGTATTTACAGCTTTCATACTCCACGCACATCCTAAAATAAGCAGGGAAATTTTTTCTGTAGTTCTGTGCATATGCAAATTTAGGGCTTTATGTGGGGGCATTTCTTTCCTGGGGGTTTTTGTTGTGGGGTTTGGGGCTTATTTTAGAGCTAGAGAAGGGCTCTGCTTCACCTGACATTCGGGCAGACAATTTATAACTGAATAATCTGGTATAAATTGAAATATATCTAAAATGTAGCAGAATGTTTTCACTGGTTTGCTGGCTTTTTACAGGTTGTGTAACCTCTTCCTTATTTTCTACACTTAAAAAAGAAAATCAGGTTTAGATATTGTAAATTTTAATTAACCTGTACATAGTTCTTTAAGACCAATAGCCACAAAAAACTGTCAAAATATAAACACAGCAGCTAGCAAAATAAACTTCCATGGAAAACTAGCCCTTTGTTTATGCTATAAAGTGGTGGATACTGAAAGTCTTCTAAAACAAAAGCTGTATTTCAGTGGGGATCAAAATGAGCTTTTTCATAGTTTCGGAAGACCTATATAAATGTTATCTATATTTCTGAGCCTAATGTTTTCTTTTTGGATAGAAATCTCTGAGCACCTGAACTGTAGAAAATAGAAGGCAGAGGGGGTCAGATGATGAGTGGTGTCCCTCAGGGCCCCTTCTTGGCACTGGTGCTCTGTGATACCTTCACCAATGACACAGATAGTGGGATTGGATGCTCCCTCAGCAAATTTGCACGTGGCACAAAGCTGAGCCATGCAGTTGGCACAGCAGAAGAATGGGATGCTGTCCAGAGGGACCTGGACAAGCTTGAGAACCTCATTAAGTTCTACAAGTCCAAGTGCAAAGCACTACACATGGTTTGAGGCAATCCCAGACATAAGAACAGACTGGGAGAAGAACTCTCATTGAAAACAGCCCTGACGAGAAGGACTTGGGGCTACTGGTGGATGGAAAACTGGATGTGAGCCAGCAATGTGCACTTACAGCCCAGACAGCCAACCATATCCTGGGCTACATCAAAAGTAGTGTGGCCAGCAGGTCAAGGGAGGTGGTTCCTCCACTCCACTCTGGTGAGATCCCACCTGCAGTGATGCATCCAGCTCTGGCATCCTCAACACAAGAAGGACATGGACCTGTTAGAGTGGGTTCAAAGGAGGGGAAAAAGATGATCAGAGGGCTGGAGCACCTCTCCAGTGAAGGCAGTTTGAGAGAGTTGGGGCTGTTTAGCATTGAGAAGGGAAGGCTTTCAGGAGACCTTCAGGGAGCCTTCCAATGCATAAAAAGGGCTTATAAAAAACAGGGAAAGTGACTTTTTAAATGAGCAGATCGTGATAAAGCAAGTGGGAATGGTTTAAACTAAAAGAGGGAAGATTTAGATTAGATGTTAGGAAAAAATCTTCTCTGTAAGGATGGTGAGGTACTGGAACAGGTTGCCCAGAGAAGTTCTGCGTGCCCCATGGCAGGGGGTTTGGAATTAAATGATCTTTAAGCACCCTTCCAACCCAAACCAATCTATGATTCTATGATATGGGTAACCTGTACCTGTGCCATTGGACCTCTCCTGCCTTGGAAGAATTACAGCTTCTGATGTAGAGAGATTTCTTATTTTAGTATTTGAAATGTGTTCTCAAAAAGAAGTAGGAAAATTGTGTAGATGAAGAGAATATAAATTTTTCATTAACTTTGAAGCAGCTGGTCCCAGGTGCTCTTTAGGGAATATTTTTAATACACTGAACTCCAGTCTAAGACTTAAAAACCTTGCTAAATTGATCTTATTTTACAGTACTGCATCCAGAAATATGCTTTTTGGGACCAAAATCTGAGTTATTACATTTATGGCTTCGGGTGTGGCAGAAGTGTCAGTGAACATTTTGAACTGCCTTCAGTCTTCAAAGCTGAAAAGATACAGTCCTTAAGGAGTGAATTTATTGTTGTATGTGAAAATACACAGAAAATATATAGATTTAAGTGTATAATCTGGTTTTAGTTAATATTATTGAACTATGGCAAGAAATCTTACTAAAATATTGAAAAATGCTTAAGAATAGATAGCTCTCAGCAATCTCTTAGTCTAAAAAACCCTCATTTTCACTGTCATATTTCAAATAGTATGAAATCACTTGCTGGAGTCTTTAAAGAGATAGCTTTATATAGCAAAAAAAATCACAAAGAAAATTCCAGATATTCCTATCTCCTAAGAAAGAGCAAAAACTCAGTGGGGAAAAAAATTACAAAACCTGAGTTGAGGTATAGCCAATGTCTGGATAAAAAGGTACAATGAAGTATTATTCTGGAGATATAAGTATGTCCTTCGAGACAGCTTATCTGCATTTCTGCTCTTCTCTTTTGCTCTTATATTCCTCCCCATTTGTATTCTGAGCAGAGTTATTCCAGCTTCATTCTTAAAATTTATTTTGAAGAGCAAAGTGGTCTGTGTGGGACCCCTTCATGATACAGTTCCTCTCCCATGCTGGTTGAACAGCATGAACTGGGAATGACATCAGGGCAGAAAATAAAACTGAACTGAACCTTAGCTTTTCTAGTGAAAGTCAATGTTGCAGTCCTCTGCACAGCAGATTAGGGAACTGGAAAACCACAGGATCCTACATTAAAGTACTGTTGGCATTTCTGATATGGTCAGTGTCCTCCCTTCTTCCTCAAGGAATTGGGGTAACTGAATACTGCCTCCTGATGCCTGACAGCTGTTAGTCAGGAGCTCACCGGGCTCCATTTTAGAGCATGGGAAATGCTACTGGGCAGAATTAACTCTAATACAGTTAAGAATGCTTCTTTTTTAAAAAAAAGATTAAATTTGCAACTTCACTGTAAGACCTTTTCATGAGGTCTCTGAGATGTCATCATTACTGACATTGAGACAAATTGAGTCTCTAATCCTGTAAATAGCTTAATGACTCTCATGCGTAAGTTTGTGCACGTGTGTTGGAAAGCCTTCAGCCCTGGCTGATTGCCATGTTCATTCATTCTGGATGTAATTAACATGACTCATCAACATTTCCTGAATATGGATCTCTTCTTCAAATCTGGCTTCTTGTGCTGAAATCCCAACAACAACCTCTAAAGCAAATCAAAGAAGGAGATTTTTTAACTGCTTCAATTCACACGTTACAAAATATTCACCGGAGGAGGTTCACCTGGAACTTCCACACTGTGGCCAACAAGATGGAGAGATGTGTCACTGCCTAATGCCAAAGGGAAATTAAAGAGCTGAACTTAGTTTCTTGTAGAAGAATAGCAATATTGATGCAAAAAATGTCACTGTTAATTGTTACAACATACACACATTCATTGTGTCATTACTAATTTGCCAGGTTCTGTAAAGTTTTCTAAAATCTACAGTTTATAAACAAAATTTAGGTAATAACATGCAGCTTTTTCCCATGCATCCCCATGTATCCACACTGGACTTTCTGCTGAAGTCCAATAGTCACAGTCTTGTCTACTTCTACTTTCATTCCATTTAAAATTTTCATTAGTACTGTCAGTTGGCTTATAAACATTATAGTAATAATTTTCAATAGAATTGAAATAGACTTTCAAGAGACCAGTATTTTTGTTGAATTATTATCAAATTTTATTTTAAAAATAATTCTAATGTTGCAGTGCTGAAGAAAATAGTATAATCATTAATTATTGCAATCAAAAATAAATATTGATAAAACTAATGGTAAATTTTGAGTTAAAGACTCTACTTGCATAATCTTATGTAAATATAAAGGAAAATATTTACTACTTGGCTCTGTCAGCTTCAGAATTGTTGCATAAATTTAAATTGTAGCTAATAGGGAAATCTATTTTGGGTAATCTTGAGTTCTAAATTGATCAGGAGTTTGTTTAGGGGAATGGGATTTTTATTCTTAGTTTTAGATATAGTTAAGCTCAAAGTGGTTTACGCAACCTGCAGGAAAAATAAATTTCTTAAAATACGAGCTTTGAGGAAAGGTGAGTTAAAAGGTCTTTAACTTCCCCACTGTTTATTGACAGCGTTAGTGGATCTGGGATAGACTTGCATCTTTACAGGATCATGCCTGTGGTAGTTTAGCTTCATGACAGTATTCCAAACAATCCTATGCAAAGATACAGTAGAGAACTTAGCTGTTGACTCAAACAAATTACCAGTTACTGAGTGTTACTTATTAGGAGTGTTTGTAAGGCGTAATAAGTTTAACTTGTAGCAAGCTGAAAGGAAGTAGCCACAGGGAATATCAACAGAAAGTGAAGGAGACTACTGTGATTGCAGACTGGAAAGGAAGTGACTCAGGATATTTTGAAGAAAGTGAAGTGTATAAATGAGAAAAGGCTCATGTGCAACCAGAGAGAAGTTCTTAAACTTTTTGATCTGCTAAATGCTTTTTCTCTGTAGCTATTTTTTTTCCATGTATACATTTCTAGTATATTCCATAGTCTAGAAACATCTCAGAGGATGTAAGTTTCCACACAAGGTGTTCTTGGACTTAAACTAGTATTCATTCTATTAATTGAAACAAATATTTGGAATTTACTTCAAATATTTTTATTCTTTCTCCACACTGCTACCATATTTTCCTTCATGGTTCTTGGCACTAGTTTTAGGTGGAAGTGGAATATGTAATTGATTCTTGCAGCCAGTCCAAGATTTTGATGTTTTTTGGGTCTCTCAAACCGTGCTTTGGAACCAGAACAGAGTTTGAAAGTTACTTTTCATCTACTGAGTTAGTTGGCATAAAATTTACTGAGAGAAGTACAAGGTAATAAAAACACACTGAAAAGACTTCATCATATATTAATTATTAAATTGCTGCCTTGCATTTAACATCATTTAACCCAGATATTTTAGTTCTCTATTTACAAGTTTGGGGTTGTGGGTATAAAGGGTGAGCACCTAAAGATAGAGAACAAATAAAGATTTTTCTAAGATCAAGGGAAAAAAGTAACATTTAGACAGGGATAACTAATAGGCGGCATGTGTTTCTGATGTTGTTCAAGTTATTTCCAGAAATTACTTCAAGTGACCTATTTGTCATGGAATTTTAACTTAACTGTGTATTGGTTTGAAGACAAACCATTGGGAGGTCACAAGTCAAGATTGAAATTTATAGAAAAGGTAGAAACAAGCAAAATAATATAAGGAAAAAGGTACAGATAAAGTCAGATACAACCTGATACCCTATTAGGGTGGCAGAAGCAGTCCAACTGAAGTGATCCAGATGAAGCGATGATCCAATGGAAGGTCCGGTGTCCAACTGAAGGTCTGTGGTGGGTCTTGTCCTCTAGTTACCCAGCAGACAGGGCTACCCCTTAGGCAGTTCCAGGGCTAGCTTATATCCAGGTGGGAATGCCCGGCTTCCCCCTCCTGGGTGGAGCATCTCACAATAGGGTGAGATAAGTCCATGAGTCATTGGGTGGCTTCTTGATGGCCCATTGTCTGTTATCAGGGGTGGGTCATTAGCAGGTGATAACAGCTAATGGCCCACAGCTGGTGGTAATAGAATACATCTATTTTTAACCTAGGACACTGTTATACTTCAAATCTTAATAAATGATAGGTAAATATTAAGTGTATTTTATCACCCTAGTAACTCTTATTTTGATTAGCTAAGTACCAAATAGTAGGAGCAGTGTGTTTTTTTCACCTGATTGAAAATACACAGTTCTTAAAGTGACAGATTAATTCTATAGGCACTCAGATTTCTGCCTGGATGTCCACAGCAGTCTGTATTTCAGCAAGGTGGACATGGATATATGTTCCAGCTCAGCCCTTTTGGGATTCTCACATGAGTCACCTCTGCTTTCCTTAGTCAATCCCTTTCTTCTTGCTCAGAGTAGGTCCTGCATAACAATAAATAAATGAGCTTCTCAGAAAAAAACTGGCTGACTGATTTCCTTGAAATGAATAATTGGACGAAGAGGATGTAGTGGGGAAGCTTTTTGGGAGATTGCTGTTTACTCATTCAGGAAGTGGAAAAGTTTATTGCAGTGGAATTGGAAGTGGAAAGTGATTTATTGCAGCCTAAACAGCTAAAATCACAGGAATGCAGAAGATTTGTGCTTGGAAGGGACCTCTGGAAGTTATCTTGTCCAACTCCTGATCAAGCAGGGTCATCTAGAACCGTTTGCCCAGGATCATGTCCTGTTGGGCCAGCTGTAATAAATACCATACCCCCCAAGGAGCTTGATGTTTGTGTTTTACTGCTTGACATCTCTGGCAGTCCAGCTCCTACAAATAATGGTCCCAACATGGGCTCAGACCAGGGTCAAACACAGTGTCAGATATCACCCTCCAAAACAGCTATTATTTTCACTTGCTTTCTAATTTAGATGGTCCACAAAAGCTGCCAATGGTCTAATTGATCATATCACCCCAGGCCAACAGCTTTGACTCTCTTTGTGTCTGAAGCCAATTAGCTGGTTTTATCTGGGTTGCTATAATCCTAACTATTTTACACAAATATAAATTAAGTTTATTTGAGTGCCTTATTTCCTTTCTGTGCATTCCTAAACCCTCAGAGGCCGAGGGGCAGAGGTAGTCCAGAGGTTTTGGATTCTCTGTTCTGGGTTATCTCAGGAAATAAAATAATCATCTAAAGAGTTAGGGATGACATAATCTACATCTCATTTATATGTGTGGTGCTTTCAGACAGGTTTTGCTCCTAAATAAACAACTGAAAAACCCAGGGAGAAATGCAGAGGAAAACTAGTTTTTTTTCAGCTGAGTGTTGCTATGGATGACCTTTCTAAAGTAAAAATATTTAAACATTAGATTTTGTAGATTAATTGGCAAGGACCAAATAAATAATGAAGCATCCCTAAGGAGAGTGAGTAATTTTCAACAGCAATGCACTTAATGACAGTATTTTTTTCAATGATAAATTCTGGGTGTTTGTGGCTTTGGGTACTGGCAGATTTTTCACATTTCATATAACCATATTGTCTGTTCCAACATATTCATATTGAGAATTTCATGTTTATCTATGCTTTTTTTTAATACATGTCTTCTGAACATCAGCTGTATTGACTGATCTTTTTCAGCCAAACAAGACTAATTCATTGTGTGATAAAATGTGACTTCATTTTTGAGTAGTAAAGAATTATCTGTACTGTATCTGTTAAGTACAAAAAACATTGTTCCAAGTGCTGACAAGTGGAAAAAACTGGATCAGGGAAGCTGTCTGTGCCAAAAATTCAACTGATACTTTTCAGTCAGCTTTTCCAGTTTAAAACGTTTGCTAAGTTTTCAGCAGTTTTAACCTCTTACTTCTAAACAAATTTTATCATCTCAGTAAGCTGCAGGGTTTTTTTAAAAAATATTAATTTTCAATAGAATTAAAATCAGTTTTTACTTTTATGAGCAAAAATCCCTCCAGTTTTCTTTTAAGTCTTTTTATATACTGGCAGGCCTCAATAAGGACTCTCCAGAGCCTTGTCTTCTCCAGGCTGAACAACCCCGGGTCTCTCAGCCTGTCTTCACAGGAGAGTTTTGTGAGGCTCTGATCATCTTGGTGGCCCTCCTCTGGACATGCTCCATGCTCCTCTGGACAGGTCCATGTCTTTACAGTGGTGAGGACCCCAGGCCTGGACACCTGGGGATACTCCAAAATCTCACAAGAGCAGAGAGCAGGAGTAGAATCACCTCCCTTGCCTCCTGACCATGCTTTTTGTAAAGACTAGCATACAACCAGCTTTTTGGGTCACAAGCCATCTCATTTCCACCTTTTTGTGTACCAGTATCCCCAGGTACTTGTCCAAAAATCTGTTTGTGATAAATTCACCACCCAGTCCGCACTGACATCAAGCAATGCCTTTACCCAAGTGCAGAACCTTGTCTCTTCCCTCAAGCATATAGTATTGTAATAGCATATTCCCCAAGGAAACAAGTGACGCTCCTTTTGTTTCCATCTCAAGTTTCCTTGAAAAAAATCTGAAAGATTGTTGGGAATTTATCACAACTCCAGGTATGGACCTCTCATAAAAGTATCTGACCTTTACTTCACTCTGATTTCTCTCAGGACACAAATCTTAAGATATGTTATTAAAACAGACAGTAAACTACAAATCCTATTTAATGATATAAGTGAGTGTAACAGTCAATTAAGAAAGAACTGAGATGAGTATCTTTAAAACCTTTAAAATCAAATTTAGTAATGTCAATAAGCACCTAGGCTAAGCATTTCAATTAGTAACTGATTTCCTGTGCCAGTAGGTGTATGTCAGAATTATTTTTTTTAATCAGCATCAGCTTTGACCATTATGAAGTATTCTTTATTGTCCAAATTTCCACTTCTGTTAGGAGCCAAAATACTTCCAAAGAGAAACCTTTTGACATAAATGACTCTCCTTCATTACCAGATGTCTGTAGTCACACTACATTGCTTCATTGTTCTCCAGATTTTAACACTCTAGCAAAACAAGGAAGTTTCACATAAAAACACATATTTGTCAGGTTGCCATAGAAAATATTCTGTTTTACCTACAGGAATCTGAACATTTCTTAATATTTTGCAAATATTTTTGAAAATCTATCTAAGGGTTAATGAACTGCACTAAATGAAATGTTGTACCATGAAGTCAATTGGAATTTGATGGATGAGGGCTTTCAGACTGAAGTAAAATTAAAAAGAGATGTTAATGAAGCAGTGTTTTTTCTGTATGGTGGTGAGGGAGTACATGTCAGGCTTGCAAAATAAAGTCCAATTCCCTATCCAGAAGCTCAGCTCAAGTCAAAAAGGATGTGATTCACAGCTGGATGAGAAAACCTTCCTTTCTTGTCTTACTGCAAAATGCATCTGTGTTTGTTTCAGCTGTGAAGTCACAGCTGTCCCCAGAGCTGGGGAGTGGGTAATTGAGCTGTATGACTCAAAGTCTCCCCCTTCGTTCTGTCCTGTGGTGCTGAGATGCAGGGGCACTTTCTACCCTAATTCATCATCTTCAGCTTTCCTATGTAATAAACTGTCCCCAGTCACTCTGTGATTTTGTTCCCCACCCTCCTCTTTTTCTGTCCTTCATGTTTTCATGGAGTAGCCCCAGGTTCTAAGTTCCCTTTCTTTTTTGTTTGGCTCTGGCAGGTGAGAAGCCAGGGACAGAGCAAGATGAAGTTAAGCTGCAGATTGCCAGCAAGCAGATTGTGCAGACTGCTATCCTTCGAGCAGTGCAACAAGTTTCCCAGGAGAGCCAGCAAAAGGAGAAGCGAACAAACACCGGTGCAAGCCTCCAGCTAGAAAGAGGAAAACTAACCAAGAAGCACGAAAAGAAGTAAAGGAGCAGATTGGGGTTTTTCAACTCCAGTCTGCAGTGTTTTGAGCTTTCTCTTTAGTATCAGCTGTATTGCTAGTGCAATGCTACTGCTGTAAAGCAAACCAAAGTATTATCACACCTAGACATAGGGTGAAACTGCAATAGTCCTCAGCTGAGAAATATTAAGTGCATTAGATGAATGAGTCCATATATATGCAGTGCCTCTTAACAGAAACGATAACCACAGCTGTAAAAGTAGTTCCAAGCACAAGCTCTCATGGTAGGAGCTCCTTCTCAAAAGCTTGTTGCACTTTCATGCTAAGTTCTGCGTGCAACGTTCACACCAGTTCAGCTGGACGGGCTCTTCTTTGTGTTCCTGGGTTCACCGGAGCTGTCTTCGCTGAAGAAATTGTTTACTGTCAGGTGTAGCAGAATGTTTTCAGGCTCCCTTGGAGCATGGGTTTGTACTTTGCTTTGATTAGACATGAACTATGTGAAATGGCAGTATAAAGTGGATTTGGTAAGTTCTGTGAAACAGTTTATTTTTTCATCTTGGAGGAAAAAAAAAAGCAATCCAGTAAGACTGCAGTGACTGTGATCTAGGACTACGATCATATACCTATGATCTATGTATTTTTTTAAAAGAAGTTAAGTACAGAAGTTTTAGTCTACTTATTGGAATACTTCTATACTTCTGCATAAAAATCACTTGTGCCTCAACTATTCCTTTTGATTTTCTTGATATTGAAAGAAAAGGAACTGATGTGATGATAAGGAATTGGCCATCATTTCCTTCAGTTTTGCAGCTTTACTGGGTCTTGATCCACAGAAAGAGAAGACTGAAGTGTCTTAAAAAAAAAAGGAGGTTGAATATACTAATATCTTTAAGGATGAAAATATACTGTATCTGAATTCTATCATGGTAGGTATTTCTCACCTGCTGGGTGTAAAGTGACTTTAGGTATTTGCAGTTATTACATAGATTCACCTTAAATAGCACTGCGTGAAGCTGGTAATACAGAGCTTATCCTTTTAACTGCTCTATGTAGCTGAAGAAATCCATGATGTTTCTGAAAATACAAGTTAAATAAATGTACCCCTCACTTTTATGCTCGCTTTGTATAATGATGATTGCACTATTATACATCTGAAATGAATAACATTATATTTAATTCTAGAAATGGCTTGCAGCTCTGCTTCAAATGAATTCCTGTAATAATATGCCTGGAAATACAAAGAAGAAAAAGAATGTCCTGCAAAACTTTCTTAATGGCTTTTCTACTCAGCTAGATGATCCTCAAAGAGACTGTGGGTTAAATAATTGGCTACTACTTACTGTGTCCTGTTGCTTGTGTTAAACAATTTTGGGATTCCTTCCTGGACAGAGGCTTAGTCATGAATAACCAAATACTGTAATATTAGGTCTTTGTAATCTGCTTGCTTTCTTATTTTTTTTTTTCAATTTAACAGCACTGACTCATACAAGATAGTGATTTCACTCAATCTTCTTTCACTTAAAAATGCAAAGAAGAATTCAACATGATTAAAAGTGTTCCAAATCATCTAGTAATGAAAACTGACCTGGATTGCAAGTACACGGGTGGTTCACTTCTGTAGACACTGGGTGAATTTTTCCAGTCAAGCAGACTTTGAAAGGTGAAAATAATTGGGTCTTGAGGCATGTATGTGTTTGTTGCAATAGTAATTTTTTTACCATTAGCTTTTTCATTATTTCACCTTTGCTTAAGAGGTAACTATGGTCTAAGCACACTTTGCATCTTTGCTCTCTGAGAGCCTAAGAAAACTGATCATGAATAAAAGCTCAGTTCTGAGGCTGGTGAGCGGACAAGTCTGGTGGATGACAGAGAGCAAACCTGCTGGAGACTCTGTGGTGCAAAATGGTGTTTGCCATGGATTCACCTACAATGCTGCAGAAAGGAGAGATATAGACCATTTCCACTTCTTTGAAATTATTTTACTTTTTTTAATGTTTTTTATCCCCAGACATTTGACTTATGTTTGGGTTTGGGGTTTTCATTTTAATTTTTTTGTTCCTGATAATTATGTTAATAATTTTCATGTCATTTTGAAACTGTTTATATGCCTTTTTTTTTTTTTTAATTAATCATTTAGGAGAAAGAAGAATTTCAAAAACCAATGAATCTGGGCTTTTTCCACTGCTTCATATGAGCCTATTCCACTCCTCCTCCCACTATGTGCTTCTACAGTATCCCTTTACTGTCCCTTTGCTAGGGTCCTAGTGCTATGAGGCACACTATTACTGTACTGTTTAATAGTTGTGGCCATCATTGTGGGAATACCAATGCCATCAGAAGTCTAATATATTGGGAAATCAAAAATTGTAGGAAGCCTTGGCTTGTTATGTGCTTACTAAATGATGAAAGTGGGTATTTTTGGTATCTGCACTGATAGATTGTATTTTCTGGAGAAGACACAGACTACAGAAATTATAACAGATGTGGTGCAGGTCTTACTACAAATATAAAAGAACTCCTAAAGAAACTCTGAGTACCTCACATGTCTCTGGTTTCTCTTGTGAGAGGAGAGGAAGCAATTTTTGGATCCACTAGGCAATATCATGAAGGAAAATGTGCTCATGAGGTTTGTAGTAATGAATGCGTAACTCAGCACAAAAAAAACCCAAAATCATATCTTAGAAATACAAGGCAATCAAAAAGGCATCTGTATTTAAGTAAGTATTTAAATAAGTATTTAAAACAAACTCACCACTTATTAGCACTTATAGTGGTAAGAAAAAGTTTGTACAAATATGTGAAATTATATTTATCACAACCCCAGAAGAACAGAAGGATCGTGTGTCTGTGGTTATCCTGCACTGTGCTTGCTATGTTGTCATTCAGGTTGATTATAACAATTTTATTACCATATTGCACTCTTCTTTGTAAGGTAAATAAAGCAGCAATGCCTAAATGGAGATTCATGTGAGCAGAACAGGAAGTTGTAATAGATAACTAAATGTCACTGTACATCAAGTTTTTGGTTCTGTGTGGTTGCACTGGAAATCCCTGCTCTAAAAGAAATAAAACCAACAACTGTGACTTGGAAACAGCCATATTAATTTTATCATTTCAGAAAAATAAAAGCATTCTGTGATAATATTATGAGTTTGAGATTCTTGAATGTTTATTCAGTAGCAAACAATCACCTAAAATCTTATTGTCTCTACTCTAGTAATGTATGATAATCTTTTTTCTGATGACATTTTTAAAGTGTCTCAGATTGTAGTATGTCTACAATGGTAAGTATATAATATTGCTATGTAACAATTTTCAATATGATTACCATGAAATATGCAGCAGTTGTTCTTTAAATGTGTGCTAATGTCAAATACACAGGTTAATGTGTCATAACTGAAGGCTTTTCTGAAAAAAAATTTGATTTCCATTAGTGGAAGATATAAGAGGAAGTAAAATGAATTCTTGAAAGTATATGGGATTCACCCATTCTTTTGGTTATCCATTCGGGTCTGAGAAGATATTAAATTAATGAAAACCTGACTCTTGACATAACCTAATTTTTCTCAATGGGTTCCTGCAACACAGGGATCAATATGTCAAAAGAGTTTGTGAGTGAGGGGGAGAACCTGAGCTACTGGTAAATGTCTTCTTCACTCCTTCAGTAAGGAGTGAGCAGCAGTACTGATGGAGCCTGCTTTCTGATCAATGGTTCCTCATGGTAAAGTCTGGCAGAAGTCTTTTCCCTATTTTGGGTTTCTAGAAGCAAGGGGGTGTCTGAGGCCCAACAGGTTTTTAATTTGTGGTGTATCCTGCCATTCAACAGAACCAGAAATAAGGTTTCTATTCTCTGCTTCCAGGACTTCATTCACAACTCTAGGTGGACATGCATGAAATTTTGTTTTTAAAGATCATCTTCCCCGGATTTAGTCAACGTGCTGAGTGATTTCTTTAATCCCTAAGACTGAATGGATGAGCACACAGTTTATCTGTGTGCTCAGGGAACACCAAGAAACAGATACATATTTTAAATTCATTTGCTTCTAGGCTGTTCTTGTCTGCCAGGCAGATTTTCTTTGTTTAATTAACATAAGCAGCTTTTCTTTTCTCATCACTTTTCCTCCAGCGACTTGCTACTTGCATTTTGTTATACGAGCTTGCTAGTTTTAACACTAAAACAACAATAGTTCACATTATAATTTGGGTTTTATCAGAACTCCTGTGGTGTTACATGTTCAATTTTGGAGTGATTTTTGTCTTTTCTTTCACTAAAGGTGACTAACAATAACTGATGTTCTAAGGAAAAGGAAGTTTGTGTGAGGGTTGTAGTTGTGTTGGCATTTTAGTGGCTTGGTTTTTTTTTCCCTTCAGTTGCCTCTAGCAGACGGCCACATGGGGCAAATCATAATGAATCACATGATATAGAATTTGTACAGAAAGAGAGAAAATTAACTCTTACATAAGCTGGAAACTGAAGCCAGCTATTCTAAGCTGATTCTAAAATGTTAGAGTAAGGCACTCCTGATAGCTTTAAGGAAAATATTCCGTGTGTGCTTTGAGAGTTGAATCCCATTTAGAAACACCAGCTAGTGAAGACTAGCTGTAATTGCTTGCTTTGTGATATGAGGTGGGAAATGAGCCCTACTGTACTGTTCTGAAGAGTTAAATGCTACCTCCTTGCGTCTGTGGAGGATTCTGAATTGTGTCTTTTGACAAGGTGACCATTTGCTCCTGCCCTATGGAGCAAATTGCTGCTCTTCTGTGTGCACATGCATCCTAGAAAGTTTAGCTCCTGTCTCCAGTTGCTATAAGAGATTCCCTTCCCCAGTATTTGCTTAGTAAACATAACTCCTGCTAATGCTGTTCCCCCTCATTTCTTTCCCATGAAACAGCTCGTTCCAAAAATCCTCAGCTACAAGAACTATAGAAGCCATCTTCTTTGAGAAAAGGGAGTGTGACTATAATAAATCTTCTTTACCTCATTGGTGGGCTATTGACCCTTTCCCACAGCTCCCTGTAGGGGTTCATTTCCAAGGAGGACAACTCTGTCAGCCAGTGCTTCCTTGCTATCTCTTGCTGAGGCTTTACTCATGCAGCAATGATCTTCAGTATTTCTTCCCAAGGTGAAACTGCTCCAGGAAAACAGTTTTCCCTGACTTGTCACAGTTTATTAGGCCCAGCTGACTTCAGCTGATGACACACATGATTTTGGTTCTTACCCACTATAGTACATGAGCAGACTTTCAGGTCTGATATCTACCTTGCTGAGGATCTAATAGTTTTCTTTGCACTCCACCAGCTGAAATTTATATATGTGTGTAAAGAAAAACTTAGGTTAAACTTGCTAAATCTTGTAATTCCTCCCATCGTATTTCCCAGAATTATGGATACTTTTATATAACCACTTTGTTTTACTGAGCATTAGACTTGCTGAATCAGTAGGCAGGAACAGGGAGTCTTGTTGTGCTCCTCTATTTCAATCACTGAAACCTGCAGGAAGTGTCAGAGCTGCACTCTGGGCCAATGACCCTCTCAGTGCTGAGCTGCTTTAGGGGCTCTTTTCTTGACCTCATGTTTCTTTATTTTCATGTATTCGCTTCCAGAAATCAGTCAAATCAGGAGACCCACAAAACAGGGATATGTGAGATGCCAGAGGTGCAAGAACCCACTGCGTCCCTGCGTAATTCTCAATTCTATGGTTTTTCATGGTCAAGAAACAGCTGAACATGGCACTTACTAGCATGGACTACTTGACAAGGTAGTGATCAGTCAAAGGTTGAACTTGATAATCTCACAGGTCTTTTCCAACCTGAAGGACTCTGTGATCCTAGGAAATAAGCCCCAATAAGTTCCTTCTGGTAGCTAGCTGAAGGAACACAAGACTTGAATTCTCCATTTTCCCTCAGCACTTGAGACACTAGGATGCCACCAAGTTTCCATTCAGGAGGAATACAAACTTGTCCTTCTATTGGCTCAAGGTGACTTCAAAATCAGTGCCTGAGTTAGGTGACCACCTACCCGTCACTGTGCTCAGAGGAGCTGAGTGTATCAGCAGCATGTGCTGGGGGGAATGAAACTTTGCAGAAGACACTGGACTTTCACATGGTCAAGATAGGAGTACTCCTCCATGAGACAGAGAAGCTAAACATGACCTGTGTGACTGTGTTGGTCTCTGGTTTGGTTTTGTGTCATTTAAAAAAGAAAAAATTAAGACCTTGAGTGCTGCACATTCCCTGCCACCAGGCAGGGAAGCAAACACAGTACTCTAGCAAACAAGTGGAAAATTCAAGGCCACTCTTCAGGGTAACTTACCTCAGAAAAAAGTATTTTCTTCAAAGCCAAAGTGATAACTTGACCACTGCTTCGGTGACTTGACTAGTTCATTCAGCTTTTTTCCCTCTTCCTTACAATGCAAGGAAATACTGAATTATGCAAGGTTAAGTTAACCCCCACTATTTGGTTATTTCGGGAGTTTTCCCTGCCTTTTTTTTTTTTTTTCCTTTAGTTAGGCTGTACTTTTGTCTCTCAAGGTCACTTTTTTTATCTTGTTCTGAAAAAAATGCTTGAATAAAAAGGAATGGGTTTGTCCTGTGGTCTCTGTTTTAATCTCTGTGTTCCAGTATATCTGAGGCAACCTGTTCTTCCTCGATTTTGGCAAAACCCTCTGGTTTTATAGCATCTTTCATTCTTTAACAATTTTCCCTGTACCTGTGTTGTGTGTAGAAGTAGGATTCTAGAAACTATTGCCACATTAGAATTTTGAAGCTGTGAAAACTGCTGTAATATCATATTTACTAAAACATTACTTCCTTGAAAAATCCCATACTCTTAGAAATCAGATTATACAACTCCATCTGCCCTGGTAAGAATTAGGTTAACATCTATTTTGCCTGCTGGCAGGCTAGAAGACTTTTTCTTTCTTTCTATTCTTTCCCCCCACCCCTTTCAAATTACTACATCTGAGGCTATTGACATGATTATTTGGAAAGATAAACACCCAACTAGAGAGCAGGGTGAGAGACTGAGGATTGGGATCCTAGCTGAGGTGAGGGGGCTGCATGCAAAGCTGACAACAAACGGCTCCAGGAGCTGTGAGCCCTGGGACGTGGAGGCACAATAATAAACAGCCCATAACAGATTATGATGTCCGGATGCCAGAGCTTTCAGAGTGCAGATGGTGGTGCTGTCAGGAAATGTCAGCCCTCGCTCTCTACACGTCTGTCACTTTTCATTATGGCACCCAGATGACTCTTTCTTCCACTGCTGAGGCTTGACAACAGATAACAAATGAGTTCTGCTGGTAATTGCCCCGTTCCTTATTATTTTGTGATCACTTCATTTCACCCAAGCATCCATATCTACGGAGGCAAGAAATACTTCCACACAGGAGGTTTCCTGTTGTTGGTGACAGCAAATGTGTTATCACTCAGGGAGACGCCAAATGCTCTGCAGAAGGCCCAAAGTAACCCACTTTCCTCTCAGTACACCTCTCTAGGGGAACAATACATCAGCCTAAGGCTTCAGTGTACATTTGCAGGTATCTGCAGAAGACAGACAACTCCTCTTTGTTTTGTGACTGTTGCTTTGGATATCAGACTATCCTCTGTCTCTCTTGTTGTCATTTTGCCTCTACCTTGGGCTGAGACTCCAGCAGGGCTGTCACATGGAGAACAGGGTTACAAAGAGACATGATGAAGCCATGGTTTTGCCCTAGCTGCACAAGAGCAGAGCTAAAAACTCTATTACCTCCCCAGTCTTTCCAACATGAAGTAATGAAGTGACAGAGTTGGGGGACCCTGGCCTCCTCTGTTACATTACCTTCCCTATCAAAATATAGAAGGACACCACCAACACTGAAAGGCACAAGAAAAGAGGCCATAAGTGGGCACTGAAGACCCTTTAAACATCAGCACAAACTCTGAGGGGACACTAGATCTACAGGGGTGCTCTGAGGACCCAATTTTCCTACAGATTCATCCTACAAAACTTTATTCACAGAATCACAGAATCACAGAATCACCAGGTTGGAAGAGACCTTCAAGATCATCGAGTCCAACCTCTGTCCCCACACCTCAACTAAACTAAACCATGGCACTGAGTGCCACATCCAATCTCTTTTTAAACACATCCAGGGATGGTGATTCCACCACCTCCCCGGGTAGAGCATTCCAATATTTTATCACTCTTTCTGTAAAAAACTTCTTCCTAATATCCAACCTATAACATAACAACCTATAACATTCCTTTATAACATAAATTGTGGCATGATTTGGGGTAAATGAAACAGCAGTCTCTTTTGGGAAAATAAATTACCTACCAACAGAAACTTGCCCAGATGAGAGCAGATCCTCACTGCTCAGTCTTTCTTGCCTGCTTTATATGTGCTTTATGAGTGAAAAAGAATCCCAAATACAGTAATTTTGCTGCGAACACTCTGATAGGATAGGTCAAATCATCCCCCGCCATGAAATTTTTAGGGTCAGGCTTAATGCACAACAGCAGAAAACCTGTGATATTATGTGACATGAAACCCACAACTAAATGTATTTCTCAGACTGTCAGAATTGTTTTTATAGTCAACTCCATCCCAAAAGTCTTGCACACCACTCCTTGTTGTTTGTGGTTTGCTGACTAGTTTTTTGCTTGTATTTGTGGGAGAGAGAGACAAGTTGGTGCCAGTCTTTGTCTTTTTTTTAAAAAAAGTCTTTCTTTTGCTGCTAAGGGGAAACCATTAACTTATCTGGAAATAAAGAAAACTTGTTCTGGCTGCAGCTGAAAGAAATCAAGGGGTGAGAGAGCAGCTGCACTTTTGTGTTCACATTTGATACGTGGATAGATTCAGAAGCCATTAGTAACTTCAAAACACAAAGATTTCTAAGGGTGTTTACTGGAACATGCCAGAGCAGGAGTAGCTGATAAATATTCAGTAGGCTTTACTTTTGGCAGGCGACTTTCCTGGTACTATAAATGAACTTCTTAAGATCTTACTCTCTATCATCCATAGTGATCCTAAAATCTCATATGAGCAGCTTCTTGGTTTTACATACATTCTCAAATGAACCTCCCAGAGATAAATCAATGATAGGGAGTGGTTTTTTTCCCTAGCAAATGGAGTAAGGGATTTTATAAGTCATCTCTTTTCACATGCCAGCTCTACCTGTCTCTCTGCAACGAGGCAGCCTGCCAAGTTAGCCATTATGCATCACTCAGGGCAAATCAAGAAGAAAAGCAGAAGGCTCCAGCTGAGGTTTAGAAATTGTACATGCGTGTGTTTTAATTGCATTAAAGGTGCATGATGTTCCTGTAAGAACAAAACCTGGAGGGGCACTGGCTCATTCCCATTTTGAAGTCTGCAGTCTACCTGTTTTTAAAATTATTATTTTAGAAGAGTCATGTAAATAAATCAATAATTTGAACAAGCTATAGAATATTCTTCCTAGGAGTTGAGAAAATATTAGTCACGTTTGCCTTTATTTCTGAACCCAGTTACAGTTAATGAACCCGAGCTCTTAAAAATCCTGGCATGATTCTCACCATCTTGAAAGAAGCCTGGGTTTTACCCAATTACACTTCCAGCCCTGGCTTCAAAGCTGCAACTGCTGCTTTCATGTTGTACAAATTGCAGTCCATATCTTGGCAACAAACCACATGCAACAGTGCACAATGAGCTCAGCTGAACCCGAGTTACCCATCTATGTGATCATCTGGGGTCAGCAGTGAAGGTTTCTTTGCCTGACTTCCTAGGAAAACGAGGTTTACATGCTCACATTAGCTGTCAGGACTTGTGCCTCCTGAAATCTTTTGTATCTGTTGGCCCATGCAATGAAAGCTGACAGAATTCTGGGTCTCGGGGTGTGACCCACCTTCCTGCTCGGAGGTGGAGCATCCAGGGAAAAATAATGGGGAAGGCTTGATTTTGAGGGCTGCTTTAAGGAAAATACATTTCTCCCAAGCATGCCTCAGCTATACACTCCACATAGAACTCACTTACTCTAGGGCTTATTTGTAACAGGTCTTACTTTATTTTAGGACATTTCAGTACATCCGGGCTTTTGGAGATCGGGGTGGTTTCTTTAAGGTTTTGAATTCTTGACACAGATTGCAGGAGCCCTCTTTATTTGAGACCTAGACAGCAGTATTTGCTATCTAAGCAAATATTTACAAAAGGTAAACACTCTCTCTGTAAGTACTTTCACAAAGGAAAGGAAAAGTCAAAATTCACACATTTTACAAAAAGGAGAGAACAAACTGTTACTAAAACATGGGAATTCAGTCACTCCATACAATATTCTTCACATAAACATGGTGTTCCCCACTTTTATCAGGTGTCAATAATGCTTAAAACTTTGTAAGACACGCACAAAAATCAGAAACATTATCTAGAATCAAACTTGTTTTTTAGCACCAAGATACAGAAATGAATTACACTTCCTTCTTTTCTTCTCCATTGCAATTAGGAGTTTTAGCCAAAAGATGCATACACAACTGAAGAATTTGTTATTTAGTCTTTCTTGAAGCTTATTCTTCAAAGCATGCGTTACATTATGAGCTGCAGCAAATACAGGGTCTGATTTCTCTTAACATGCAGAGTAACTTCTCATAATGTAAAAAAAATAGTATTATTATTTATTTATTCACTGCAGACTACTGTCAGTACTTTTAATGTATAAAATACAAATTTCAGCTATACATTTTTTACCTGATGCATGCACAGAAATCCTAGGAAATGAGAAAACTTGTTAAGATCCTTTAGCTGCAAATGCAAAAGTGACCACTCAGTGAAGATATGCCTCAGGATTTCTGAACGTTTGAGCAAAATACCACTTGCAGTCTGAAACAGTTGGAAAATGATTGAAAATTCAAATGATGACAACATATTTTCCCATGAACATTCTTTCCTTCCTTATTAGTCACTGGTGTTGTATTTGCCAAAGTTAAATTACTGTAGTCCTTCTCTAAATCTGTAAATATTCCCAACTCTTATGAATATTTTAATTACTCCTAGGAATATTTTGTATTTTTGTGAATTGTGACATCGGAGGAAAATACACTTTTGCTAAAGAAGTTTTAAATTCCTTTCTACAAAGAGATGCCAGCAATATAAGAAGTAGGGTTTTTTAACAGCCTACATAGCCTGTTTTTTTGTGGATGCTAGAAGAAAAGGCTATTTCATCAGTGTTTGCAGTCAAGCAGTCCAAAAAAGGTCAGTATCTCAGAGGGCTTTTTGGCAAAGGTTTTCAATTTAGTTTTCAATTTAGTTTTCCTTTTAAACATTGTTTTAACCTCAGAAGCACTAGCTTTCCCTTGTGATTTCCATCACAGAGCCCTGCAGCTTCCTGAGCCATGCAGGCAGCCCTGCACTCTGCCATGCCACGCTGTGCCACATCACAGAACCCCCCGAGATGTCTCATGCATTTCTGCCTGACTGCATGGGAATTTTAGGGAGCTCTTGTGGCAGTGCCGCCCTATACACAGCTGCTCCCATCCTCAGAATGGTGCAGAAACCTTCCTAGCAACCTTTCAGACTCTTTTTCTTTTCTTTTGTTTTTTTTTTTTTTTTTTTTTTTTTGTTTTTGTTTTGTTTTGTTTTGTTTTGATTCTGTGATTAATTAATGTTGTTGTGCTCATTTTGCTGTGAAGGTGACCAGGCACTGGCACAGGTTGCCCAGAGAGACCGTGAAGTCACCATCCCAGGAGATATTCAAAAGCCATCTGGACACACTCCTGGGCAGCTGGCTCACCACAGACTCTTCCCCCATGCATGAGCCAGGGGAGGAGCAGCCAGCTCCTGTCCCTGCCCAAGGGAAGCAAAGGCCAGCTCTCAGCCCAAGGGGATGCCTGTGAGAGCGAGCCAGGAGACCTATCATGGCTGGTGATGGCAGATAAGAGTACGTGTAACCCCTGTGACTGCCCCCATTTTAACATAAGCACCCACCTGCAAGGAATCAGTCAGACATAGCCAGTGATTCTCCACTCTGCTATTTCTATTATAAGTAGCTGTTCAAGTCTTTTTTAAGTAGATGGTGTCACAGCTCAGTTACTGCAGTTGTTAATGTTTAGTGCTCTTATTCCAAAATCAGGTTGTCTGCCACAACAGGTCTGTATTATCCCCCTTAGAGCAGAAGCCTTTTAAATCAATCAGTTATAGAAAGAATATTTTCCTGTGCCCTGTACTAAAGGAAATGTATTCTAACTCAATGCAAACAAGATTAAGCTATTAAAAAGAGATTTCCTAGTCCGGACAAGGCTCTTGGGTTTCATTCAGTCTTACATTACAGTATTTTATGCTGAAATATAAACTTTATTTTAGGAAATTAGTAAATTCACAATGACAGAGTCTGGAAGTAGGACTGAACAAGGAGTGGAACTCGTTTTGGTGTGTGTCCTCCTTAGCTGTACTGACTAAAGTGCTTAATTTGCTAAAGCTGTGTTTGTAGTCCAAAAAGGCAGCTGCCATGAGAAACACAGCATTGCATGATGCCCTGGGAAATGACTGATGGGGCACTGCCTTGTGATGCTCAGTATTTATCCACAGTCCAAAATTGCTCTCCCATCCAGAGGGGACAAGTGATCCATGGGAAGAGCAGAGGGGAGAAGATGAGAGCAAAAGGGCTGGGCTCAGCCAAAACCAGCTCACACTTATTTCTCCCAGGTCACCTCCAAAACATGGAATGGAAACAGTCCTGCAGATGTGCATCACCAACAGCCCAAACATTAGATAAAAGAATGGCAGAGCCAGGGCAGCCCCTCCCTCAGCATCAAGCACTCTGCCTTTGAAAAGGAATGGTCACAAACCAACGAGGTAAAATGGAGGACTGGTGTTGAAAAGCTGCTATTACAAGGCCTGAAATAAAGTTTTAAATTATTTAAATTTAAATTATTTCTAGGTAGGAAGAACTGAATATTATTCCGTGCAATTTTGATCAAAATATAGAAAAAAAATTTTATTAAAATGCACAGTTTATGCTGAATGCATCTGATAAAAATGTGACTCAGCTTTCTGGAAGAAAAGTCTTTATACAAATCACAGATATCCCTGCAGGGAAATAACCCTCAAACAGACAGCAGTTCCAAGACAGAACTAAAGCTCTATGAAATGGGTAAACCCTTTAACATTGTTTTTTTTTCTGGCCACCAAGAACTGAACTATGTGGGAAGTCTTCGAAAGTATTTGCCTAGCATGAGTATTGGGGGATAGTAGAGAACTGGAATCTTTTCATAGTGAAATTCTTTTCAAACTTAACACAAGCTAATTGTAGAAGAAACAATTCTGAGATTGAGTTACAGAGTTAATAAAAATATTTTTGAGATATTATTTGGTGAATATGTAAAAATTAAAATAGTCATGTTTTCAACTGCAAGGTTACTAAACAAAATTTAAAAATTCACACTCAGTGAGTGGGCTGAAAATAATCAGAACTAAACCTAAGAATGGTCCAGCATCTTGTGAATGCATTTGTGTGAATCATACAATGTGCTTAATTTCACAATTGTATGGGCTCCAATGTAAAATACATAGATTGTGATAATGAAACTCATTCTAACACTAAATTGGAAGAAAGTCATCTATGTGATAATATAACCTAATTTGTCTTGCTGGTCATAATTTTCCATGTATTGGTCCCTCCCTTGCCACAGGATGATTTATCTCAATTTCACTGTCATCCTCTTAATGAAGTTAGCCAAGATCACCAGTATTAAATTACAGAGAGCACACAGGCTGATGATTTGGAGATCTAAGTTCTTTAAACCGCCTGTTCCCTCTTGGGGCAAATCTTTTTATTAAAGATTTATTTTGTCTGGCCTTTGAAACTAGTGAATTACCATCAATTTGAAAGTTTTTCTAAGGTTATTACCTGGCAAAAGAGGGGAATTGGAATCAAACGCTGCTGCTGCAGAACTGTTTCTTGTGACATCAGTATCAGGCAACCTTTAAAGAAATTAGATTGTAGTCAGGTTTCAGACACAATGTCCCGGTTTGAGACAAATTCAGACATACAGCCATATGTATATTTTTTTTTTTTCAATGTGACTGCAGTCTGGTTTATTTTAGAGCTGTTCAAAATGGCACAATTAGCGTACCAGTTATAAGGATGGTGAAAGGCTGCTGCTGGGTGCTGCAGAGCAAGCTGCACCTGGGGGTGAAGGAAGAATATTCCCGTGGAACAGGGAATAGCAGTGTCTGCTTTGGTTGGCCCACTTGGCTGATGCAGCTTCAACTGAGCTCCTGCTCTTCAGCCTTGGTTGCCCTCACAGGCTTGGCATTTTCTGAACCATCTCCTGGGATGAAAAGAGACCTACAAACATGGATGCTTCTGCATATAAGGCTGCTGCTTCTACCCCAAGCACTTTTTTGATCTGACATCGCAGTTGTCACTGGCGGCTGATGGATCATTTCCAGTGGTCCTCTCTTCAGTGTTTTTCAGGCCAAATATTAAAAATTAAATATTTTCTCAACATTTCAATTATTTTTGATGCTGTATCATAGGAGCATAGAATGGTTTGGGTTGGAAAGGACCTTTAAAGGTAATCTAGTACAAGCCCCGTGCCATGGGCGGGACACCTTCCACTAGACCAGGTTACTCAAAGCCCCATCCGGCTGGCCTTGAACACTGCCAGGGATGGGGCATCCACAGCTTCTCCGGGCAACCTGTTCCAGTGCCTCACCACCTTCATGGTGAAGAATTTCTTCCAAATATCAGTCTAGATCTAGTCTATTTCAGTTTAAAGGCATTCACCCTTGTCCTATCACTACATTCCCTTATCAAAAGTCACTCTCCAGCTCTTTTGTAGGTCCTTTTAGGCACTAGAAGGTGTTCTAAGACCTTCCAAAGTATTCCCAGATCCATATCTTCTCCAAGATGAACAACCCTAGCTCTCTCAGCCTGTCTTCATAAGAGAGGTGCTCCAGCCCTCTGAACACCTTCATGGCCTTCCTCTGGACTCACTCCAACAGTTCCTTGTCTTTCCTGTGCTGGGGATGCCAAAGCTGGATGCAGCACTCTGGGGTCTTGCAAAGGTGGAGCAGAGGCGCAGAATCACCTCTGTCAATCTGCTGGCAACATTTATTTTGATGTAGCTCAGGATATGGTTGGGTTTCTGGGCTGTGAATGTGCATTGCTGGCTCGTGTTGAGCTTCTCACCAACCAGTGAGGAAATAATGGAGGTTTTGAAATGTATATAGCTTCTCTCAGCACAACACACACGTTAATTGGTCATTAATTAGATCCCTAAATTCACCTGACTTAAGAATGTCTTTTTCTGATCAAAGCATATGGGAAATTTGGGGTTTTCCCTGCTTACTCTGTATGTGTTTTTGCAGTGCAGTCTGGGGTCTTGCAAACTAAACATTTTAGATCAGTTTTACGTGAAAATTAGATTCAAAGTTTGACTGTCTAACAAGGACAGGAAGCCTTCCTGTGATTCTTTGAGTACCTTTCCTACCATCTTTCCTGAGGCTATTTTTTTTGTTCCAGAGAGCTTCAACCACTCTCCCAGATCGAGGTACTTCTAACAGCTATTGTCTCTGATTCCTGTGCAGTATCCAACTGAGAAGAGACAGGTGTGAGTTGTCTCATGCTTCTTTGAGAGCTGCAGTTCAGCCTCCTGCATCTTTATCCCATCTTTGCCAGCCTGCTCCAACAGCCCCAGGATGTTCTACATGCTCTTGGTTGCACGTCTGGGACATGTAATTATCTCTTCTAGAAAGTTTAGCTTGGGCTGCAAAGCTGGAAGAGAGGTAGTAAATGGCTTTTTAACAGAAATCAGCAGCAGGTAGGAATCCTGATCACCAGTCATGGGTTCCTTTATTTTACACAGGAAAAGAAAAAAAAAAAAGAAAGAAGCCAACATCAACAGAATTATGTAGTAGCTACCCCTCAGCCCAGAATATCAGGAAATATCTTTCAAAAATATCCTTCACTTTTGCCCTTCTTCTAATGTTGTCTTCACAGATCAGAAACAAGTTGGATCCTTGCTAGCATAGAAAGCCAATGAGGAAAACACATATTTTCAGTGGTATTTGGTACATCTTTTCATCACCTGACAAAGAGAGAAGGTGCTTGCAAGTTCCCTCAAAATAAAATGAAATAATTTTGATGTTTAAGAACTATGTTAAATCCCTTTTAAGGCTGACTGCTCTGGAGGTGAAATAACAAATTTGACATTTAGGGGTACTGATGGCAATTACTGTGCTCAGTTACTGAAACTGAGAAGGTACTTGCTTTATTGATAGAGGACTAACAGCCTTATTAATATTCATTCCAGGGCAGAGGCAAGTATCCTGTTGGTAAGTAGCTCAATAATACCTATCTCAATCTATAATAAGAAACTGTTGATCATACATGACACTCCCTGATGCAGAACTGGGGATTTATAGCACAGAGAATACATGAGGGTATTAAAGTCTTGCACAGTGATCTGAGGAGGAGGTTGACAGAGGATACTTACTCAAATGCTAATTAAGAATTTTCCACATCACCACACCTTTTCCACTCCTTGCCACTGCATATCGGAACACCATAGGATAATTCAAATTATCATTTTAATTTTGTATATTTAGCACAATTCTGAGGATCACAAATCTTCCAGATGAAAATGCTTTCCAAACAGAACATTAAAATATTTCGATTATTTTGACACGACTGGGCTAACTCTTCTGAATAATCCTTTTTTTCTAATTCTGATATATGACATACACAGAATATGAGGGAAGGAGAGGGGATTTTCTTCTTCCTCTTGGAAACACAAGCAGATGGATTAGTGAAAGCTTGTGGGAAGAGGGGAAAGGGCTTTTCATGATAAGGATGGAGGAGACCACCCCGTGGTTAGTGAGAATCCCATACTCAAGTGAGGGGTACATATCATGACAGGAAAGACTTGGCCTCAGGCAAAAAGTTGGCAAGAGTGCAGTCAATAAGCAGATTGCTGTACTTGCACTATTTCTAGCAGAAGCTGAGTCCTCTCAGAAATAGCAAGAGAGACATTTGAGCAGTCATTTCATTTAAATAGTAGGTTTTTTACAGCTGGAACCTGCATTTCTGGGACTTCCACAGAGTGCCAACAAAGTCACTGCCTTACCCTGAAAAGTAAAATAGCATCCTCTAAAATGCAGGTCGGTAGAAGGACTTCTCAGAAGATGTCAGGTGAAAGTTCTGAAGCAAGGAACTATTGTAAAGCCAGAAAGTAAAATTTGTTCTGAAAGCAAAATGCTAATGAGAGCTGGCTTCAGAGTTGGAGTCTTACGGCTGATGTATTAAAAAAAAAAAAAAAAAAAAAAAAAAAAAAGAGGTGTTTTGCTTAATAATGGCATCTGGACAAATCTCTCTCTTAAGTGGATTCTCCAGTGTCTGGTAAAGCAGGGGCTCCCACTGCAGGCTCCCCTGAATGGTCTGTGCAGACAGCTGTTTTCACACTTTGCAAGAGCCTAATTTCTCTGTTTGCTAGACCTTTGTTAAACCTAAATGAAAGCAGGCAGCAAACTTCACCTCCCCATTTCTGCTGCTCTGAAAGCTCTTTAGACACGTATTTAGAAAAGCCTTTCTTTTAATGGAACCCGGTAATGATCTTTTCTGATAATAAAATTTCTTCATCTTACTTATGAGTCTGCTAGTGATTCCATTTGTCATTTGCATTTTGAGAGCCTGTATTTTGTCTAACTTGTGACATTTTAATGTGGTCTGAAAATCACAAAATTTTGGCCTCACATACTAGGAAATCAGGGCCTTGGAGAGATGGCAAATCAAACACTTAGAATCAGTCAACAGTTTTGAAAACTTGGCTTATGCCCATATAAAAATTAAATTTAAAAAAAAATGAGGAAGATCATGAAGCTTGTGAAGAAGTAAAAACATCTATGAGTAAGAGTGGTAAGGTTTAGAGTGCAGTAGTTGCATCAGGCACAACACCTATGTAGACTTTTTGGGAGGCTCTACATCACAGTCTAAGCATGGACAGGCTCTAGTTGAGGGTTTTTTTTGAGATATTTGCCTACAGAATCTCCAAGAAATAGGTCTGTTTCTGGGTGCTTGATTATCCACCCCAGTGTCTACTACACACTTCCAGCACTAGGCTATGTTACATAGTAGGGATGGAGAGGAGTTCTGTTTCCAGCTCAGTTGTTTAAAAAACATAGTACAGGACAATTTCCAATTCCTGATTGTTTTAGGCATCTCTCACCCCCACAGAGTATGGGTAAATATTACTCATGAAAAAAAAGATTAGGGTACAGTTAAATATTAACAACCATCTGTACTCTATTGCTTTTAGGTCAAAGCAACAAGAGCACAGTTTTATTCCTTGGCTTCAAGGATGAAGGACAATAATTGTTGAAACTCTTTATATGTGGTAAATGTGGGGAATCTTAAATCACAGATTCATGAGAAGATTTAGGTTAAAAAGTGTGAAATGTTATGCAAAGCCTGTCTGAATGGTCAAGGCAGAGCAAGTGGACAGTGTAATGCCCAGCAGCATAGAGCCATGTCTGTATCTTCGGTGTCCCAGACCCTGCAGGCTTGCAATGGCATGAGTGCCTCAGACAGAAATACAGGGTGGGGTTAGGAGGGCACTGCTCAGCACAGGGGAATTAATGTGTGCTCCCAGTGCTTCTATGAGCTCTTTAGCAATGTATCACCAAGTTACCTTTGCAGAAGGCTGCAGGCTGGTGTGTCGGGTCAAATAATTCTGGGATGCCATCCTAAGGTGGTGATTTACTTCTGAAAAGGGGCAGGGCAGGGAGGCAGGGCAGGGATTGTGTTGTGCCGTGTCCCTCGCCCTAGAGCAGGCTCCTGCTCACACTGTACTCACATTGTTGGCCAGACAGCCACAAGGCTTAAAATGATGGCCCAGGGGAAAGAACCTCAGCAGCTTGGCTCATAGAGAGGCACATTTCTTTAACTAAGCAGCTCAAAAACCAGCCTCAGGTGATTCTCTGGTGATTACCATCACCAAATTATGGAGGAAAGGCAGGAATTTATGTTCTTTTTGTCCCAGTGAACTACTAACCTTATTCATGTAACTGGTCATCACTAAATGCTGGGAATACTTAAGGGTTACCTTAGGAAAAAAGTTCAAGTGTCCAATAACTTTTTGCTTTGAACTGATGTCATTTGGAATGAGAGCAGAGAGAACAAAATGAAAAGGGTAAGGTTATTTTTACAGCCAGAAATATGGCATTTTAATTTAAATTAGGTGAGGAAATTGAGGAGATGCTTAGAGAGATGGAGGAATAAAGGGTAAGAAAGGACAGGGACAAAAGAGCTATCAGGCCTAATGTTCAGAGAAATAGCTATACCTGAAATACTGTGTAATTATTAAAAATGCATTGCCCCGTAATGCTGCCAGTAGGACTTGGCATTATCTGCTCCCTAGCTTTTGTGACAAAATAGTGAAAGCTGCTCATATTTTTCTTAAAGTATGGTATGACAAAAAAATGGTCCACTAAAAATTAATTTGATTAACCCTTTGAGGAATAATATGGCACCAGGCGCTGGTGGCTCCCTCCAGAGAACAGAGACAGGCTTTGGGGGACTGTGACAGAGAAATTCCAGTGAAATCTTGACTAGAACTGCAAAAGAAGTCTGTGAGTTGGGTTATTATAGTAATGAAACTGCTATTTTCCCATAGAACAGCACAATGGCAGCTTTCCTTTGTTTTCCCAGAGGGAAGTTGCTGTGCCCCTGAGAAGGAGAAAAGAGCATCTCTCTAAGTAACTTCAGTTAAATCCAGCAGTGAATAAATTTGCAAGCAGTGACATATGACATGAAGTTTTCACACAGTATTTAATTAGAAACTAAATTTATGGCCTAGCTGTTACACAGAAATAATATCCTAATTTGTTTAAAAGCTTAATTGAAAGTCACTTCAAAGGATTCCAGCATTCCTTGCTCAAAATATTTTAAGAGACTGTGTCATTAGCCATTTAAAAAAATGTTTTAAATCTTTTTTTCATAATCCCATGTGTCCCAAGCCTGACTGTAATTTTACTACTAAATCATTAAGGACAGAAATGAGTCTCTGGGAGAAAAATTCCCCTTAAGGTTTTATGGCTTACTGATTATATACATACCAAGACCATTCTACAATGTGTTTAAAAGAAAAAGACTTTGCTAATCTCTCTATAGCAAGCAAGCCTATTTAACTTTCCTTAAGGAGAGGTATATTGTGTAAGCAAAGCTGGCACTGGTTATTTAATGCTTCATAAGCATGAAGCTGGGCCAGCTCACTTTCCTTTGCAACTCAGTTTTGGCGTTTGGACCTTTTTGCTTGGCTTTGCCCTTCCTTGTTGAGGTGTCAGACACCTCAGCTGTTCTTTGTGGGCATTATTGGGCATCCCAGCTGAAAAGGGTCATTGCTGTGGCTGGCTGAGAGCTCTTGAAAGGACTGATATTTTCAGCACTGTTTCTGGGAAATAACTCTCCAAGACTCGCTTAGCTGTAGGGTTTTGGACTCAGTCTGGGAAAGGGCAGCACTAAATAATTCAGGTCCTGTGAACTTTAACAGGCACAGAGAATGAGCGACTCCTCCCAGAAGCAGCAGAGCAAAGCAATGGAAAGGGCACTGACTGTTAGGAATGGTTTAGTTGTAAGGGACCCTTGGGAGATCATCTAGTGCTTGTATGAAAAAGAGGTTGCAGGATGGTGCTCCTTCTATGGGTGTTCTGGCATGGAAATCCTCACAATCTTCTGCTGAGAAATTCTTTCCACCATGACCCTGAGAAGCATTTCAGAAATCTTTCTTTTCAAGGAAAGGGTTGTGGCCAAGCGGCTTTAAGGAATCATGTTTCATAAAGCTGTTGAAAAAACATAGTGAACTTACACAGAAAAATGACAGAGAATCTGTCAAAATATATCAACAGTGCTATACATTTTAATTCCTGGTCCTTTTTTATTTTTTCTCTTGAAATGCCTCTCAAAGTGTAGGAAAACCAGAAGAAATTCACAGAGAAGTCAACAAATTGTTTCCTGATCTGGTGGATCTTCCCCTGATTCAGAAACAGATCTTTTATAGCCACTTTGGAGTTTGCACTAGAAAAGCAAGAACAACTTGCTCAGGGAGAAAGCAGTTATTTTGCACACTTCACTGATACTCGCAGATTGATGTGCTGGAGCGTGTCCAGAAAAGGGCAGTAGAGCTGGTGAAGGGTCTGCAGCAAAAGTGTTCTGAGTGCAGCTGAGGGGGCTGGGGGTGTCTAGTCTGGAGAAAAGGAGGTTCAGGGGGGACCTTATCACACTCTGTAACAACCTGAAAGAAGGGTGTAGTGAGCAGGGTGTGTGTCGGTCTCTTCTCAGGTAACAAGTGTCAGGATGAGAGGAAATGGCCTTAAGTTGCACCAAGGGATGTTTACTTGGATATTAGGAAAAAATTCTTCACAAAAAGGGTTGTTGAGCACAGAAACAAGCTGCCCAAGGAATGGGTATTTAAAAGACTTGCAGGTGTGGCACTTGGGGACACGATTTAGTGGTGGACTTGGCAGTGCTGGGCTGAACAGTTGAAATTGATGATCTTAAAATTCTTTTCCAGTTTACAATATTCCACGATTTATGTGAATGCTCTGAGGTAAAAGTCACGTGAAGCACCACAGACCAAGAAATTGCTTTAAAAACACTGAGTGATGAACTGGAGTTCAACTTTCCAACACAAAACTTTTGTGTCATGTACCCCACCTCTATTTTTGGAAGAAGAAACATTTGACTTTACTTGAAAACCTGCCCACAGAGCATAAACCCAGAAACAGTCCCCAGACAAGTATTTCTCTGCAGAAATGATTGTGCCGCATCCCTCTGGTGATAAACATGAGAGACCCAGCCCAAGGGGGAAGGAGAGAAGACAAACAGCCTAATAAAGTACTCATCCTGAATAATTCATTGCATTAAAAATGGAAAGCAGTGTGTGCACTTAATAAATTGTGTTAGTATTAATTATGTGGAGGGAAATGAACAGGTCCTGCAGAGTCTCCCTGAAGCTGTTGGTCAGTGCTGAAGCAATGCAGGAGTGATGTCAAGGCAATGCCAAGGCAGTGTTGGGGTTGTGTGCCAGGCTGCTGCCGGGTGATGCCAGGGCAGTACGGGCTTGGTACCGGCTGATGCTGGACAATGCTGCAGTGATGCAGGACAGTGCCAGAGTGGTGACAGGGCAGTGTCAGGTGCTGCCAAGTCAGTGCCAGGGCAATGAGCAGCAGTACCAGGTGCTGACAAGTCAGTCCCAGTGTGGTGCCAGGTGCTCACTAGTGCCGGGTTGTGCCAGGTGCTGCTGGGCATTGCAGTGGTGCTGGGCGATGCCTGGGCACAGCCAGGCAATGCAGGTGGGACCGAAGTGGTGCCAGGGCGGTGTCAGAGCAATGCCAGCTCGCTGCCAGGGTGATGCTGGGGGTGCCGGGACAGTGCCAGGTCTGTGCCAGGGCGATGCCAGCTCGCTGCCAGGGCGATGCCGGGTGGCTCCAGGGCGCTGCCAGGCGGCTCCAGGGCGATGCCGGGTGGCTCCAGGGCGCTGCCGGGTGGCTCCAGGGCGGTGCCGGGTGGCTCCCGGGCGGTGCCGGGTGGCTCCAGGGCGATGCGGGTGGCTCCCGGGCGATGCCGTGCCGGTGCCGGGAGCCGCGGAGGCGGCGGGCGGTGCGATATCGCCACCTGGCGCCGCGCTGCCGCCACGGCAGGTGCGGTGTCCCCGCGGAGGCAGCGCCGCTCCCCGGGCGGGCCGGGCTGAGCGCGGGGCGCGCACGGCGCTGCCAGCGGCGCCTCTGCCAAACGACCGTAAGGCGTGAAGGGAGTCGCAGCAAGGCCGGCAGCTCCTGTGCTATCAGTGAAATTAGAAATATTTCTTTTTAGTGGTAAAAAACCAGTCCAATAAAAATGCTCGGCTCATCAACAAAACTTACTGTGTTCTGAAGCTTTGTTATTTTGTTACTTTGGAACCTTTATCTTCACTGTACCAAACACTCAGTTTTTTCCCCCCTTTCCAAACTGCTATTCTTACAATCGCTGTGCTTGTTTTGAAGTAAGCAGTCCAGCTACCCCGTGGGAAAAATATTTTGTTTTGTATAGCTATATGTTTGTTTCATTTGGGCTTTGGCTTTTTTTTTTCTTGGTTTGGTATTGGTTTTTCATTTATCGTTTTTCAACTCTATGAAATTCATTTCTGTCCAAAAATCAGACCTGCAAGGATGGAGATACACACCATGCTACTGTGGTGAGGCCACTTTCCCTCAAGAGCTGCTGATGCTTCAGAGCTGTTGGCCTCTGTGTGCCCCCTTGTTTTGGGAAGATGCTTGAAAGAAATGACTCACAGTCCTGTGGATGCTCACTGTAGCATTTGCATTTTTTTGAAAGAGCAAATGCAGTCTGTGGCATGTCCTCCATTTTTCCTGTTAACACCTTTGTCCACATACCATTTATATTCATTATATGCTCCAGGTAGAGCCAAGGCTGTTAAAAATTGCTCTCTACATCTTCAATTTTCTAAATTTGTTAAAGCATTTTACTTCCCAATCTGCTGAACCTTATTTTCCAAGGCAGCCTGTTGTGAGGCATCTTTATCCAGACCATGCAACCTAAAGATATGGGGGCTTCTCCTCCATGCAGAATGCCCTTTATCCACCTGTCATGCTTCTTCCTTCTTGGCTGACCTTGGCCTCTGGATCTGAGGATCACATTGTTCACTTAGTCACCTTTGCTGATGCTCCTTCACATTACTAGTGGAAAGGTGGATTTTGAGACATGAGTGTATTATGTAGAGCAAGGATTAAGCCTCATGTACAACTACAGATGCCAGCATGGAAAACTGCAAATTCACAAGGCTCCTGTCTCACCCTGTGGTGGATCTGGTTGCTGTAATTGTTGGGGGTGTTGTGAAGCTCTCAGGAGGAGAACACACAGAGGAGGGATGCAGAATCAAGAAGTAGGTGCATATTACCTTGAGGAAAATATCAAAAATGGAGGACTCTTTTCAGCAGTCATTTGTCTACAAGGACCAAGAAAACAAGTCTGGTGTGTCTCCACTCCAAGCTCATTTCTAACAACTCCAGATGAGAGATGGAAGAGCAGCAGGGGAAAGAAAAAGTTATATCCAGATTTATTCAGACATGGGGCAGAATTGCCACCTTGGGATGGCAGCACGGGCAGACCCGCAGCAACATGGAATAGGGGCTAAGGGAGAGGATGACAAGCCAGGCAATGTTCATAGTGAAGATCATCTGTTATTTGATGAAGACAATGCCACTGTGGAAGGTAATGATCTCCTGTTCACACAGGTCCAGTCAGAAATGACATTGTCCTCAGAAAGCTGCCTGTTCTGTAAAACCCAAATCATGGGCAAGCCCAGAGAGCACAAGTCCACCAGGGAAGTGCTCAACATTGCCATGTGTTCACAGGACTGCTGTGAATTTCCTCAGGACACTGAAGGCATCACACCAGCTTATTTCTAGGGACAATTTACAGTTTGGGACAGGAGTGCAGCAGTAATGTTCAGCTAGGGGCTGTGGGACATGCTCTCTTGGAGCTGTGTCCATCACTTCCTCCTCCCAGGCACTGAGTGATACCTGACACAACCTTTCCCCTGAGGCTGGGGAATGCCAGTGTCTAGAAAGTCTTGTCCCTGGGTGCCCTCAAATGTCCCTACTGGCCCCTATCACTATCTCTGAGCCCATCCCCAGCTAATTTCTCCTAAAACCTTTTCTAATCTTATCTAAATAGCTGCTGGCAAACCCACTGAATCTGATTGTTAATTCTCCAGCCTCTCTGCTCGATCTGGCAGCTCACACAAGGCTGTCCCCTTTTTACCTGTGCAAGAGCCTTACTGCCAGGGCAGAAGTCACACGTCCCTGGGCATGGTGACAATTACTGGCTTTCCAGATGATGGGGGTAGGACTTAGAGGGCGTAGCATGGAAGTAGTGCATCATCATCGTACCTGGACAAAAGATATGTGTTCTGCTGTTGAGATAAAGCCTGTGGAAGAAGATCAGATGCATCTAAACCAAGGTTTGTAGCATGTTCAAACATTCAGTGCCCCTGCAAACCTAGAGAGGCTGGATAAGAAACAAGACTTTACCACCAAAGACTCATCTGCAAGACTATATTAGGGAAATTAAACACTGTACAAATCCATCCTTCCTTCCTTCCTTCCTTCTTCATTTAGACATGTTTCAGTATTTCTTACATGTCTTTTTCCTGTACTATTAATATTCTTGAGTTCCCACAGGGAGTAGAATGGCCCAGCTCTGAAGTACACAGCCCAGCAGAGTGGGCACAGCACTTCCTGCTGGATGTAGAAGTGATAAAATCTGTTTTTCTGCACTTTTGTCCTTTGTATTATTTTCAAGGGCTCTGTCAGTGAGTACATTAACAAGATTTCCATCAGGCATCTTTCCCTATGTTTTGAAGCATCAGCCATGCACCTCTGCTAGCTGCCTCCTTGTCCAGCAGCATCCAAAAGCTGTGGAAAAACAAAGGAAGTGCACCAGATACCTACATGTCTTGATAGCTCAAATGTAGTTTCATTTAATGAAGAATATCTTATTTTTATTATTATTCCTCATGATATTTATAAAAAATGTATTAAGTTAATGATTTAGAATCCAACTGGGAGAATTTTACTGTTCACATGTTCACATTGTTTTTTTAAAAATTTTGTGTTTTACCAACTAATTACTGGGGCAAAAATAGTGTGCTACACTAAAAATAGAGTGTTACATTTGTTGGATTCATTATGTCACTGTATATTTTCATATAAACACATGAATATATTTTCATATGTTCATATTCCTCATTCTAGAAAACAGTGTTAATACTGTTTTGGTGCAGAATTTTTCAGAAATTTTAGACATAGTTGATAAGTGGGTCCTTTTTTCCACATCATAACTCCCAAAGAGAAAACCTTTCAGTATTGAATTTTTCCATGTCTAGCGTAGGTTTTAAGTCAATTCAATGTAAAACTGCTTCAGATATGTGAGTGGTGAAAATAGCAACAGCAACAACAGATCTCAGATATTCTCTCTGCATGATTAGGTCAATTAGTTGAAAACACCCTAATTAACACACAGTGTCGTCCATCTCACTCCTGCTCTTATCTTAGGTTCCCTAATTGCCTGTGAAAAAGTATCTATGCTGAGCAGCTGTGATGTGGAGGGGAGAAATCAGAATTGACACAAATTTGGTGCTCTGCTACAGCAGGCAAACAGGAGGCCAGCTCACCAGGCAATGCTAATGAGTCCAATGTGTCCAGCAGGCACAGGATGCTGCTTTGGTCAGTGTTCAGGGCCAGGTACTTAGCTGGCTTAAATCAGCACAACTGTCCTGGCATTTGCAAAGTCATGCAGATTTACAGGGGCTGAAGACACAGCCCAATTTTCAGCAAGTAACCACATTCTGAGGCTATAATTTCAGCCTGAATAAAATATGAGGGGCTTTTGTGACAATTAGTTTTCTGATTAGAATGATGGCCACAGGAAGCCTCATTTACCTCTGATACAATGTACATTACATTGCACCTGCCTACCAAACACATAGGCCTGCCCAAGCTGTCACTGCTGCCACTTTGAGTGCTTTTGTTTCTCAGCTCTGACTCTGATTTTTTCCTCTCATACTTCATTATTGCTTTTCCAGTTGTGGCCGCAGGGCCGTGCTGTGCAGTGCTGCCCAACCTGCTTTCCCTCACAGACTCTCCCCCCTGCTTTGGGGAGGCCACCTGAGGTCCTGAAGCAGCATGCAGAGGCATCCCTGGGGTACCAGTTAAATACAGGTGCAGGAACACCACAGGAATTCGGCCCCTGGGGTACTCAGGCAACCTGAAGACTTTGTGCTGCTTTACAGCTTGGTGGTACCCACCCTGAGAGATTTTAACTTCACCTGACCTGTGAGCTAGACATCTGGGCATGCTGCAGCCAGAGATTTGAAGCACAAGCTCTTTTTATTAGAACAGCAAATCTCCACAAATTGCTTTCTGCTGCTCTCTGGAAAGTAAGACAATCACACTTCAGAGCTCAAGGCTCGCACTTGTTTTCCCCACAGTGTTTTCAGCATTGCAATCTGGATATTACTGTGCTTACTGTGCTATCCATCTCCTCATGCACATACACAGCTACACTTGTTCACCCTTTTTGCACCATCTGGTAACCCCTGATACATCCCATCATTTTATCCCCCAGGAAAGCAAAGAAGGAGAAGATAAGGAGCACAAAGATGCTCTGTGGGTTTATATTAATTAAGCAGAGCTTAATCACTTGACTTCATTGTTGCAACGTTTCTATAATAAGTCTATACTGAATTATTCAGGATATTTTCCTTAATAAGCACAAGGAGCTCTATACCCACCTGTGAAGGATAGGCAAGCAGGTGTGCAGACCCACTTCAGGCAACAAGCTCCAGCTGGGACCACTCACCTCTCTACCACCCACAGCTACAAGAGAGCAGCATGTGCCCCCGTTGAGAGGTTTGGTAGTCATTGTTTCTATCTTAACTGAATTGGTTTGTAAAGTTTAGGAGTAACCCAGAGAAAAGCTGCACCGTGATCACTGGGAAGCAGAGGATGAAAGGAAAAGGTACTGTGGCTGCCAATAGTGTGCTCAGAATGCCTGTGATTAGGTGGGAGCTGTTCTGTAGGGTTGGTTGCCTTTTTGAGAGGCACTTCTGCCTTCCTGTGCTCTGGGCTGACTCCCCTCTTCTCCTAGTTATTTTCCTTATTTTCCTTCGTTTTGTTAGGCTTTGTCTCTTCTTTAAATGCTTGTTATCTAAGTGAGTCCTGGAACAAAAGTTTAAAAAAAACCAAAACTGATACTTGAGTGTCGTAACTCTACTTGTTTTGTTTTGCTTCTATCCTATTTTTTGTTTTACCTGCTTCGTCTACTGTTCTCACACATTTGAATCCTAAAGCCTCTCAAGGATAAGGCCAAGTTCTTTGTGAGTTTCTGGAACAGTGACTTTCGATTAGAGGCCCTCAGGCATTGTTCTAACATGTACAAAAGGTGATGATGTTATTTCATGTACTTTGTGACTTATTACTGTTGTCACTTGCACAGCTAATGATTACTTGGCCTGTGGTTAATTAAGTAACATTCAAAGTTGTTTCCTCTTGTTGTGTTTGTAAAATATCAGAAACATGAATTCAGCTGAATGACTCCAAATCCTAGACTGCAAAAATGAGGCTCATATCAACTTAAGCAAGGAGGAAAGACTCAGAGAGAGTTGTTATGTGTAAATCAAATAAAAAAGTCCTAGAAGGGGAATTGTCATTTAAATGATTGCTACTTATTCTAGAAATGCATAATTAGGGTATACAGCTAAGTGATTTATTGTGTTCTGTACCCTAAGGTTTCCAAATCATGGTGGAAATCCTCACAGGAAACAGTGGTATGTTCCAGAGAGCAGAAATTTTGTTTTTGTGTTACTCCCAACTCATAGAAAAAATGTTACAATTGTGAAGAGGATGTGCTTTTCAGTGAAACACCTATTTGACATATGCAAGCTCACAGAGTCAAATAGAGGATTAGGAAGAAATGGAAGGGTTGTGTTTTCATTTTGTTATAGGCTGAAAAAACCCCAGATAGCATTGACTCCAAGAACTGACACTTTCTCCAAGTTTTTCCTCTCTTTGCCTTAATAAATGCTGGATATTTGCTCTTTGGAAAGTAAAACTCGAAATCAGCAGCTGTGAAGGGTTTGGGTCTCAGGGTGCTGTAGTGCTTTGTCATAGGTTTGCCTTTCAAGGGGTTTATATAATGACTTGGAGGTAATAGTGGCAGCAGGGTGGTGAACCAGACCAGACCTGCTGGGGCAACTTCTGGGCTCTCATCTCATGTGGGTGAAGGAGGAGAAAAGACACACCTGAGCAATGGCTAGGAAAGAAAGAGTGCACCCTTTTGCTGCTGCAGCCTGCTATGGTGGCAGGTGTCCTGCAAGATGTGCTGGCTGTGCAATTAAGATGAGAATTCTTCATACTGCAGATTGTGAAGATGTATACATCCTTTCCATAACATACCTATTGACTTTGGGTAGGCCTGTCTACCAAACATCTGGATATTCTTCTGTATAAATCTTCCTGTCTTCTGACTTGTATTGCTGCAATTGATTCCTGCTAATGGTATTTCTGCTCCTGTAGAAAAATATGTTCTTGATGTCTCTTTCTGGAAGTTCTAATCCACTTTATTCATAATAATCTCTTCACTGGAAATAAGAGTCACTGGCATTAAACAGAAGCAGAGGAAACCCTAGAAATAGAACAGTTTCTTCCCTGTGTAACACAATATTATAACAGGCTGGGAGAGGGAACTTTTGCAGTGGCAAAGAAAAAGAATGACTCCAACCAAAATAGCATTAGCTTTTCATTGTCAGTGTCTTCTCCCCAGAAGTAGAGAAAAAGGCCTATTTCAAAAAAGAAATGGCACAATTCGTCCTTTGAAGCTCTTGGTGGCAGTGAAGTGTCACAAATATTTCAGTACAGAAACTGCCATTGGATTCTGTACGTCAGGTTGAGGGTGGAATCTGAGGATGTGTAACGTGAATTGCCCCGTGCTGGCCCGAGGCTCCACTGTTATTCTTATGCATTATTTACACCAACTGCCTTTAAATGTCACGCTGGGGATTTGTCTGTGGGTTGTCTGTTCAGTTGGTGTTTAGATAGATGGTTCAATAACTAAGGTAACCAAAAGCAAAGTATATGTTACACTGAAATCCCTTCAGCTTTGCTGTATGCAGTTGCAGCCCCTCAACTCTCTGTACATCTTTTTTCATTAGTGTCCATGCTGTTGAAATGTACCTGATACAATTCACAGCATGATCCTGTGAGAGCAGGAACACTACCTTTTTTCCCCCCTTTCTCACCAGGGATGTAAATGACTGAGTACCCCTGCTTTGCTAAGGAAAAGTTAGTGCCATATAGGTCAGAGTACAGATGTGCTGTGAGCAAATTTGTGCTGCTTTAGGGAGCACCAAGGTGCTCATCCAAGTGTTTTTCCAACAGCTCAGTGAGGTGAGGGAAGAAAGGTGTGGGGTTTTGGCTGCAAACTGGCCAGCAGTTACTTGCCCTGCACTGCTGGCTGCAGCTTGGTAAATATTCCCACTCCCCATCCTCCTGGCCCTGATAGTTGCTGCTGAGAGCTGCTGACAGATAATTAAAGCTGCTTGGTGTAACACTGTCTGCAAGTGTTTGCAGAAGCTGGAATGGAAGAAAGTGGAAGTTTCACCCAGGGAGATTAGAGGGGAGGAAATCTTTTATGAAGACAGATGAATTTAAAAAACAAATGTGTTTACAGAAAGCTTGTAAAATGCTATTTTCAAAACAGATAGCATTTTGACCTAAGATGAAGACTTCCAGTTCATCTTTATTAGGGAAGGAGGCTTCTCCCTCTCTTCCATTTCCAAGAGGGAAGTTTCCTAGTGCTGCTGAACAAGTTCAGTCAGTTCTGATTTATGTTTTGCATTTATCACTTGGCAGACATTATTCAAAAATGTAATTATTACTTAAATTACCCAAACCAGACAATTCATTTCTTCTACTGGCAAGTATTGTGGTACTCTTATTTTTAATGGGGTTCTGAGTCACTTCAGATGCTTCTATGCTTTTTTTATTTGTTACTTGTAACTCAGGATTTACAGGTCGTGTGCTCCACAGCCTTTGGCACTGCAGATGGTTTTCCTTCTGCATGTTACCATGTTGCTGAACATACCTTACCTTTTCCTCTCTCTTGCAGGTTGGCATAAGGCAATAAATAATTACTGGCTCAATCACCATTCTCTGCTTATGTGGAAAAGCAAATTGTTTTGGGAGTGCTGCTACTGTAGTCAGTGAGCCTCTGTGATCTCAGTGCTGCAGTGGTGAGGATTGTGGGCCTGGATCTTAATGCCTTTCTAGGCATGCCTCAGGTGCCTGTTTACAGACTCGCTTGGGTTTGTTCATGTGTTATCCTATTAGTTCCTGCTGTTTGCTTCCAAGAGATCACTGCCTGCACCTACAGGCTCTTTTCTGCATCCAGGTACACTGATGCTTCTACTTGCAACAGACCAGGACATTTGTGAACTTGCAAGGTGCAGTATAAGCAGGAGTAATGGGGCTGAAATCCAGGTACCTTTCTACTGACAAAACCACAGTTAATCTGTGGTTTTTCTTTCTATTTCCACTTACCTTTCCCCTTGCTTTTGCCACCTCCTATCCAGAGGGAAAGCAGCACTTTGTGTTTCTGTGTTCAGGTGAACAGTTTCTTCACTAAATTTGTCAAAAAAACCTTAAAAGCTCCAGACTGCCAGCAGAGTTTACCCTCTTGGGGCAGCTGCAGTGCTGTTTTCACATACATCTTGTGGGCAGCAAAGCACAGTCAAATCCTGCCCAGGAAATTTGGTGTTATGGGGTGGCTTAGCAGAAGCTCACACAATCACAAGGCTTGCTGGCTTAATCAGACTTCTGCTAGACTGAGCTGTTCTGCTGGAAACACCTTGTCCTTTTCCTGGAAAAGCCTTATTGTGAGAAAAGCTGGGCAATTGAGGTCTGCTCATCCCCACATCCCTTTTGTCCTCAGCATAATACACAGCCTGGTCTGCCCTGTCACATTCTCCTCTTGTTAATCCCACTGCAGAAGGAGATATGGCCAGGCATCTGCCAGAGAGCTGGTGACAGTGCAGGGGTGACAAAGATGCCCCAATAAACACACATTTCTCCACCCCACGGCAAGGGGTGTAGAAAGCCAAGTGGCCTTTGCAGGAGATGGGCAGCAGTGTCCAGCATGGTGTGACCTTGCAGGCAGCAGGGACAGGCAGGCTCTGCTGGTGCACAGCTCCATGGGAGTGGCAGCAGCTGCCTGGCTGGCAGGCAAGATGCTGTCTCCATTGTCAGTGTGGTGCTGCTAACAAGGGAAAAGGCTTCTTTTGTGTGTGGAGGGAAGGGAGCAAAGTGTGCTCGAGGAGAGCACTTGTGTGGCAGTGCCCTTGGCAGCTGGCAGTGTCACTGCCTGCTCCAGAGACTGCAGTGACCCCAGAGCAAACACTTCAGGAGCTGAGCACAGAAAGTGAGTGTTGTCAAGTGGGGGTTTGCTTTGAGTACAGCTGTGGTACAGCAGGGCAAAGGTTCGCTCCATGGTGACTCCTCTGTGTGGTCCCTCCCTCCCTCCCAAGTGCAAAGGGAAGGATTTGGTGTTGCAGGGATTTAGGGAATGAGACTTCCTGCACAGTTATATCATGTCTTCAAACAATTGAAATGTTTAAAAAGATAACTTGGTACATACATTTATTAAATGTTGTTTTTAATTCTGAAAAACCCAATCTGATTTGGTTGAATGCATATTCCTTCTTTGGTCTAATTGGGATTGGATTCCTTTCTAAGAAACAGAACTAGCAGAGCTGAGGTGTGCTTGTAGATGCCTGGGTGTTTTGGGTTTTTTTAGTTGCAGGCACCTTGTGTATTGACAACATTTCAATGATGTTCTGCTTGGGGCTTATTTTGAGGAATCACATCAATAGAAAGTGACACTAACAGATATTGCCAGGAAGGTCAGTATCACAGCTTGTCTTAAGGTTATGTTGGACCTGTATGTGGGGTCTAGAAATAGCCTGGCATGGTAAAAGGAATACTTGAGCCAAACAGCTATGTCTTAACAATTGGGGAGTATAGCATTTGTCATCTGCCTATCCCCTCCTAAATAGCTGTGTCCCTTGTAGTAATTGTTCCAATTCTCTTCTGTGAACTGTGGCTATGCAGTTAATGAAATTTGAAATGGGAAATAGAGAATAAAGTACATTTTTGAGCACCTATAATAAGGTAGAATTAAATAGTGGGACCAGAAAGTGATATCCCTGCTCACAATGAGTAGCATCCTCTTTCTGTGCTAACCTCATTAGAGAAAAAGGGACTACAGAGACTCAAGTTCCATTTAATATGAATTAATCTATCAACACTCTGGTCTGGGATTAAAAGTGGAATTAAGTTTTAATGGAGCATAAACACTTTAAGGGTTTTCCATTTTTTCAAGTTTGTTCCTTTCCTGAAGAAAAAGAGATAAGTGCTTAGTGCAAACCTGGGGCTGGGTAACACACAGCATGAGGGGAAGATGATTTAGGTGAGCAAATTTAGGTCCCTTCAAATAGAAGGAGCAGAGATGGATGACAAGAGAAGTTAAACAAATAGCACATAATTAATTCTCACAATTTTACCTAATGCTTTGTGGCATGGCTGTCACTAACATTGTCAGAAGCTATAAGTGAAATGGGATTGATAAAATTTCCAGGCAGCAGCAATCTCACTGTGTTGGAAGAATGTTTTTCTAAGATGCATGTCCCTGGTTTTATACAGCTCAAATATACATGAAAGGGGAGCTTAAAAAGCTTAAGTTGTTCTGTATTGGCTTTCATTTTAGATGGCTGCTTTTAGTCCAACTGGCAATATATAACCCATATAATTTTAAAAAATGTATTTATTTTTATGTGACTGCCCTCCAGGGCATTGTCTGCAATTATAAAAAGGTCATTGATGCATCTGATTTATCAGTTTTACTGATTCATTTATATATATACATATATATATGTCATTGGGATTTTTTTTTTCCTATTTGAAAACATTTATTTTCCTTGCCAATGCACCTGAGACTGACAGTGTCTACAGAGCAGAGATTAGCTTGTGGTTTGTTTTTTTGGCTATCCCCCCAACCCCACTATATTTAGGTAATGCTCAGCTGGGAAGAAGCTGCTAAAATCCAGCAGTCTGCAGAGGGGGTGTGAGCAGAGCTGAAGTGCAGTAAGGAGTGGAAAATAGCAGAGAGCAGAAAGAACAGACCAGGACTTGGTAGGGGGCCAGAAAGGAGGAAAGGGAGAAAACTGAGGCTTGAGTTTTTTCACAGAAGAATGGTGAGGGAGCTTCAGAAGGGAAAAGGTTGGTGATGCACCTTCCTCATCTTAGAATTAGGTAGGTGAGGCAAGGAGCAGGGAGTGTGGAGGAGTGCAGGGAGCTGTACAGGGATTAGTGTCTGTGCACCCAGAGAGGGGCAAAGGCACTGTTGCAACACCAACAGCAGGCAGATGTCTAGAAGATCTTGTCAATGGAAACAATGCATATGAAGATTCAGTCAGAAATGGACTTCACACCACAGGCCTTACAAAATTTTCCAGCTGGACTTTTCCTGAGGATTAACTTAGGTTCCCATGACTGCAAATGCAGCTGGACATCTTCACATTAGACCTGGAGGCTCTGTTAAATTTTCAAGCAAATAATACACTATTTTCAACCCCAGCTGGTCATGTTGAGCCCCTAGCTGCCTGTGTTGGCTGTGTCTTGTTAGTGGTTTACTGGAAAAATATTTTTGTAGAGAAGATATGGTTCCTTTGGCATAAGCTAAAAGAAAAATAATATTAGGCTCTGGGCCCAGACCTGCTGAATGCCTGAGCCTATTGGATATTTGTCTGATAAATCACAACTATCCAATCCTTGGATGTGCAATGGCTTGGGCTGTTTAGTAGATGTGTTTTAGAAAGCAGTGTAAGAATTCGGTTTCAGAGTAAATATGAAATGCTATTAGCCTGGGATTTCATTACTCTGTTTTGTCTTTAGAAGCCAATAAGTAGGCCATGGATTGTGGGATCTGAATTTGAAGTAAGATATAACATTTTTAGAAAAACCTTTTTTGCAGATTCTTCATCAGCTAGTGCTAATTATAAGATGGTGGAAACTTCAGAAATGTGTTTGCAAGTGGTGTCAACCAGCTTCATGTGCTAAATGAGAATATATATCACCAGACAACTTGGATTTGTGATTAGGAGATATCTTGGCCACATCCACGCCTGCTGTTGGCTCAAGAACTTGAATCTCGAGATGCATTACAGAAAGCAGACTTTTCTGAACATAACTTACATGCAGTGAGTTATTGTGGTTTAGTCTAGTGGGAAATAGCTGACTGTGAGTTTTGTTTCTCTTCTTAACTCAGATCACTATGGAAAAACTTGTATTGCAACTCTTAATTATTCTTTCCTGTGTCCTGGCTTAAGTGACTTGTACAAGAGGTCTCCAGTTCACTTACTTTAATCCTTGCTCAGGAAAGGCTGTCAAAAATTCTCACAAACTTGCAGAGCCAAAGGCTTCATCCAACAGAGATTAGTGTCTGAAGGAGACAGCATAGCTAGGGGTGAAAATTCAGGCAGATGTGTTATTTTCAGGATGTTCAGCATCTTCCTTTAACAGATAAATACTCAGTAAACTGCGAATGTTAGCGGGCACATCTGAGTGGGAGATTGGTGGTCAGCCACACAAGAGTGTACAACAAATAAATGCTTGTGTAAGAGTGTTTCCTCTCTCTGATTTTCCCTGCAAGGTGTTGGGAATATGTGTCTGTCACAGCTATTGGCAGTGACACTGATGGCTTGAAAAGGTCAGTTTCTAACTTTTGAGGTCAACACCACAGTTTGAAATTCTGTATCTGTTCTAATCTTTGTCCTAATACTTTCCATTTTACAAGTTTGCAATAAGCTGCAGAGTTTTACTGGGGGTTACTCTGAGGAGACGGCACAGGGGTGCCAAAGCCCCAGTGACTGCAGGGAGGGGACAAAAAGAAGAATCAAAACTCTTGGCCGGGTCAAGACCATTCAGGGCGCCAGGCTGTGGCCATTTGAAAATCACTAAAGGAGTAATGAAAGGACCCATTCCACAGACAGCAAGTGGGGCAACTCTCAGTAGGAGCCCTTTGAGGGTGGAAGAAAGATGCACCAAATAGAACCATCCTCTGATGAAACACTAACATCATATTACTGGTTACAGCAGTAAAAAAGATTAAACTGAAACTTTATCTAGATTCTGGGCCAGTTTCAGAGGTCATAAAAAGCAACTGAGCAAACAGTTAAATTAGAAGCCAAAGAGAACTTTTCAACTTGACTTGCACCAGGTTTTCAATAACCATTATCTTTAAATAGAAATCTCTCCTGGTTTAGGATGCTGGGAAACTTTATATTTCATAAAAATGAAAGGCAAGAATTGTTTGATATTCTATGTTTTTTCAGTGACAGATCAATGCTGAGAGTTGTAAAATGGCTGAATATATTTCTTGGGGAAACTACAGAAGTGTGCAACTTCTAGCTGCTGTGGGGTGTTAGAAGGAAGATGTATCCAAATTGCTGGTGACTCTATTCTTAGTCCATGTATTCTTGGTAAAAACTGATTTGCAACTGGGTATCACTTACCTAAAAACTGAAACTTAAGCTGCAGGAGGATAGAAGTGACTAAAACTTTCCCATATTCTCCTTGCTAAGGGATATGAAGGGATGGAGGAAGGCACCATATGAGCTGGTGGGCACTAATCTGCTGGAGCTTGTGTGTGGAGCTAATCTTGCAGTGTGTGACAGCAAAATCTGACTTACTGGTGCAGCAGAGCACATCACTAATATCTGCCAGGTGACTTGAGGTTTTTTTGTTTTTTTTTTTCCCCCGTTTCTTCCCTTATGAACTTAGAGAATTTTTTTATTCTGTGGACAATCGTGGTGCTTGCTGCTGTTGAAGGGAAGACAAATGGGGTTCTGCTTCTGTGGGGCTGGGATGTAAGTATGTGGACTTGGGGTCAAGTTGATGACAGTACTGAAAGTTTAGTGATTATTTTTTCTAAAGGTTGTGACAATCATTGGTCTTATTAATTGGATGCTTTAAAAAAATGTTGGGCAAAAGCATGTTATAGTTGTACTATGAAGAGTTGTCCAATCCTTAAATGGAAGGAGATGAGGTTTGCCAACACCTGGTCTTTTTAAATTTTGCATAAGAGACCAGCAGCTTCCCGAAGAGGGAGTCTCCCTAGCATGGCAAGCTTCCCCACCCCACATATTTGGTTGATCTTGTCAGGGGGCTCCCCTGTGGGGTTCTTGCCAAGGACAATGCCCCAAGAGCTTTGGCACGAGACTGGTGAGGCTGGGATAGTGCCATAAGCTGGCTTGCACTGGAATTCATCTTGCTGTGGAAAGACAGGCCAGTGCTCCAGCAGAAGTATGGCCCAGAGGAGCCACAGAAACTGAGGCAGATGTAAACCTGGACATTGAGGCAATAAGATGTTCCAGTGCCAAAGATGCTTGAATTAGAAGTATCCTCTAACATTTGTTGGTTCAAGATAACCAGCTTCTGTTTCATAGCTTTCTGTTACCCTTGACACAAGTGTTTCCCTGCACTCAGTGAATCCTTGATGAAATGAAATGTGTGTCAGTTCTGTCCCTTGATAGCTCCATGAGCTTTCCCAAACTCTGCTCTTGCTTGAGGATGTGCTGAGAGATACAGCTCAAAAGAAAGTGGAGTCTTGGGCTGACTGCTGCCTGAATCTCTTAGGAAAGCAAAACCTGGACTTGACAGTGGCCCTTCTCCAAAGCAGCAGCAGCAAAAAAAATCTACAGCTCTAAAGGATAAAAATATCTTAGGTCCCCAGTAGCTCCAGGAGAGCAGTTGCTTCACTGCATGTTAATCTTTTACATACTCACTCATTTTCCCAAGAGTCTTGAATAGAATTTTTTTTTTTTTTACTGTTTTGAAGAACAGTGTGAGGCAGGTAAATTTTTCTGTGCTTTTTTATTTTAAAGTTATGTAAATGTATTCTATGGGAAGACTTGTATGAAATGTTATTTATATACTTGGGAGACTGTTTGATGAGATATTATTGTCATTTGCTCTGTGATTCTAGACACTCTGAAAAGACCTTAATGTCATATGTTAAGCACAAATAGAGATGCAGCAGAACAGGGGAGTGATTCATAAGAATAGCACTGTGCTTTCCTGCTGCTGCTGCTGCTCTGCTCATGATTTGTAGGAAAGCTATAGTGAAAAGCAAACCTGCAGCTTAAAAAGGCTTTTCAGGTCTTAAATTACAAAAACCTCTCTGTTGGCTTACCTCACTGCTTCTGAGCTTTAAGCTGTCCAGTTTCCCTCAGATGACCTAACTTGTGGTTTTTCATTAGCCCAGTACAGTTTGGTCCCTAGAAAAGAAACTCAAAGACAGGGAGCAAGTGTGACTGTTCCCAATGCTCCACACTCCCAAAATTGCAGGAAAGTTGGTGAAATGGCATATGCAGCTTGTATGAGAAGTAGAATTATGCTGGAGTCTGTCTGCTTAAAAAAACCACCAAACCAACATACCCTTCAGCTAGAGACTACAGTGCCCAATCCAGCCTTCAGACAGCTGGTTTTCCTGGCAGAGGAGGGTGCCACATGGAAGTTCTGGTGTGTGTGCCCCCAGTGACACAGACTTGTTGAGGCTTTTCTGCTCCCTGAACGTGGGTGCCTGAAGCAAGCGTAGCTCTCTCTGCAGGGTTATGGAGGCTGCAAGCTCCTGGCTGACTGCAGGAAAGCCAAAGCTCAGGAGAAAGGAAAGGTTCTTTATCCTGCTGCCCCCAAAGAGTCTGAAACTGTCTGCTGCATGCTTACTGGAGGAGGAAATATATAGTGTTATCTATATTTTTTCAGACCTTATGGTCACAAGAGAGTGTTCTGGTCATCTAGTGTTTAGGGCTTTTTCTGTGTTATGGACTTCAAGGGGTTATTTCCTGATTTAGATTGAGTTACCTCTTTAAATATTCAATCTTTAAAGACTCCAACCTCTGCTGAGTCTACCACCTACCAGATAAGCTCTTTCAATGTCTAATTATCCTTACAGCTGAGAAAAGGCATCCTGTTTCAAGGTTGAATTTGTAGAGCTGTTTTTCTTTTGTTGTTTTTTATTATTTACATCTTCTTTCAGATTATATATTTTTTAATAAATCCTTGCTGCTAGATTAAAATAACATGAACAAATGTGAAATATATAGGTGTACTTATAACCTTTGTATTTAATTTTCAAAACTGTGTTGCTTATTATGTTTTATTAAAAGAACAACACAACTGGGAGGAAGGGAATACTAAAGTCTAATTAGTAAACCTGCTCTCACTGATTAAATCCCAAACTTCTGGATTAACAAATTTTCACCACTTGCTTACAACCACTTTCTGTTGCTTTTAGTTGCTCCTGGCACATGTCTATCCCTAATGTCTTTATTAGCCCCGGACCAGGTCTTTCAATCCCTTGGCTTTCACAGCCTGTGTCATATTTTGATTCAAATGTATATCTTAACCCTCTTTGGAATGAGCTGTTTGGCTGCAAGCCCCTTAAATGTGACATGAACTTCTGCCCTTGGAGGATGCAGAACAGCCATACTGGGTCAGACCAGAGGTTCATCTTGTCCAACAGCCTCTTTCCAGGAATGAAACAGATGCTTCTGGGAAGAAGATTTAAAAAGGAAAAAACAAACTGATCTCCCTCTTGGCTGTTCCCCAAATTACCAATGCAAGTCAGCATAGATGCCAAAGCAGGAAGGCTTTTAGAGAAATAGAATTTGGAAGTAATTTTTGCTTCTGGGTCAGGCATGAGATTATTTCATTGGTGGACACATCCAGAACCACACAATATGATTTAGTCTGAAATAATCTGCATGGTGATCAGTTTAGGCTTTGTGAACCTACAGTGTGTGAACTGAAGAAGCTCTATAATGAAGTGCATGGAAATAGTTGGTTTGGGGTTTTTTTTTTTTTTTTCTCTTACTGCTCTAAGATAAGTACATAAAGAAATTCTCTTTTCATTTCAAGGAGAAAAATACAAGGGAAAAATAGAGTACTTAGTAGTGGTAAAAGGGAAGAGAAGAACAGGAAGAGTAAAATGGAATTTTGGAGTCTTACACTTGCAAGCTTTATTGACTTCATTTGATTTCTAAATGAGGGAAGATGATGATGCAACCAAGCAAAAAAATATTTCCTGGCTACTGATTCTATGTATAACTGTAGCTGCAAACTCTTTCTAGACATTTCAGCCTTTTTGTTTTGAGCCTACCAGTATAAAATACAAATGATTTCTCCAGCACATATCTCTGTGCAACCCCTTTCCTATATTTAGGATAACCAAGTTTTTCTCTTTGTAACATGAACTGGACTTGCCACTCCACAGTACGGAGAAGGTGTAAAAGGGATGTGATTTTGTGAGAGAAAAAAATGCCCTTTTTTCAAGCCTTCTGCCACCACTGAAGAGCTGTACAGGTAAACTTATGCTTGTATCCCAGAGCAATTTGGTTTCAAATGGGTCTACCACATACATGCAGGTGGCAGGACTATTGAAAAAAGGGAAAGAGTGAGCTGTGAAAGGGGAGGAGGGGAAATAAAATGCAAATTGTCTGTACTGCTCTCTTTCCAGAGAACATAGTGGACACAAACAAAACCACAAAACGAATGATGGCTAAACACAAAATTATTTGCAGCGCCCAAAATAAAGCCTAGAATCATCAGACTTTTAAAATCACTTTTGTTTTGTTGTCCATTATGTAGGTCTGAGCTACAAACCCAAACTTTGTTCTTTACAGCCAAAGCTCTACTTGACAGTATTTGCTTTTCTCTGCTCTGATGATGGAGGGCAAAAAAGTCATGTAGCTGAGAGCCAGATGCCAACACTAGCAGGGGTCTGAAATGAGAATAGGAACAGCTTTTGCTGAGCAGAAGCCATAATGCCATACTGCAGCAGAACATAGTTTAGTGCTTCAGCAAACCCATATTTATAGAAACCATCAGCACACAGCTATGGTCACACGTTTGAAGGTTGCCTTTCACCCCCTTGTAAATATTTTTCAAACAAGACAGAGGGGTGGGAGATGGGAGAAAGCTTAGATGATGTTTAAATTTCTACAACACTGGAATTTCAGTACCTGCTGCAAAGCATCTAGCCTCTACCTCTTAAATTGAAATACCAAAACTCACTCTTCTGAAGCTCTTGCCAGTTTTCACACCCCCTTCCCACCCCCACAGCCTCACCACTACAGTCAGCATTTGCTATGCCATTTTGCTTCGTTGCTCACTTGCTAAATATAAGTATGAGATTTTTTCTTTCTTCTGAGAGCTCTGCTGTGCCATAAGTACTGAATTTTGACAACTTCTCCACCCCAAACCACTGAAAGCTATGGATTGCCCACAGAGGGGCTTAAGTCCATCTTAGGTGAAATCTTGTCTCCTGCACCCAAGAAAGTTCTTCATTCTGCCCATTCATGGTGTCATCTGGCAGTGATGACCCCCCAAATCCAACAAATCTTTCTCTTCAACTGCTGAGGAAAGCTTATAATCCAGGCTTGGGCATTCTTGTTCATTATCATCGAGTTTGCTTTAGAGGCAGACCTAAAGTCCACCTAGTCTCAGTTTTTCTGGAGAAACAGGTAACTTCATGTTCATCTCCTACCCAACACTACAGCAGTCAGTGGTGCTGTTCCTATTTTGGTTCATCTCCTCTCTGGGAAGCAGGAGATCTGGGGCCTGAACCCCTTCTGATCCAGGATTGACGGCTCTCACCTTCAAAGCATTGCCCCAGCTGCTAGACTGGGAGCTGCTTGAGCACCCCAAAGGAAGATGAGCCACCAGCTTGACCAGACTTCTCCTGAGTAAGCTACAGTGGGACTACGACATGGGTCTGGAGTTGTTGTGAGGGTGACAAGCTGGAGTACTGCTGCCTTTCAAGGTCAGTTTGTGCTTCATGGACACCCATGAGAAAAGACTGCACTGAGCGCAGGGACTGCAGACAAAATGGTTATGGGATGGATTGCTGGGGTTGGAAGGAACTTCAGCAGCTCTCTGGTCCAGCCTTCTTCTCCAGGCAGAGTGATCAGATCAGGGTATTCTGGGATTACTGATCTTGAAAATCTCAAGACGTACCCTGCGCTGCCTCCCTTGCCAATCTCAGTCAGTGCACAGCTGCTTCCAGGGTGCAAAAGTGTCTGTTTGAATCCAGCCTGTGCCTCTCACTTCTCCTTATGCCCAGTGCTTCCCACTGTGCAATACTGTGGGAATTGAATGCCTCCATTTACTGGGTAACCTCATAGGTACTGAGGGTCTCCTCTTAGGTGCTCCTTGAGCTGTCTTGTCAGCAGGTTGAACACGCCTTGGTCCTTGAACCTCTCCTCAGAGGGCAGGTGCTCAAACTCTGACCAACCTAGTGGTCCTTTGCTGAACTTCTGTGTTGGGGGACCCAAAATCTGTGTGCAGTATTCCAAACACAATATAAAAAAAATGCTTATTGGAAAGGGGTCATCCCCTCTCCTGATCTGCTGATGGTGCTTCTGGTACCAGCAGCCCAAGATTGCTGTACAATCCTCTGTGCTGCCAGGGCATGCTGCTGGCTCACATTCAGCTGCTTGTCCTTCATGGCCTCTGGGGTCTTTCACAAGATGAGCTCCACAGGCAGTGACTTGCTGAAGGACTGTGGAGCACTCTTCAAAAGCCCTTATGACTTCCTTGCCCATATGACTTCCTTGCCCATATAGAGAACTGACTGACTTTTTCTCTGAGGGAAGCTTTATCAATCTGACCGTGTTTACCCTACCAGTCTTTGTTCAAGAGCAGTGCTGGGTCACCTGGAAATGTTATTTCAGTGAAATATGTGCTGCCTGGATAGCTGTTAACTATGCAGCTCTCAGCTAGCCTTTTTAGAAGCACCTGACGGTTTAATGGGACAGAAAACAATTATCCCCAATTACATTGATTTGTAGTACAAATAGAATTCAGGCAGATATTCCAGTATATATGGCTACAAGGGATTACATCAGAACATGTGCACACATGAAGATTTGCTTGCTTACCACTGCTCCTGATAGTAGCAGCTGCTGGTGTGGTGTCAGACTACTTATGCACAGGAATGGATGTAACCACACACCTTCCTGCTTTCACCCCATCCACGGCTTGTACCCAGCAATAAATGCTTGGGGCAGCATCACTGCTCTTGTGTCTGGCTGCAGCTTGTGTTCTCTTCCTTCTGTTCTCCATCGCATTTCAATGTCATCTTCTTTCTTTTTCTTATTTCTCTACCCCTTTTTTAGCTTTGCCTTTTTCTTAAGATGAGCTGCTTCTCTGAGATAAATATACTGTCCTACTGCAGAGAGGCAGATCATCTTCTCAATCTCTGCTTGCAGTTCTGAAATGCTGAGATTGGAGGTTATTGCCAAATTGTCAGGACAGATCACCAGTGAGGGCTTATCCAAAGGTCACTGTTCAAAACTCAGGATATTTCTGGAAAGTGGATTCAGTGTAGTCTGCAAAATAGTCTGCTTGCTTGTTTGCTATCAAATGCAAAGGCCTGGTCTTGTAGCTCTGAGAATGACCTTACTGGCCTCAGTGGGACTGTTGTGTGACAGGGATTGCAGGATCAGATTCTCCAGTATGTTTGATAAGTGATGCATGTCCATGGGGAAATTGATTTGTTTAGCCATTCGTGATTGCATGCATTTTGAAAAAGCAAAGTTTTGCTTACAGCTTCCAAAGTAAAAGAACAAATTTCCTGTCTTCTTCTAAAAATGTAACATTGTTTTAATGTCAAGATGCCAATCTGAAAGAACTCATATAATAGGATCTAATTTACAGTGTGGAATCATTATCTCCTATCATCACAGTTAGCTGCAAATAATGAAGTAAAGCTCTATGGCACTTAAACAGAGGGAAATGTTCACATTAACACAAAAAGTAAATTGGTGAGACCACATTCACAGTTAGTGGTCTGTCTGTTTTCCCTCTGCCTCCTCCTCCACCTTTAATTTCAAGCATGAAGCAGTATAGGCTAGAGCAGTAAGGAAAATACAGGTTTCTCTCCTTTCTCTGCTCAGCTTCAGAGAGCAGGAGACAAGTCTGCATTGGCTGTCTTGTAACCAAGTATTGCAAAGCCAGGACAGGAGGTCACTGCATTCTGTAGCCTGCAAGAGATGTGCAAAGCACAACAAGGGGAGACTAATTTACAACTAATTTACTGTAAACAACAGTGCTGGAAAGCTGATGGTCTTCCTACTGCATGCTTCTGTAAATAAGGTAAAAGCTGTAAAATCTGCATTTGGGTTACAGTGTAAGTTGTACTTAGCTATCTGCAGAGTGGTTTGGCCTCCAGGCTAGGAGAAGTTACTCAGCTGTCATGGTGTAACCCCAGCTGCCCATAAAATACCACCAACTGCTTGCTCACTTCCCCCCTCCCTGGTGAAGAGGAGAATCAGAAAGGAAAGGTAATCCTTGTGGGTTGAGATAAGTTTAATAATAGAACCAAAAAAAAAAAAAAAAAAAAAAACCAAAAAAACCAAAAGCTGAAAAACTGTGATGAAAAGGGAAGAATAAAACCCAAGAGAAACAAGTGATGCAAAATAGAATTTCTCACCGCCCACTGACCAATGCCCAGCCTGTCCCTGAGCTGTGGCTCCCAGCCAATTGCCCCTACTTTATTTAGTGAGAATGAGATTCCATGGTATGGAACATTCCTTTGGCCAGTTCAAGTCACCTGTTCTGGCTCTGCTCCGTCCTGGTGTTGTGGCAGCACCTGGGCAACTGAAAATACCTTGATTCAGAGGAAGCACTACCTAGCAACAACTAAAACATCAGCGTGTTATCAATATTATTCTCATACTAAACCAATAACATAGCGCTGTGCAGATACACAGAAGAAAGTGTCTTCCATTTCAGTTGAAAGAAAGCCACCAGCTTGTCAGCTTTTTCCTTCAGATAGATGGCAAGTCAGTATCTGAACCAAAGGTTCGGGAATTTTTGCAGTCCCTGGTTTGCTTCTTTGCTTTTTCAAGTCAGTTTTACTCAGAGTTTGAACTAAGATGCAGGAAAGAGTGAGGTTTTCCTTTGATCTTTGATGTTTATTATAGCTGATCTATAACATAGCTACACAGAGACTGCTTTCTAGGTTAACAAGGCGAAAATGGCTCCAGATGTCTGCCTCCAAGGTCACTTATACCCCAAACTGTCCAATTATTAAATGTCAACAAATATATTTTCACTTATAAACCAGTGATCATTAATTTCTGACCCACACTGCGGGATTTCTGACCCAATGGCAAAACACTCAGGTTTGTGAATAAGAAAGAACAAACCCATACCAAAAACCTCCATCTTGTTACCTACATATTACTAATATACTACAAACCTAATTTTCCTACATATTCCACCCAGTGATATAACTTTTCTGTTTAATCACACAGCAACACCCTCTGTATTATCCCGCAATCTTGGGAGCCTTTCCCAGGGCCTCAGGTGAAATGGAGTCTGGTTTTGAGGATCACTGCTTGTCAGAGCTGAAAGACTGACATTCTCAGGATTCAGGGCTCCAACAAGGAATAAGCAAGTGAGTGTTACTGCAGCTGTGTGCTCCGTGGGACACAGATGGAGTCTGTCTGTGCCTCTAAATGGGTGTGGGCTACCTGCCTGCCACCTTCAGAATCTGGGCTGGGTGTTGCACTTCCCTTATGCCAGAGTCTGCTTCCACCTGTGAGAATTGTCTATTGCACTAGTAGAAACAAGTTCTGGAGAGCTAAAGATCAGAACACAGACATCTACTGAAAACAAAAAAAAAGTTTAGTTTAGAAAAGAAGCAAACACCTTTCTCATTCTAGATAACTGGAGGACAAACTGAAAACCTCTGGGGCTGAGTACCCAAACACCTGCACGTAAAATACAGCCAGAAAGTGCTGCCTAGTCTAAAGGCTCTACAAAACTCTCTTCTGGTGCCCCACCACACATGCCTTACACCTGTGGCATTTGTGAATCCTAATCTGTCACAGGAACAAAGCCAGGAGAGGGATCAAGACAGTGACAAAGTCCTGCTCCTCACCAGTGCAGCCTGCCAGTGGTGTGTGGGAAAGCACACCCTGAGTATGAGCAAGCGAGATGTGCCTCAAGCAGTCTTGAAGTCATGAACACTGTCAATATACACTGTTTTCCTGATGGACCTTGGCTTTGTCAGCATCTAGGGCTTTTGAAGGAGCGAGATCCCTGCCCTGTTTGAGAAGGCTGACACCCCTCAAGGGAATGAACATACCTTTGCTGTCCCCAAAGGTGAGCCCTCTGGCCCAGTCACACTCCCAGAACACAGACCTGCAAAGAGGTCAAGTCAGGTCTCCCTCCTTCTCTAGAACATCATGAATGAAAGACAGGCTTAAGGTTTTTTGTGAGGGAAGACAGATTACCTCACACATAAATTTCTCAAATGTTCTTTGAATGTTTAAGTCCTTTTGCTTATTGAATTTCTCCCAAAGCATTCACAGAGATGCTAGGGTTTATTAACATAGCTTATGAAAGATGTTGCACTAATTACTTGGTTCTACATGATGTGTTAGGAGATATGGGACTAATAAATGTGGCTTATTATTAAAAAATAAAAAATTGTTGAGGAGGTAAGATATGCACTGCAAAATGCTTGCTTATCAAGTCCTTAGTCTTTCAATCTTCAAAGCATATCAGTATTTCCAGATGAATACAGTTTGTGAAGTGTTGTGCCCTGCTGGAGATGGATGACAGAAAATACCACTGTCTTACATTCTCCTTATTGTACAGAAAAATATTGAGGGGTTCCAAAATTCCTCTTTCCAGAAAATCTCTGTTCAGAGTGCTTGATAACTCCTAGGTATTTTGTGCTCGTGAGTTTGGGTGGGTTTTTTGCATTTGTGTGGTTTGGGTTTGGTTGCCAGGCTGGGGTTTGGAGTTTTCTATTGTTTGGTGGATTTGGGGTTGTAAATCTTCCAAGTAAGTAAAAATTTGGAGGTTTACAAAGGACTCACAATTGAAGTATTGACATGGTTTTAACAAGGCCGTTGCTTTGAGATAGTTGTGTAATGAAGGGTTAATGGTTTTTAAACAGATTTCTGAATCTATTTTGAAGATGGATGTGTTAGATTCTCTCATTATGTACACCTGTGCTGTGTGCTTCTCTGATAGATGGGGCTTATATATTTGGACAGTTTTCTGCCATTAATTTCTAATTAGATACTTGTCAACAGTGTGAATTGGTATTACTTTTGTTCAGCAACCCTGTGATTGCTCTGTCCACCCTAATTAATGAACAGCTTCCTTATAAGTAGATTAATAGAGGTGGTCCCATTACCTAAAGTTATTTCGGTCACTGTGTTATAGTGCACCTCATTAGAGAATTGTAAAATGAAGCACCATTTCAAGTAGCTATTACCCAGTATCTGATTCTTTTTGTTCTGTCAGCTATTCTTTTAAATGCTTTTTTGTGGGTTTTTTTTTTTTTTGAGAAGGCCCTGACTTCTCCCCAGTGTTCTCATGTCCAGCCCAGCTTTCTGTAAAATGTCATTGTGCTTAAAAACAACAGCAAACATAGCAAACCTCTTGCTGTATTGCTAGAGAAAACTGTAATGGAAAGATATCCATGTTCTGCTTAATGCAAGGACAGAGGTTTAAAAAAAAAAAGTCTATTAAAAAAAAAGTCAGTGACAGATACTATGAGGTGTCCAGTGTCTATTAGAACTTGTTACACTTGCTCAGCCCAAATGCTGAATGACTGTGTGAAAGAATAAGACCATAAGGTAAATGAGAATGTTGTGAGCAGCATTCACATGAGAAAGTCAGAAATTGTGGCAGCAGACTTGCCACATTCTGTGTATATTGATTTGGTACTGCAAAAACACTCATGGGGAGCCAGTGGTGTTGTGTCCCATTTCTCCACAGCACAAGAGAGACACAGACACTCCTGAAGGACAGGATGCCATTCAGAGGGACATGGATAGGCTCAAGAAGTGGGTCCATGGGAATCTCATATCGTCTAAGATGACCCAGTGCAAGATGTTACACCTGGGACAGGACAACCCTCAGTATCAACACAGCCTGGGGGATGAACAGATCGAGAACAATCCTGCTGAGGAGGGGCACTTGGGTACTGGTGGGTGAGAGTCTGGGCATGACCCAGCCATGAGAACTCACTGCCCAGAAAGCCAAATACATGCTGGGCTGCATCAAAAGCAGCTAGGCCAGCAGGCTGAGGGAGGGAATTCTGCTCCTCTACTGTGCTCTGGTGGGACCCCACTGGGAATACTGCATCCAGCTGTGGGGACCCCAGCACAGAAAGGGCATTGACCTGTTGAGATAGACCAGAGGAGTGCCACCAAGATGATTAGAGCTATGATCCCCTCCCCTGTGAGGGAAGGCTGAGAGATTTGGGACTGTTCAGTCCAGAAAAGAGAAGGCTTTGGGACCTTATTGCATCCTTCCACTATGTAAAAGGGCACCCACAAGAGAGATAAATACTTTTTTACAAGGACATGTAGTGACAGGACAAGGGGCAGTGGCTTTAAACTGGAAGAGAGTAGGTTTAGATTAGATATCAGGAAGAAATTCTTTACTGTGAGGGTGGTGAAGTACTAGAACAGGTTGCCCAAAGGTGTAGTTGGTGCACCATCGGAGGAAACACTCAAGGCCAGGTTGAGTGGATCTTTGAGCAGCCAGGTCTAGGGGAAAGTGTCCCTGCCCATGGAAAGGAGTTTGGAACTAGGGGATTTTTTAGGTGCCTTCCAACCCAAACTATTCTGTGATACTGGAGAGTGTCCAGACATTCAAAGTCCACCTGGATGTGTTCCTATTGTAAGCAGCTCTAGGTGACTCTGCCTTGGCAGGGGAGGTTAGACTAGATGATCTCCAGAGGTCTTAACTATTCTGTGTCGTAAGGTGAGCATCCACCTTCATGAAGTGTCTGTTCTTGTTCTGAATCAGTGTCTTCAAGCTCTCTGAAATGTTGGCAGTTAGGATCAAATTATAAAATGCAGAGTGAAGATAATGAAAACACTACTATCTTTAGTTGTGTTGTAGCTACAGGCTTACCAAAAGTTTAGAGACTACATCCTCAGGTGGAGGAGAGACAGGAAAAATGTAGACCTCCCCACTACTTCCCTGTGGAGAAGTATTACTGGTTCACTCTTGAAAAATTCAGTTTAGGGACTGAGGCAGCTGGCTCTGGACTAGGAGGACATGTTTGGTTTCCCATCCCACCCACTTTTGTGTCTCACTTCTTCTCAGACAGGCATCAAACCACTCTGATGTGGGAGTAGTGGATATCTTTAAAATAGAGGTAGAGTGAAAGGTGAACACTGACACCCTCAAAACTTTGTTCCTGATTTTTTCTTGGTTTTTTGAAGATACTCATAACCATAATTTAGATCAACATTGAATTTAGAAACAGAGGTAGACAAATGTTCCTTCTGGAAATGCTGGAGTAATACATGAGCCACATTAGTTCCTTGAAAATGAACACAGAGAGGGTCATGGTGGTCTTGGACTCTACTGTTCTACAGATACAAAGATATAACAAACCTCAAACATGAAGAAAAGCAAACAAGTTTGTGGTGATATAAAAGATTTTTTTTTCTCAAAAAAAATCTTACAGGCTGTTTTATAGTTTCAAGAAGTGCGTGTATTTCACATCTTAGGGACATCACTGAGCAGAATATAGTTTTTTGAAAGGCCCTGCAGAATTCTGCTCTTTAGTGAACACACAAACTTTTTAGTTGTGGTTTTCAATATTTCAAGCAAAGCCAGACAAAGGTCACAACAAGAATTAGTGTCATTATATGCTTGACGATGCCTTTTCAATGGGAAGGTAGCCAAGAAGAATATAAAACATAAAATATTAATATGTGGCATGCAAGATTTCACTTTTTAAAATTTATTTTGCCATAGCAAGTAAGCAGTTAGCAGAGTAGCCATGCAGTAAGGGAATATGTAGGTTGACAATGCTGTTTCCACAAATTAGAGTTTAAACTATAGTGTAGAATTATTGTAACAGTGCTCCATGAAAAGTGGTTTGGGTTTTTTTAAATGAAATATCATGGCATAGAATTCAAATACAGGGATGTTTATTACAATGCTGATGGTGTACAGAACAACAGAAAAAACTTGATCTGATTTAGAACTCGACCCAAGGCATGAAAATCTAATTGGATGGGAAGCTGCTGCACTGAAATATTTGAACCCCAGAGTCTCAGGTATTTTTTTTTTTTTCCCTCAAGGCTGTTTACATGAGTTGCATGATCGGATGAATACAGTATGAATATCAATCCAAAGGAAGTGTTGGACAAATTTTAAACACAAAACTGTCATTCTAGTTGTCTGGGAAGATTGTTTTCTATTTGTTTAATGGTGTCAACATATACAACTACCTCCCTTTTGGGGATTAAGCACAAGAAGGCTAAAATATCAGTTTATTGATTTAACTATTTTGGTTAGTAGCATTGCTAATCATAAAAATTGTTATCATTTGAACAATATAAATCTAGCTGGGGTATTCAGACTTAAGAGTGCACCTTGATTTCAATGTGTATTTCCAGTTTGGAAAGTACAATTCAAGTACAGTCATATTTACATGAGAAGAGAAAATAAAACAATTCAGCACTTCCTATGCAGAGAGCAGAGACACAGTAGGGCAAGGGGGAGATAAAACATATCTGAAGATGGACATGGATTATGCTTCTGAGTGAAATGGGAAGCTTGGGAGAGATGGCAGCAAGATTAGGAGCCAGCCTTTCAGGTGCCAAATAACCTGACCCTTCTCACACTAGTGACCCCTCTCACTCTAGGAATGAGCAACTTGGAGTCTTATTTTACTGTCTTTTATTCTGTATCTCTAAGTGTAGTGCTCAAAACTGGAGGCTCAGTGATGTTTGCTGTCAGTGTGAAGTAGAATATTTGCCAACCATTTGCCTGTCATAAATGCAGCACATCTTCCTGATTTCATACGCATTAGATGGTGGTTTTAGAGAGGATTCCTACTTAGTTCTTGTGCACTTGAAACTTCAGTCCTTGGAGGCTGTGGTCCTTCTGCAGCTAGGTGTTAGATTTAGCAATAAAAAAAAATCAATCACTTCATTCTTTATTGTCTTTCATCTTCTCGCACTGCTTGTCTAATTTATCATAGTCACACTGGCTTTGTCCTCCAGAGTATTTTGCTACTCCTTCATTTTGGTGTCATCTACATACCTCCTTTTATCCACAGTTGTTATGTGGATGCTGTATCTGTTCTTTCCCCAAAGTCATCGGGGGAGATGCCAAAGAGAGATCAACGCAGGCAGCATAGGTGCTTTGTGCTGGAGGTGCTTCTCCAAGCCTGGCAATAATCTTTGCTCCTATGTTCTGTTGCAAATGGTTGTGTATTTCATCCAAGCCCATGTACAGAGCCTCCCAAATATGAAGTTTTTACTTCGATCAAACAATACCTTTTCTGCTGCTTCCTCTCTGCCTCGGTTCTCATATAATACTAATGGAGCCTCTCAAGCTCTATTCATGAAGTCCCTTGCACTTACCCTTTCAAGCATGATATGTCAAGCTATCTTTTAAAGCTTTCTAACTATATAAAGCAAAGATTTAAATGCTGTAGTCCAAACAAGGTATAATCTGACCTGTGTCAAAAGTTTAATATCTCATCCACCATTTACACCTCATCCACCATTTACACCAGCAAAAGATTGTTCTTTGAGCTCAAAGTAGGATTCAATCACTCCAAATAATGATAGGAAAATACACATTTAAGCAAAATTTTCTCTTGGTTGAATAATATCTCCTAGTCTTTCATTATTCTCTAAAGGTCTAAAATGGCAAGTGGCTTTTAATATTATCCTAAAAAGTTACAGCAGTAGAACAAGGTTAATTGCTTTAAAATTGCTGTTTCTTTGCTTAGTCTCTGCTCAAGGTCCAATGCCATTAGCTTTACAGTTTCAAAAAGCATACTTGATAATTATTACAATCATTACAAGGTTGTGTTTCTGCTTTCTACATGTATTTAAATTTTTATCTAAAATTTTTAAGCAAGTGATGCACTATTTTTATGGCTGTATCTTTTCTTTTTCCATTTCTTTTGTGCCTTATCATGCTGTGCCTGAGTGGAAGAGCAATCACTTCTTATGCACTGTTTATACAGAAGCAGCAATGTCTGTCATGGTTTTAGCATAACTTCAAGGCAATAAAATGTTGCTAATCAACAAATTGTGAGCTATGTGGCCGAGGCTGCTAGAAATAGTCAAAAATTTCTTGTTTCAAATCTGTTGCTCAGTTGATCTTGAATAGGCCTCTGATCTCGGAGGACAGTAAATGTTTGTCTAAAATACAGATCTCTCTGGTGTTGTTTGAAGTTGAACATAAAGGTGCCAATTGTTGCCCAAGATCTTCTCTATGTTGGAATGATCATGCTAAACATAAGATGCTATTTGAAGTATGACAACATATTTTTGGCATGTCTGTAAGCTACAGCTTTTGGCACTGTCAAACAGTAAGGAGGCCAAGGCTTTAAAGTTTCCAAGACTTTACACTCAGTAAAATAACAGTTGAAAATATTCTGTTTTGAAAACACTAAGTGGGAAAATTGAACTATAAAAACATAGTGTCATTATGAATATTTAATATTTGAAGTGAAACTTAATATTTAAAGTGGGGGAAACAGTGAGGGAGAGAAGGGCACTTAAGTAAGGGATGATGAATTAAAACTTTAGACTTTATGAAACCTTATATTTTTTCAGCTGATTTTTGGACTCATCCTCTGTGAGTGGGCCTACTACTGGGTTAGTAAACTCAGCACAAGCTCCATGGCTGCAACAAAGGCCATTATATTGAACGTTTTATTTGTTGAGCAGGTTAGACTGTATATAACTAAGTTTACATTGGGCTTCTCTCAAGGGGGAAGAAGGGAAATCAGGTTTCATTAAGATCTTAGTACAATTTGGGTTCTGTTATATCTCTTTAGGGAGTAATAACCAGTGTCTTGACTCTTGCTGATCTTTTCCTTGCTTCTGAAAACACTGAGAAATAGTTGCTTAAGGAGAAAGTGTCTGTAATTCTGGCAGCTGGGAACAAGTCTGGATGTTGAGGACAGTGTTGGACATTTGGTAGTTAAGAATTTGAACAGCCTGTTAGCTCTGGCTGTGATACCGCAGAGTGATTGTGCATTTCATGTAATGTACAGATAGCCAACTATGATGCTGTAATCACCATGGCACTGCAGTTTGTCAATACTGCTCACACAAGCTACTTTACTCAGGATGGAATAAATAGATCCCTTTTGGGCCAACATTTCTGTTAAGCAAAATTAAAACAGATGGATAAGAAACCTTCACTATGCATAAAACTTAGAGTGCACTGAAAACTTCTGAAATTTTAGCATTTACTTTTAAATAAAAATTAGGAGGAGTCAAAGTAGTAGCTGAAGTGGACAAGATGCAGAGTCAGTTTTAGAAGTTATTTAACCTCAGGAGGACTTCAGGAGGCTGTTCACATAAGGACAGCTTCACCCAGAAGGAACATAAAATTGTACCACACCAGTAATGAATGTTTACAGTCTTGTAATCCCCAGTCAGCTCTGAGACCTCACACATATATGTTGCTTGTTTGGCAACTGCTTCTCAAGGATGTTGGTGGCTGGCTTAAGAGCTGAGAAACAAAAAAGTCAGTAAGAAAGATCAGACAGCAAAACGGCTTTGATTCCACTATTAAAGAGATTGACAGAAGAACATAATACCATTCATATACATAATATGTACATATATACCTACATATATGTACATATATAAGTACATAATACATAATTCAGTGGCATACATGCCTGTATGCCATTGAAATAACTGATTAGTACACTGTGGTGGGGATAATGATAGGAGTGATATGGTTTGGATAAGAAGGGCTGAACAACAGAACACCTTGCTAGCATTGTATAGAAACACTTTACCCTGGGAGCTTGCAGGAAATTGTCTTGATGATGTTTTCACCCATCATTTTGATACATAAATGTTTTTCAACAGTACAAAACAAGCAGTTTCAAGTTAGGGCCAGAGCAAGTGTTGCCACCACTACTCTGGGTGTTGGATGTGTTGAGGTGTAGAGTACACCTTAGTGTGTTATGGTCACTGAAAGTTTCTTTCTCTCTAGTTTCATTAATGGGTGGTAGACTTTGAAAAGAGAATTAAACACTTATGACTGCAGTTGCCATTCTCTTTTCCCTTTGAAATTAATAAATCAGGTGGAGCTGTGAGGTAGCAGGCTTTCTGTTGGAGCACATCATGTCCCCCTGTTTGTAAATTACTTTCTCCTACAATGTCAAAGTGCCCTATAAAATTGAGTTATTATGTTATGACTGAAGTAAAATACTCCAAGGCTGCAGTGGGAGCTCTAGTTCTATGCAGAAATTCCCGGTGTGCACTATTGAATGCCTCTGAGGACACAACCTGTGGAACATGAAGTATTATTGTTGGGGCTTGGAAGGACCTGTTTTAGCATCAGCTGCATAATATTCTCTGTTTAGCTTCCTTTTTCCAGCTGCTAGCAATGACTTCTTGTTTTTGTCTTTTGAACTGGTATTTTTCTGTAAGTCGGCCTTCCCCATGGAGCCAGATGTTTTTTTCCAGCTGTTTGGATAAACAAAATTTCTACCCCTGAACAGAGACTATTCCTCTGCTGTAAAAATAAATTCTGCTCTTCTATTTTTATTTGAAAATGGAAGTCTGGCAGGGAAATAATTTTGGAGCTATGCATGACCTCATTTTGAAAGTCATTGACTTTGATTTCTCAGTTCTGAAATACACATCAAAAATTTTTTAAAAAAAAGTACAGAGGACTTGGTGGGGGTTGCTGCTGATTGAAGAGAAAAGCAATATATTCATGTTAGAAGACCTTTGCTCCTTGTGATCTTACAACAACATTAAAATGGCAAGCCATTCTGTGGAAAGCTATTGCTGTTGAATTCAGCAGAGAAAACAAAAGTGTAGGGAAGGTTTCTGTAGAGAAGACCTTCTCAGCTTCCTACTACATGCATAGTATGTTGATAAGATGTTACCTTTTTAAATGTCTACATAAGAATAAAAAAACTCCTAGGAGCAAGACCAAGGATGCTCTAAGGCATTAAAGTGTTGAGGAAAGTGGCTGGCAGTGTCCTCAAGAAGACAGGAGAAAAAAAATTTTTGAGGTTTAAGTTTTAGTGATGAAAGGACCTGTTCTTGCAGACCTTGGTTCTATTTAAAAAATTGTCATATTACAAATTAAAAGGGTGTCTCAAATGAGACATTTGTTGCAGGTAAATGCAGCCCAGTGCTTTTGTGAAATCTGGTTTCCTAAGTGTATGATGCTCTTTGGTCTGAACCTGGGCACTGTTGGGGAGGAGTTGGTTCCCATCATAAGTCCCAAGTATTTTGTTTCTGTGATTACCTTTTGTAGTGTGACTTGGAACATCAACCTCAGTTAAAAGCTGGGACTAGGTCATGGACTTCAAAGCATCCAAAGCTGTTTTTATAGCAATTGAAGGAGAATCTGAGTTAGAGTTGGCTTAGTTTAGGCCTTCATAGACACCTTGAGCCTTCCAAACTGGGAAGGTTGGGGTTTTTAAATTTTTTTTGTTAGTCCCCTTGTACACAATCCTTTTTCGGAGACAGTGTGTCAGGTGTTGCAGATATTCCTAATGCTGCAGGTATTTCTGTGCTTACTTCTAGCATAGGTCCATAGCCTGAGAACATCTAACCTATGGCAAACAGTATCAGTCTAATAGCTACACTTAATCATTAATAATCAGTATAAGATGAAAATAGGGATTCTAAGTGGGTTTTTTTCAGGAGGAAAAAACAGTCAAGTACTAAAATGCAGAAAACCCATGTCTTTTGTATCTAAAAGCAGAAAAAGGAAATTTTTTTTGCATCAGAAGTCATTCTGTTTCACAATGACATTTCTGAGTTCCTCAGTCTTTAGAAACTACCTTTTATACTCAGCCAAAAAATAAACTTTCTTTTCTAATCCATTCAGAGTCTAGTTAAGTTACCTCTCAGGCTCAGCAGGATTCCCAACACTGTGTTGTTCCTAAACTGTTAGAAGAGTTGCAGAACAAGCCTGATTCACAAATAGTTACATAGAAACTTCAGTGGTGTAGTGAGCAGTGAAGGGAGGGCAAGCTAATAACAAAATGAGGGCTGAAGAAAAGGAGCGTGACAAGGCTCATGGTAGCTGATGGTAGACCTTTCTTTCTACCCTAGAATCTTTTCTGCTCCTTGTCTGTTTTGTCCCTTCCTTTTGCTTCTCCCCTGATGCAGTGTGCAGCAACACTGACCTGCTGTAGTGATCACAGAGCACAAGGCAGAGCTGAATTGCTTGGTACCTGGCACGGGCTGAGCACCGCAGCTGCTCAGGCTGCACTGCACCTGAGGAGGGTTAGACACAAGGGTGGGGAAAGAGTCACCTTGGTTCAGCTGCACAGTGCTCACTTCAATAATCCATCAACCCCAATAATCCCAGAGTGTTGATTACTGGGCTATAGGAACTACAGAATGAAAAAAGCATTGAAATCACTTACATTACCAATCTAAGTGGGGTGGGAGTGTGCATCATCCATCAGCTCTATTGATCTAGGTTGGTCCCAAGCCAACTGTTTTGATTTGAGGTATTGACAATTTGAGTCTCACAGAGGTGGACTATTACCACTGGAAGTCAGCTAGTACTAGTGATGATGCATCCATAGAGGGAGACTAATAATAACTTGAATGCCTTTGAATCAATAGTGGAATCATCAGTGAGTAAGTGCTGTTTTTCAGGCTTTAATGGGGCTTTGAAGATACGCTGCATATGAACCACTGGTGAAAAAGGGGGGTAAAAGATCTTTCCCACTGTAGAAGCAGGGTGCTTTGTTATAGCAACAGCATTAGAAGTGGTTTTGATATCTGGCATGGCATAGACAGAAATCATTATTTGTAGAAAATAATGTCATGGCAACGTGTGCGGAAGCTTTATTTTGCTTCCTCCTTGAAGGACGTTATTGCTTCTTATCTTTTCACTTTTCCACTAACAGGCAAATTCATTAGCACAAATCAACCTCTGTTTTATGAAAGGCAGAAGGCATTTCTTACTGGGATTTTTGTGCACTTACTTTATGGCAATAGCATTTGAGATAATAAGCCAGACTCCCTCCTGATGAAAGCAAATGTGGTTACACTGAAAGCAAACATAGTTACACATTCAAGAGATGAATAAGATAAAATTCCCAGCTTTGCAAGTGACACAAATAATCTTATAATACACTTTAATTCTCTGCTAATAAAATCAATGAGTAGAGCATAGCAGTAATAATGTATAATTGAAATAAATTTTTTATTGCTGTTTTAGATGTTCGGATTTGTGGCAAACAGTGGGAGAGTGGGGCTTGTTTGCTTTTGGATTTTGGGTCTCTTTTTTTGCTGCTTTTTTTTGGTTTTGCTGTTGATTTTTTTTTTAATCAGAGGTAGGGGAAATAAAATTAATGCCTTGGGGAGTGCACCATATGAAGTGAAGATTATGAGAACCACTTCCCATAGTGGTTGAGGAATGATCATCTATCACACATGGAGAACGCAGAAGATCCTTGCAGGTAGGCATTAAAGGACAAAGTCAGTGAAGCTGCACCATCTTTCCTGAATAGAATATCATCTCCTGAGCTCCTGGCTCACTGACACATACTTACCCTTTTAAAAGATAGGCTATCCTCTGCCTGTGATATAACCCTCAATACTGTTTTCAACATTAGATTAACTCTGAGATGTTAATTTGGAGAAATACTTCATGTTTAAGAAATTTTAAGAAAAATAAAAAGAGTAGTCATCTCACCACCACTTAAATTGCAGGCAGGAAGCCTCTGCCTGCTAACCTGTCTCGTTTTCCCCACCACGTGCCAGTCATGTCATTTTTGTTGGCTGGGCTGTACAAGTGAGCAACACTTCCAAATCAAGCAAAATTATCTGTCTTGGTTCAAGCTGTGAAGATTGCTCTTTGTGTGTTTTGATGGGAGGGGATTTGAGGAAGGCAGAAATCCCCAGCACTGGCTGCTAGTGAGCAGCTGGGTGAGCTGGCAGGAAGGAGGTGCCACCTTCCACTGGCACAACTGGCAGTGGGAATGCACGTTTATCTCCTTCCCATGATTTGGCTAGAAACAGCTTTGGCTGCTTTCTTTTCTTCCTTCAAAATGAGGAAACTGTAATGACAATATTGGTTCAGATTTGTCTCCTCTCTGTAAATATCACCAGAAAATAAATTAGGTCCTGAATTCTTGTGTGTGATCATACAAATGCTCTATGAGCCATGGCAGCATTTTAACCTCCAGTGCTTTCATTCTACCAAACCCTCAGTTTCAGTTCCAATTCTGCAAGTATCTTGAGCTCTGATAGTTATTTATTTTGGTCGCAAATAGCCTTTGGTAGTGGCAAACAGCCATGTGTGTAAGGTCTCACTCTTGACTTCAACAAGACATCTATTTGGTAAGGCATCTTTTAAATAAATTCCTAATACATTTTTATAGATTAGTGCAGGCCATGCTTGTCTTGTTTTCTGTCATGTTTCTTCCCCCTAAGAAAAATAGAAATGGCTGGGGGTTGTGTTTTGTTGTACTTTGATTTTCTTAAGGAGCCATTGATTGGGTTTTTTCTTCCTTTTGACTTAATACTGATTAATACTAAGGAGCATTATACAGACCCCATGACACCACAGATAAGCTTTCTGTTTTTGAGATGCTGAGGAGAGTAAGCTAAAAATCTATGCATCTTGAGCTTGGTGTTTAGATTTCCATTTTACATGTGAGCCTGTCATATATTGTATCGTGCTTTCAGGCCTAGTCAAGCACACTGAATTGGCCTTCAGCAGCAGCTAGCCATGAGGCTTTTGTGATAATTCATCCATTAATAAATACACAGAAACCCTGTGAGCATACAGGAGTTTTCTATATGTAAAACAATCCATCCATAAGCTTTTCAGCTGTGTTAGGTTGGCTTGTGGAGTATCATGAATTCTCTTGTAGGGCAAATATCTGGTATTTCAGAGTAACAGAAATTTTTTTTCATGAATTGTGTCCTTGTACAAGCTAATGGTTGGGTTTGGTAATGGTTTTGCCAGAGTTTCTCCTTCATTCCTGTCTTTTCTAAGTGATGTAGAGGAGAGCAGATCCAGCACACCAAGAGAAAAGTCAAAGGAGAGGTTGCATGGTGATTGCATGGAACACCAATTGGTGTTAGGGGTTCCTTCATGCCAAACTACGTCGCTTAGAGTGAACTGGGATCAAGTTCAAATACAGGTCCTACACTTGTCCTCTGTGGGGTGAGCATCAGGATTTATTGTGCTGTGGGAGATTGTTTAGTTGGTAAGGAATTGTACTGATACTTTTAGCATAGTACCTTCTAATAATAAAAGTAATAAAGCATCCTAGCAGCACTGTGATATGCTAATGTTTTTTCTGTAAAATCATGAAAAAGAACTGTCTGTGTATCAAAACAAACAAGACAGCTCAGCTGAAATTCAAGTTAGGAACAATGCATTCAAAATCTTGAGAAAATTGGGAAAGAAGAAAAAGGCAATAAAAGATGAAAGTTTTTTTCTTTCTTTGTTTTCTGAGTGGCTGCCACTATTCACTGCTGTACAGAGAAACTGGGGAAACTACTCTGTATCTCCTTCTTTGAAGACTTGTCTTGAGTACTTGGGGAGGTGGTGGTAGAGAATTCATGGAAGAAAAATAAAAGCCTATGCCAAATGAGGGATGTACATTTTTGCAGCCTTCACCTATGTGCAAAGGAAGGGTGTGAGAGTGTATAAATGTTTTATCTGCTAACTGGTTTTTAAAAAGATGTGGTTACCACAGCAACTGTCACAGAGTTGTGATTTACAGTATGACATCTTGCATCTCCACAGCACAGAGTCTCTTTCCCTCTGGTTGGAGTCTCTGGGGTTATCTGGTGCCCGTTCAGGGTTACCTCCACTGCAGCTGCCACCTCTCCCCTTCAGGTAACTCACTGTCTCAGCTCATGGAGTGCAGGCAGGTGGTACAGACCAATGTCTGCTTTCATGGCTTACTGCATTTTGCCTTGGTTCAAGTGTTGGTGGCCTCGAGTTCAATGATCCCATGGTCACCTCTGTGATGAATGCATCGCAGAGCAGCAGCCGTGGGAGGTTTTCCTTTCAATGCAAGAAGAAAGGGCAACAAGTGCAGAAATCAAAGGAAAGCTTAATTAGAATTGCTTTCAACTGACCTAAAGCATCCTGTCTTCTCTTTGTCTCTCTCATCTTTGGCTTTTCTTATTTGCAAGGTTAATTTGTGCCTGTGCCAATAAATTACACAACAGTGAAGCTTCTCTGATGGTAGGGCAAATGTGTGTTCTGCATTGGGTTGTTGTAGAGTTGCAGTTTTGTCAGTGCCTTATGTAAGGGGGTAATTCTGTTGGGAAATAAAGTCATCAAACCCAGGGAAAGGCTGCTTCTGTAATAAATAGATGCTGTAACAAATAGCTGCTATCCATACTTCTATAGACAGATAAAAATCATGCATGAAAGAGGTCCCAAGGCAGTTCCACTTCCTTGACTTTCAAAACTAATTTGAGCCACAGCTTTTAGTTTGGCCTCTTCCTTTCTGTTTTGTTCAAAAGCATTTTTATGTCTTGCTAAGGAGAAAAGTAATCTTGATTGAGTTTTCAGAAAGGTGCATTTTAATGAAATCATAGAAATACCTCGAGGTGGTGACATTGCAGGCTGGCTTCTTTATTGTGGTACCTCAGTAAAACATGAACATTTGAAGGGAAAGATAAAGGCAAGCCTTCTGGAAGACAGGTTCATCTTGCCTGAAGTAGCAAGGGACACACTTAAATCACTTTGTCTTGCCTTGGTAAACAACTAGATTAAGTTACCTCAGACTTTGCTACAGCACTGAGAGTAAATAATATTTTCTTTTAAAAAAATGTATCTCTTCTGAAACAGGCAGAAACTAAGCATTAAAGAATAAGTTAAAAAAAAAGAAGCAGAATTATGTGCAAATAGTAGACAACTGCCTTATGCTGGATTCAGAAAGAGTTAAAAGCTCTTACAAATCTCTTATGCCAGCTAGTCCCTTCAGAGAATAAAAGTACAGAATGGTAATTATTGAAGTTTTAGTTTTGGCTTTCTAATTTAGCTTTTTTGCATGCCCAAAACAGAAGGGATATACCCACTAACAAAGCATCAAAGGAAAACAACCCAGGAAAATAAGGAAAATAAAGGACTTCCACAATGCTGTGTAAAGGAACATAGGGAAGTCAGCTTAATTGCAAATATTCCTATATTCCTGCTATTCTATAGACTCAGCCACCACTGCTGAAGCAGCTAGGGTATACTAGAATGCAGCATCAACATGATATTGTTACTATGGCATAGATCTCCCAGGCCTCCTTGTCTCATTACTGGTTTGAATTTCAGATACAAGACTAATAATTTGAAAAGCAGCATGATAGCAGGAGACTTCTCATGTAGCTCATGTCTGTGAGGACATAAGAAACTGGGGCGAAATGATATTCATTTTGTGGGGTTTGAAGTTCAAGGAATTTTGCCAGCTTTTCCCAAATCTGCCTGGAGAACACTTAAGCTTTAAAGAGTATAGTTAAAACTGTTGGAGAAAACTCCCACTAAGTTAAAGTGGAAGAAAGCAATTAGCTTTATACGCATTTTTCACCCCATAAATATACACTTTTGCGTTCCTATACTACAAGATATTTATATAACACAATATTATTCACGCCTTATGCAAGAGTTATTTTTCACAAACTGAAGGCAGAGAATATAAGATGGAGCCAAATCTTCAGTACTTTAGGAAAAAAATAAGTAGGATTAGGTATTGTTTGCCTTATAGCAAAGCAGTAGCTCATTTTTCTGCATTTATCTTCCAACACAGCAAGGCAGTCTGTGCATACACAGTACAAAAGGGAGTCACAAATCCAGGTAAGAGGTGAAAAAATGTTAAATATTAGGAGCAGAAATAAACCAATGTTTTGCTGCTGTTTCAGACTGTGCAGCTGAGAAGTAAGCTGGTATGGAAATTGTTGACCTCAAGCATTATTGGTGGAGTCCAGCTACATTTATGCTGGTGGAAGTGAGATAAATCTTGTTGCCTGGATTCAGATAGGTACATCCTTTTCCACAGGAACAGGTAGCTCATGTAAACTGGTTGAGTCTTTGACAGGACTTTTTTAAACGACCCCCCACCCAAAACCTGGCAACTTAGTTTGTGCTTAGTGGTTGGACTCCACAGAAGTGGGGTGGGGATTTAAAATCTAAAGTAAATATGATTGATTCAATCAGGACTGAAAACAAACCCAAGCAACTTATTAAAAATATCCCTTGGACTTGGTGGTTTATGTAATGTTAATATACTTTTTTTTTTTTTCTTTTTAAAGGGTAAAAATTAAGTAGGGCCAACCAGTAAGTTGTATACCCGTGTGGTTATTTGGGAGAGAACACAAATCATAATAGAAATTACTGACAAATAATTTGCTTTAGCTAAATGTCTTGTAAAGCTTATATTCATCTGCCAGGGGGAGTGATGTGAAAATTTCAGGTACTTTAGGGCCTAGACCTGAAAGTCTTTCAAGGGTCATTAGTCCTTGAAGTCACAAAGGAGATTATAAACATTTCTAAGAGGCACATAATAGAGCTGTTATCCCTGTAAAAAACTAAAACCAAAGCAGATCAAAAATCCCACCCCAAAATTTTCAGCCTGTTTTTTTGCTCTTTGGTATGCATTATTTCCATGGAGACTATGACTATTTTATCCCTCAAAGATAATCTTGTCAATGCACACTATGCTCATGTCAGTGGAAATACTTCTCTTAATAAATGGACAGCCTGGGTAGTATTTCTTGCTTTGCTTAGCAGCTTCATTTGTCCTTGAAATACTGATCACAGTGCCTGAGAAAGGTGTGGTTTCTACAGCTTTTAAGTTTACACTTCCTGCCAATACCAAATGTTCTTTTTGAAACATTAATATATTTTGACGTAAGACTCACTCATTTGTCTTCTGTGAAAACTGTCTGAAGTTGTTAACACTGCATAATTTATTTGAGTCACTTGAACTGAATGTAGAGGATATTGTGTCAAACCCTTTTCTCGCGCACCTTTGTTCTACAACAGCAGTGTAGAACAAAAGAACGAATTGAGAGGTGAACTTGGAATAAATTTGGAAAATACATGTTTGTCTTAGACCTTCTAAATCACACTGGTTCATCACATCACCTTTTAGGTTCATTCATAGTGTTGAGATTTTTGGAAAACTTATGCACTGATGTTTGCATGTACTCAGGTAGTGTTGACTTTGCAATGATAAAAATACTGATATGAACACTTGAAAAAGTCTGGAAGACTTTTTTCTCCCATATTCTGAAAACTAGACTGTTTCTGAAATCTCAGCTTTAACTGTTTTGGTTAGAAATCATGCTCCTGAAGAAATATTTCAGGGTGTAATGCACAGGAACAATATTTAATCTTAGAGATGTGAAACAGGTGTTCAGATCTGAATTTCACCAGGAGCAAATCTATTTTCTTTTCCCATTCCTACTAAGCTATCTCATTGCTTTGATCTGATCCTCAGTACATGCCTGTACAAATAACAGTAAAAGTCACTGGAGCTCTGACTTTCCTTGAGAAGCTGAAGTGATCTGTGCATTTCAAAATATCTGACAGGTGCTTGATGCAAAGTCAGTGTATGGCAAGTCAATTAATCTTTCCATACCTCTTCATCCCTCTGTAAAATGTCATGCACGTTTTCCAGGTGTTATGAAACTCACCAGATGTTTATTAAGCATTCTGAAGATCTCTTATGGGTGGAATGTAGATGATAATATAGCCTGGTGCACCTTTGCTACAAGTATGAGATCTTCAAGGTACTTATAAGGCACATGCAGAAACACTTTTTGCAACAGCTTTTAGCAACAGGAGAAGGGGCAATGATTTTAAAATAAGGGAGGGCAGATTTAGATTTGATATCAGGACAAATATTTTAATGGCAAGGATGGTGAAGCACTGAAACAGATTGTCCAGAGGAATTTTGGTTGCCCCATTCCTAAAGTGTTCAAGACCACATTGGACAGAGCTTTGAGAACTTGGTCTAGTGAAAGTTGTCCCTGCCCACAGCAGAGGGGTTGGACTAGATGACTTTTGAAGGTCCCTTCCAACCCAAGCCATTCTCCCAAATCAAGACCATGAATATTTAATAACTGAATTACAGTCCACCACCACCGACTAGACATGAAGCCATAACGACATTAAAGATTTTGTTTCCTCTGATAGCTGCTGCTTTTTGATCATTCAGTGAGTGAGGAGTATGGGGGACACTGGTGACACTAGAGTCACAGAGAGGAGGCAGACACTAGTGCAGCCCTGTCCTTCCTGCCTGCTGACTCCTGCTTGGTGCAACAAGCTGCAAGGATTTTATTCTGCACAATAACTGAATTTATAGAAAACTTGGTTTTGCCAAGGTGACTGCTTCTAACATAAAAGGTTGTGTTAAATACTTTGTGCCTGCCTTAATTCAGCAGTCTTTTGGCTCAGTTTAGGGCTTTTCCTCAGCTGTATTTTGCAGTTCTGCTTCACAACCTGAAACTGCCTTGCCATTACCACAGTTATTTCATCTGATGTGACATTTCTTGTACTCAGAGGACCTGAGCAAGTCTCATGTATCTTTGAAAGACAGGAAGCAAGAAAATGATATAATAGGCTGCTTGTCGTAATACCAGTTGTCAAATGGGTTGAAAATGACATATCTAGTAGCCTTAGATAACTTTTTCCTTTTTTTCTTGTCCACTTACCTTGTAGGGAAAAAAAAATGGTTCCTGTATAATCTGTGAATTACAAGAATTTTTATAGTTTAGTTTTGATGTGGCATATACTTTTATATTTTTCATAGTTAACAAATATGTATTACAGAAAACCTAAGCCAGGTTCATGTTCTTCAAAATCAGATGTAAAACAGTCCTATTCTTCCTTCTCCTAGAATTATTCACCTGCCCTTTTCTGTGTCAGGAGGTTGGTTAATTTTGTTCCTTCCCTGGGGTATCTTGCTAATACACTTGTCTGTATGTGGCTGTTTCAGTCCTGAAGCCTATACCTGCTTCTCAGAAGCAGACTGTGTTGCTTTAGTGTGTGCTCAATTTGCCAATTATTTCTTTCCCAGCTGCTAGTAAAACATCTGTCAGGTCACCAAATATGATGCAAGTATTGAGTAACTGTGTTTCTTACCTGCTGCTGAAATCCTAATGCAGCTGTGGATTTCAGATGTGTAATCATAACCTCCAAGTTTTTTGAGCACAAAGTGGGGTGGGGGGATGTCATACTTGTGGGAACTGGCTTTAAGAAAACCTTGAATTTTTGTTCCTTTTTAAAAAATTAGTATCAATATTTAAGTAATTAGTTAAATATGTTTTCTGTTTAGACAGGAAAATAATTAAACTGATTTAATGGAAATCTGTATATTTTCAAGTTTCTCTATAGCTAGGTTTGGATGTTCGGATTTTTTGTGTTAAGAAAATTACTATATTGTTTAACAGTTCTATGAAGGAAAACCAGAATAAATTGTTTCATTAAGTAGCTTTTACCTTAAAAAATGTTTTATTTGAAACACTGAATGAAATTTTAGTGGTAAGAAATATGTAGAAATAAAATCACTCTCTTGAGAACCTTAAACTTCTCTTTGGGCTAACTCCTATAAGGCTATTGCCTCTTCTGATAATATGCTGAACTGTCCTATTCAATTGATGATTGTACATTATATACAATAAGACACTCTGGTATGACTGAGTCACTGCCTTCAGAAATTGATTTCAATTTGGCTATGAATTCATCACACAAATCCAGGTGCTGAACTGCCTGCTCTGTGTGCACTTGCTAGCTGGGACCTCTCCTTGAACAACGTAACTGCTTTGTTCCTTACAAAAAACCAATAAAGAAGAATCACTTATCTTTATACTGAATATCCTAGTATATCAGGACACAAGCCCAGGACACAGGAATTTCTGGCTTTGGTCTTTCTTTTTCCCAAATAAACTTTTCTTTCTACCTGCTGCCTACTCAACATCTCCTACTCTGTTTGCATGTGTGCATGTGTCCTTTAAAGCCTTTGCAAGGGCACATGAGTCTCTTCACTGAGCTATTTAGACATCAAAGTGTGCTTTCTTTGAATAAATATCACTATGCTCATGTCTGAGGAAAACTTCCTGTGGAAGAAATTGTGAGAATGCCAAGAAATACTTAATAATGCATTTGAATCACTAACAACTGTTTTGGTGGTTTGTTTTTCTTTTTTTTTTTTAACTTAGCACTACTATGTAGCCATCTTTGGTCCAGCCTTCTGCTGTCTCTTTCCTTTCAGCACTAATCAACATCACCTCATATTTTCCCAGCAATTCCCAGGTTTCTCATTCCTTAAAACTGTGACACTCTGTTCCTGGACTCCCCTTTAGACACCCACCCTATGACCTTTTCTTCCACAACAGTTTGCCTTTCAATGCCAAATGCCAAGACACCCTGCCACAGTCTTGTTCTAGCCCTGCATCACAGGGCTATAATAATATCTACTGTTACTTTTTCTGATGCCTTTTCCTGGTCATAAAATCAAGAATCAAACACGGTTAGAAGGGAAAAAGGGATTTTACCTCAGTATTTATTTTAAGGATCCTTAGGTGCACCACGTCCAGGTGGAATGCACCTCAATGCACACCACAGTGCACACACGCACAATCAATCAGGTACATCATTATAGGTCTTACTAATTAGCATATCTATCAAAGATTCCCCAATGAGAGGCTTGAATGAGCCCCACTCCTCATGGAACCTTCCCCTGGATGGTTCTATCTCAGTTTACAAAATGTATTCTGGAGAGGACCTTGGGGTCTGGGGCACACTGGTCCCCTAACTACAAAGCTTCTTAAATGCTCAGTCTCTGAGTTTGACAACCAAGTCCAAGAATGTAGGCAGAAAGCACTAAAAATACAGAAGTGTTTAAAAGGTGTAAAAGAGGTTTAAAAGAAAAGGCAAAAATCATCATGGCATCATTCGAGCACACAAGTACTGTGTGGACATAGAAACTTTTCCCTGTGCATATATTGTGTGGACATGGAGAAGGGCAGAGTGTGTGTAGGCAGTCCCAGGCCATGTCTCATGGCATGCTGGTGAGTCAGCAATGCAAACTTTCATCTTCCTGAGAAAAATGTGACTTTTGTGCCTGGGACCTTAATTGCTTCACTTCAACTACTGTGCACTGAGTGTAAAAGAGCCCTATCTTTTACTTCAGCTGTGCTCTTTTCAGGGCTTGCTTTGGGGTGTGCAAATACACCTGCCTGCCTCAGTTGTGGCAGTAGGAAAAAGCCCTGATTCATAATGGAGGCAAAGGCTCAGAGTAGGAAGGCATGTGGCTGGCATGTCCAAGGTTTTGGCAGTTCTGATTAAAATGTTTAAAGTAGATATAGGGGATTGCAATAATCTGCTAAGGTATTCCAGGCTATGCACTGACTGAGAAAAGCTGCTGAGCACCTAAAGGCAAAGTGCTTTTGGGGACCTCTCTTCACAGAGGGCTTCTGCAATAAAAGCTGGGAAAATCCCACCTTCTGGAAGGTGCAGAGGTGAATGGATTTCTTCAAGCTGTAACCTAAACTGAACTCAACTTTGGGACTTCTCTTACATTATTTGAGACAAATTTAATCCTTATTCAGGCTTTGTATGGCCTTGACTCGAATGGCTCCTTACAACAGCGATTAGCACATGAGCTGGAGAGTGGAGTGGGAAGAAGGCTCCTGAATCTCTGCTAATAAAATAAAATGTTGGACCTGTTCCTGTGGGTGAATTCATTTTCCCTGCTCTCTCCAACAAACAGTTTTTTAATCCAATAAGTTTCCTTCTGCCATTCACACTTCTTCTGAGTCACAGCATTAAAGGCAAGTTATTTAGAAATTAAAAACCACCGACATGCTGTGGAACGTAATGTGAATCTTGGAAATTTTGTTGGGAATTTTAATTTCAAGATTAAACCTAGCAATCAAGCAGATGAGGACAGATGATCATAGGTAATGCAAAATGCACCATTTTTTGGGTGCTGTTGAAACCTGAGAATGTATTCAACCTGTGGGGCTTTTCATGTGTAAGCTGTTGAATTCAGGTAAAAATGTAGAGGGTAGGGATATTTATCTCAGCAATCCATCAATGCCTATTTGATCAAGGTATTCAGGAGGATCTTTATAAATAGCAATGTATTTCCTCATTACATGCTCATCCAAGGTTTTCAAAAAGAGGATCTATTCCAGGTGGTACATTCTTTTAAGTGTAGTTTGGAGGTTTTTTCATGAATGCTGTGTTACTGATATGCTGAGATGAGGAAAGAGTTTCTTGTTATAGCTGCAAAAACCCTCACCTTGCAGAGCTGCACTGAAATGACCAAGCTTACCTAGGTCCCAGATAGTTGTATGTGCCTGTGCTTCAAATAGCCTCACACCCTCCTTTGGAAAGTGCATATGGCTTGTTTTAAATGCTCTGTTGGGAAAGTTTTGATTTTCACTGCTTTTACAGAAAGTGTACCCCAAAGAACTATTTGTGACATTTCATTTCTGGCCTCCAAATTTTGTGTGCATTTTTTGAGAAAACAGCTCAGTTTGCTATAGAAACTGGAGGGCTAGAACCAATGAAGGTGAAGTGCTGAAGCAGGAACAGCACCTAATGAGGCTGAGCTCAGGTGCCCGAACTCATTAACAGAGGAGATGGGATGCACAAGGACCTGAGAACCCACTGAAGTGAAAGTTGTCCAAAGTCACTACACTACCTTGAGGTCTGTGGAGAGTGATGTGAGTCTGAGTCATGCTTCAGGACACCACACCTCTCCTGACTTGGAACACCTGCCTGAAAATTTCTCCTGATAACTTGCAGCTCATTTCCCCTTCACAAGCTCCTCCTCTTCAATAAGTCAGTGGAAAGGGTCTTTTTTCATAAAATATGGTCAGAAGGTAGAGTGGCATTAGCCATCCTTATGTAAAATGTACTTGATGGCAAGAAGATCTGATCCTGTTAGTGTACAGTAGTACCAATCTGAGTCTGTTTTATTGGATTAAATTGTCAGAGATATGGGGTACAGAAATGTTGACCCTTAATTAGATTTAGGTATGACTGAGCAATGAGCTGCTTTGGTATTGGGGTGATTCTTTCATATCTCTGCAGAGCTAAAACTCTTAAGGTTCTAAGATACTTCAACACTTTCTAAGCAGTTCTCTTCAGAACTATGGGGTTGCAGGAAGTTCCTGAAATCTTCTTGGTTGCTTTTTGGACCAAATCCAAGGCTTTTCCTCCAAAATTTTTTTCTCCCCTGTGGAAAAAAAAAAAAAAAGATTTTATTTCTTCTACTTAGTGAAACAAACAGATGCTTTGTGTCAGTAAATGTTGGTTAGATTTTGTTTCTCTTTTTGTGTTCAGTATTTTGACAAAGAATATTTGGAAATCAATGTTTTCTAGAGCTTTTTTTAAATTTTTCAATGCTGTTGCACATAAATGATTTTAAAATTTATGCTTTGGTGTCTTCTCTGAACAGGCAATCTGGAAAAGTCATGATTAAAAAAAAAAAAAAAGCCAAACAAACTATTGAGTGATATGAAAGCATACAAGTATTCAGTAAATATTTCCCTATTTTACAGTAATTTTGAGCTTGTCATTCCCATTTTCCTTTCTTTGGGAAAACCAAGCTACCAGTGTTCAGTAGCTGTCCTAGTAATGCTTCTTCTGAAGTGGGCTTGCTTTCTTGCCAGCTGTTATTGGGGCTTCACTGCTTCTGAGTCTTTCTCTGAAGAAAAAAGCTGGTGAATGAGGACATGAGCCCAAGCACAGCAAAATAAAAGGGTGAACTAAGGGCAGGAGAAGAGTAGAAAGGAATGTGGAACTGAGGGCTCAATTTTGGTGATGAATTTGAAGCTGCCTGTAATTGCTTGTTGTCAACCATTCATACAGGTGCTGGCTTCCTGGTTCTCCCATTTTTGGTCCTTGCACAGTTTATCTCCTGCCAACACAATTGGTCCTGATAGTTTCAACTTTCTTTTATGCGTGACTGCATTTTTAAGCTAGGTTTACCTAAAAGGACTCGAATCAGCACCAAAAATGCAACTTAAAGACTTTGTCTAATATTTTGAGCTGCTGGCAAGGTCCCTGGCCTGAAGCTTTGGAACACTTTCTCCCTAAAGAAGGGCTATGGCTTCTCAGGTGTGTTTATGCTATCCAGCTGAGCCAATCCATGAAACCTCCACTTTCACAGTCCTCCATCAATTACATGCTTCAAAACCCAGCAACCTTCAGAGGGTTTGCAAGTAAATAACTGATGTGCATTAGCCTTTGTAAATCAGTTTTGAAAATTCAGTAAAACTGCTGAAATATTTCTGACACCTTCCAGAGCTCATCAGAGTTTGGTAGTGGTGTTGCTATGGTACCTGTCAAGTAAAGTTTATTGATGTCATTAGTGTCCCTCTTTTAAAACATATCTGTATTGTTTTGAAAACAAACCATTTGGAGATCACAAGTCAGGATTAAAATTAAAAGAAAAAATTAGAAATAAGTGAAATAATATATGGAAAAAAAGCACTGACAAAGTCAGATACAACCTGATACCCTATTGGGATGGTGGCAGAAGCAGTCCAAATGAAGTGGTCCAGCTGAAGCAATGATCCAGTGGAAGGTCTGGTCTCCAGCTGAAGGTCTGTGGTGGCTCTTGTCCCCTGGTCACCCAGCAGACAGGGCTGAGGCCAGGCAGTTCTAAGGGCAGCTTATATCCAGGTGGGAATGCCCGGCTTCCCCCTCCTGGGTGGAGCATCTCACAATAGGATGAGATAAGTCCATGAGTCATGTTGTGGGTTCTTGATGGCCCATTTTCTGTTATCAGGGGTGGGTCGTTAGCAGGTGATAAAAGCCAACGGCCCACAGCTGGTGGTAATAGAATACTTAAATACATCTATTGTAACCTAGGACAGTACCTTATTCCAGGTAAAGACCAGGATCCTGGAAGGAATTTTTGGTAGTATCCAAACAACTGCCAAAACTTCCTAAGCGTTTCTGAGCATAGAAAATGCAGTAATATCTATAGATGGCATTAGCTCCATTCGTTTTAACAGCAGGCAATATCTGGTGACTTATTTAAGTACACTGGAAGAAAAAGATTATTAGTCTCAGTTTCTCCCATCTGCTCATTGTAAACTCCAAATGCAAGATCCTTTGATGCACAAAATAAATCTCTTCTGCCAGGCATCAGTCATTGCGGGTTTAGTGCAAATAATTGAATGCAAATAACACTAACACATTCCAAGATAGTCTCAGATTTGCTTTGCAGATTTGTAGCAGACAATCCTTTTTAAAACCTTGAAATATTCTTTTTTTTTTTACATTAAAATACCTTACAATTCTTTCTCTACTTGTGTGCTTTGTTTTCTTTACTGTCAACTTAACTATTTGCGTTTAGAATAGAAATAAAAGTGGAATTTTAAAAGTATGATAAATTAAAGGCCTCGGGCTTGCCGCCATTGCAAACCATACATCTTATTGAGATCTTTTCCCTTGGTTAGATGTGAATTTTTTGTGCTGCCACATCAGTGGGAGAAGCGTTCTTACATTATAAATTTACACAATTCGATTACTGCAACAACTTGGATTTAGGAGCTGGTTGTCAGGATTAGCATAATTCTCAACTGCTGCATAAAATACATTTTTTAGAATTTCTTAAGTAGATATTAAATACTCAGTGAGCTTTTTAAGTGGGGAAAACATTTTGAAACAGGATTTTGAGTTGAATCCAATGTTTCAAAAAGAAAGAGAGTAAAAGAGATATTTTAAGTTGTCATTAAAATACAGTAGAGCTTGTCTATTTTTATGATGAATGAACAGCAAGGATGAGAAGAAAAGACAAAAGCTGAAAGGAACCCCTAAGGTTACTGAGATGCTGCAGAAACAGTGCATGGCTTGCCTCAGCTGAGGCTTTATTCCCTGTCCCAAGAGATCATCAATTCTGGGAGCATTTCTTTTTGAATAGCAGGAGGAGGATGTGGCACAATTCCTTTCTCCCAGCTCTGGCTCAAGGTCATCAGTAAACCTGGAACCCACTTCCATGAGTGGCAACAAGTAGAGAGGGCTAAAAAGGAAGGAAGGTGAATGTCTGAGACTCCTGGATTTCACTCTTGATCCCTGCATGTGTAAGAAATTTACATCTTGCTAACATCTGCAGTCTTTATATAACTGTTTGGGTTGAAAGGGACCTTAAAGGTCCTCTATGTCTACTTCCCCTGCCATGGGCAGGGACATGTTCCACTGGACCGGTTTGTCAAAGCCCTATCCAATCTTGAAAACCTTTGGGGATGGGGCATCCATTCTCTGGGCTACCTGTTCCAGTGTCTCACTGTCTTCATTGTGAATAGTTTCTTCCTGATACATAAAGACACACTCATTCAGTTTAAAGCCATTATCCCTTGTTTATCACTGTATGCCCACGTAAAAGTATTGCTCAAATTCAGATTTGCCAGAGTTATCTCAGGGTGCTGCACAGAGACCACCTTTTCACTCTGCTTGCAAGGTAGAGACATGCTGTGCCACTGTTCTCTGTACTTTTACTGTGCAGTTTCTAGAGATTGGCTGCATGATGGAACAGGGCACAAAAGGCTCTGTTTTAAGATGGACAATCTGGAAACCAGTTTCTTAAAGCCTTAACAAACACACTGGCTGCCATTTAGAATTATGGAATCAGAGAGTGGTTTGGGTTGGAAAGAACTTTTAAGTCGCCTAGTCCAACCTCCTTGCCATGGGGAGGGATGTCTTCAAGTTGAGCAGGTTGCTCCGAGTCCCATCCAACCTGACCTTGAATGTTTCCAGGCATGGCACCTGTCTGAGAAAAACACTTCTGTGTTTCACCACCCTCGTTGTAAAACATTTCTTCCTTGTAGTCTTAACCTACCCTTTTAAAATTTCAAACCATTACCCCCTGTCCTATTGCTACAGGCCCTTCTAGAACATCTGTCCCCATCTTTCTTAAAGTCCCCCCTTTAAATACTGGAAGGTTGCAATGAGGCCTCCCTGGAGCATTTTCTTTACCAGGCTGAACCACACCAATTTTCTCCACCTGTCAATATAGGAGAGGTGTTTCAGCTCCAGCAGGTCCATGTCTTTCCTGTGCTGAGATTTCTCTGATTCCCATGTCAACTATACTCATTTTTCACTGTTTTTATGGCCATTTTAGACATATTTATAGGACTAAAGTGACCTCCCATCTGCTTCAATCAGATTTTTTTTCAAACTCCCTTAGTAAACCTTAATACTTTTCCTATTTGGGAAGTGGAAATTGCCTTTAGTGGCTCTAAAAAGCTCTCAGTCCTAGTGATGTTGAACATTACATGTGTTACTGTGGGGTTTCAAAATCGTTCCACTGTGGCTGGAACTTCTACATAGCTGAAAATTGAATTCTACTTATTTGAAAAATGTCAGAAAAGGAAAACATGTAGCGGGGGAAAAAACCCCCAGCTGCTTAGGTAGCTGATGTATTAAAAATAGCCCCTGCAAATACACATTAGTGTATAAGGATTCAGGAATGTATCAGATGAGACTGAGGAAGGTAAAGGGAGGATGCAATGTGTCATATGTCTTCACAATTTATTAGCTGATTATCCTTGGTGCTTATTGGAGGTTTCCTCAGGAAGAGGCTTCACATCAAGGTGAGATTGTGTCACAGTGGTCAATACAGTAATAACCCTGTTGAGTACCTTTAAATGATGGGGGGGAAGGGAGCCTTCTTCTTTAAGTAGTGATTTCTTAAACAAAATACCATATAATAGGGAGAACTGATTGAATTTAGCCAACTGTTATGTCACCATAGCAACCGTACATGTTGGCTCCACACTGAAAATAATCTTTTTTTCTCAGGAATTAAAATGCTGTTTCTCTTTCTTGGGCTGGAGGGGGTGAAGATTAAGCAGATACACTAGGATCTTGTATTTGAAGGAAGAGCTAGTTTTGTTTTGTTTTAAATATTGTCATAGGGATAAAAGATGTGGATGCTCACCTTCAGTGAGAGCATCGAAAACACAAAACTATTGCACACTGCCTAACCAGAAAAAAAAACCCCTCGCCAGCTATTACTGTGCATTTATTTATTTTTAACCTTTTGCACTAAGAGGTCAAGGACCTAAAAGAGTGGTCAGCTAGGGTGGGCTCTTTCTGTTGGCTTACAGTCTTTTCTTCCATTAGGTTGAAAAGCTACAACTAGACTATTCTTGTTATGATGTGGTATATAAATAAAATATTGCTGGTATTTAAAACATGTCTACTTCTACAGAAAGTTGTATCAACAGTCAGAAAATGACCCAGTAGGCTAATCCAATGGAAGTGTCTTACCCAATTTGATACTTTCTGTTGAGGAAGCTGCCCCAAAAACTGGGTAATAATAAACTGTTGGCCAGGGATCACTATGATGCAATTTCACATGCCCATTCATTGTCTATTTTTGTATGAGAAGTATTTCTAACTGATGGCAGCAAACTGTGGTTTCTTACGGTATTTTAATAAGTTTTGTCAGGACAAGGAAAATTATTTTTATGCTAACAATAACACCTCTTAATCAGCTGTATTTGACTTATACTGAGTAAGCCCTTATAAATTACATTTGGAAAGAAGAAGGAATCCTTTATAGCTAAGAGGTGTGTTTGTATGTGTGCTGTGCTGTACTCAGAGAGGACAAATGCTCCCTTTTTTCTCCTCTAAGCAGGTTGTCACTGGGCTTTCTAAGCAGCATTTATGAAAAACAAAGTGAGAGACTAACTTTATAGAGAAGGCAAGGAAAAGGCTGTTCAGAAAAGCAGAGTGGAGCTTGCAGGGGTCCTGCAGGCTCCCCTGGGGATGTGCAAACTTTCTGCTAGCACTGAGCAAGACAGGGCTGTGCTGGGGTCAGGGGGAAAACATGGCTCTGCTGCTGCAGTGCTGGACCTTTTGCTAGCAAGTTTTGCCTCACAACAACGTCACAACTGATGCTCTCCTTCTGCACCAAGTCTGGTGGGAGTGGAGGTATGGAGGAGAGCACTGCTGCATGGCATACAGAGCTCCTAATGCCTGTGTGACCATGGACACAGTGTTAGCCAGATAAGCAAAGACAGATTTGGAATTACAAGTGCTCTGTCCTTTTGGGAAAGGGATCATGATAGAAAGAGCTAGGAGTCCCAAGTCTAGGCTTGTCTGTAAATGTCTTTTTCCTTTAGCATCTTCATTAGTAATACATTAATACTAATAACAGGTTCCATCAGAGGGTCACAGAGCAAAAGCAATGCCTGAAGCTCTATATCTTCTTTCAAAATGCTGCTTCTGTCTCTGAATGATGGATTAGCTGCTGAACAGCTCTGTCACTGCTACCTAGCAGTGAACTGATGATACCACTTTCCCACAATTAATTCAAGTGTTGCAGCTAGGCTGACCTGGCTAATTAACGTGAAATAGCATTCAAATTACCACAAGTATATTATCTGTCTCTTTATTGTTTTTAATTTGCCGACAGCAAAAACACTGAAAACAGAGATCTTGGAGAGATAGTTTAAAGAGCACTATTATTCTGCAGAATTGAGTTGCAGTAGGGCTGCCTTTGGCTCTTGTAGCCATACTGAGTCGGAGCTGGCCTATTTTAGCTGCCCTTCAGTAGCATTTTTGCTTCCCTGAAGGTGTGATGTCAAGTGTTATTAATAGCTAAATTGTCTAACATCTTATAAAAGCTGTATATTTCTATGGATTTCATCCTTTTGGTTCTGGTTTTCCACAGAGGGGGCTACAGGGTAGGGCCAGGGGATGCAGCTGCAGAGAAAATAGCGGATGAAGGAACAGGGGAACATGCTGGAGCAGTATAGCCCCTCCATTCCTAACATTTGTGGCTTTACATTCTTTCTGGAAATGGATAACAATTTTTTTAGTTGAGCTTTGAATACTGTAGTATCTGTGCTGATGCTGATGGCTCCTGTTGTTTTGAACATCTGGAGACAGGCACAGGCAGGAACACTGCTTCCCCTCCTCCATCAGCCACACACATTCACCCTTAACTGCATAGAGCTAATCACCATGGTGTTTCTCCTGTGCAAACCATGGTATTCAGAAGATGATTTTGTGCTATTTGTTTAAATGTTAGTCATTGGAGGAAGCACACCAGTGCCTATGAAACAAGGTGAGAGACAACCTGTGAGTAAATTCTCATGTGCGATTTCTTGCTCTCATCCATTCATGTGGAATTTTGCTGTGAATTTCTGGCAATTTGTATCTTCAATCCAAAAAAAGAAAAAACCCAAAAAACAAACGACACAAGATATTATAACTTAATAAATGCTTTTCACAAAGTATGTGAATCAATAGGAAATTTTAGCAAGACATGCAAAGTTCCTGAATGAATAGAAGCAGCTGTTTTGAAGAAGATGGGAGAGCTGGATTGCTTTTGATTGTAGTTTTTCCATTACATCCCTAAAGTCTTCCAGCTGCTTTCCAAATAGCATCAAAATGATCAATCCACTTAATTGCAAGCTGCCTATAACTTGCTAATGTTTAAGTGGATCAACAGTTTCCCATTTGCTGTCTGTTTCTACAGCTTACCGAGCACTCGGTGATACCAAACTGTAAAGACCCTCTGCAAAGAGCAAGCACAAGTGAGAGAAAACTGTGTAGCACACAAACAATTGCTCCATGTGACAGTGCTTGCTATTTGTTTTAAGTCATTCCTGGAAAAAAGCATAAACTATTGGTCTTATTGGGTTTTCCAGCTGTTCCTCAGCTATACCTTATTCACTGCTAATCTACAGTAGAAGAGATTTTCTGCTGACTCTTCCCATGTGTCCATAAGACCCCCACAACTCTTTTTTTTCCCCCCTTGTTTTCCTTCCTTCCTTGATTTCCCTTACTTCAGATAAAATACATTGGTAAGGGAATGGAAGAGTTGCTTTCAACCACAAGTAGTTTCAATCCTATCTTAGGTCTATATTGATATATTACATTGTGCTAACACATGAACATTGAATTTTCTAGAATGTTTGTATTGCCACACAACGGATTGGATACCTTTCCTTATTCAAGGGAGATATTTTAAGCTGGTATTCTTTTGTTTGATGTTTGGGTTATTTTATTTTTCTCTTTGCTTCTTTTTAAGATCCACTAGGGAGAATGATAAAGATGCCCGGAAGGATGGCTTTTGTTTCTGTTTTTTTTCCTTCTCATTTTGTCTGGACTAATCACTGCATGAATAAGGGTGATTTGCTTGCTCACTGTCAGGCCTTGAATAATGAAATTGTCTTGAAAGAATATTTTTTTTAAAAGATGATGGCTTTTGCAATAGCAATGGAAAGGCCTGAACAGTAAAGAGTGTTTAGGTCTCCAGTGACCACAGCCATCTATAATCAGCACATCTCAACTCCAAAGTTGGATTTTTCAGTGCTGGCTGCTGATCACTCCCTTTGTGATGTTCCAGTGAGACACCCACAAGTCCTTGCTGGATGACAGTGGCTTGTGAGCTGTGTGCAGGAGACTCCCAGGCACAGGGGTTCTGTTCTCCATTTGTGTGCCTTACAGCAAACGTTTGTAAACAACTTTGACTGCTATGTGAATTTTTTCATTTTTTTTTCCCCAAACCTTTTGGCTTCACAGCTTTGCACCTACCTTGCAGAAAATCAAAATGGGAGGACAGGTCACGTAGTGGCAGTGTGTGAATGTTGTTTTATTCATATCTGTTGCAGCCATCACTAAATGCCTACAAAATACACTATCATTAAAGAAGCAAGAGCCACTGCTCCTGGTATGATCCTTTGAACATTCCCCATTTGCAACCAGCATGGTTTTTTTCCAAGTGCTGCTCTGCTATAACCAGTGCAAAGAAAAGTATCTCATATTGTGGAGCTTGTTGTGGTTCTAAAAACCTTGCATATAAAGGTTAAGGGAATTGAGATTGCTCAGCCTGGAAAAGGGAAAGCTTCAGGGTCACCTATTTGTAGCCTTCCAGTACATGAAGGGGGCCTACAAGAGAGCTGGAAAGGGACTTTTTACAAGGGCAGGTAGTGATAGGACCAGAGGGAATGACTTCAGACTAAGAGTAGGTTTTGGTTGGATATTAGAAAAAAATTCATCACTCTGAGCGTCGTGAGGCACTGGAACAGTTTGCCCAGAGAAACTATGGATGCCCCATCCCTGGAAATGTTCAAGGCCAGGTTGGATGGAGATCTGAGCAATCTGGTCTAGAGAAAGCTGTCCTTGCCTGTGGCAGGGGGGGGTTAGAACTGGATGATCTTTAAGGTCCCTTCCAACCCAAACCATTCTACGATTTATAAAACTTACAATCAGCCAGTTAGCAAATGCATGGCAAAACTTTCCTGCTTGTTGCCAAGGCTGCCCACCCTCCACCTGCTCTGTGTGTGCAGTGGGCTGTGGAGCTTTACTGGGCAGCCCCCTGGGGCTTCCCTGTGGGTCTGTCCAAAGAAGGGTTGGATTCTGGGGGCCGGGGATGGCCCAGAGTCCTGGCACCTGCCCTCACCCCTGCAGTGGGAAACATCCCTGGGGAAGGTTCCACTAGCCTGCAACACAGCTGTCTGGCACAAAAAGAGCATCTCATCTTAACTCTTAGCTCAGGTGCCTTAAAATGGTATTTTGCATGCCTGCTGTGCTCTCTATTTCACAAAAGGCTGGTTTCACTTGTCTGCAAGTGCATTGCAGCTGATCTCAGTCAGGCTTTACTATTATGGGTGGTGAGAAACCACCACCTGTGATGGTTCCTGTTTGGTTCAGGAGACCTCACCTTCTGTGGAAAAATGTCTCCTCCCCCACCACCAAACACCTCCATGAGACCCCACGCCAGCTGCACCAGGTTATAAATATTACCTGCTGCACTGGTTAATAAGAGGGGTGCACTCTGTGTGTCCCCTCCCTAAGCAACACCAACATGTATTAAAAAAAAAAAAAATAGTTTGGTGGAATTACATCTTCCATGCTCACAGAAATCAGGCAGTGACATGAGAGCTGTTTTTGGGCAGCAATCAGAGAGAAGCACATAATTTCTGACCTGTTCAAGAATACTTTTTATACAATGTTAAATTTCTAAGTATTTTTCTCTGCATGTCATATTTCTCCACCCACTCTCCCTTGCTTAGAGGTGTTTAAAAATGTTTGGAATGGAAACACATCAAAAATATTTAATCACAGCAACAGCCTTGTATAGAGTGTTCTGTTTAGCAAAAAGTCTGTGTAATCTGCATGTCAGCAACCACTTGGAGACATTACACGAGCTGTTATCTCTAATCACTGAAGGATGTTTTATGCTCTGGGAACAACAATGACAGCCTTCCCTGGACCAACACAACATAGTTCTTGCCACTGACACCATCTCTCTTGGAGTAGCGAGAGAAACATCGCCATGCTTGTTGTTAAGATCTGGTGGATGTTGGTTTTAATGGCAATCAGCATGCAGCTGTTTTCACAATTGTTTAAAAATCATGTTCAGAGTGTCTGAAAAAACTGGAGCAGGAATCAGTGTGATCCAATTTAGAATGCATAGCAACATTGGTGTACTAATTATAATTTTGCCACAAGCAATTGTCACAGTCATAAAACTGCCAGTCTGTTTGGTGGTGGGCAGCTTTCTATTTCACAGGCATCTGGTAGAATCAGCAGAGGACGATGAGCTTGCCAGACTGCCGGCTGTGTGCAAGAACAAAAAAATCTCAGTGTTGAGGTAGGCTGGAGAAACCAGTGAATTCTGCAGCAGAGATGGTGGGCTTAAGCACTGAAAAATGGAATATCATTTGGCATTTAACAAATGAGGCTGCAAATGCGTCATGTTGGTTCTTACAAAGCTCAGTGTTGCTCTCAAGCTATTCTGCACCCTTCAGAACACAAATAGTTCTGATATTTTTATACCTAAAAGTACCTGAGGTGCTTGTGTAGCAGGGGAGGTAAGACAGATTTACCATCAGTTTCGAGTATCAGAGTGCACACTGTTGCACTCTTTGAGGACAAGACTGAGGGCCAATACCAAACTTCCACTTTCCTTCATCCCAGAGATGGAGATAGACCTCTGGTAAGTCAGACACTTACCCAAAGTAAGCTGAACATTTTCCAATGACACAGACTGGCACTGAGAAAATTCCATTTTGAAGCAGGCACAATGTGAGAGCATCATTCCTTCATTGCCGAGCTTTCCAGCCCAATTTCAGGATTTCATTTCAATAGCACGGCAAATTTTATTTCATCTTTATATGAAAACATGCAAAATGGAAACATACTTTGTTTGAACCTTTCAGAGGGTTTCAAAATATTTAAATTCACAAAGGATAATTCTTTTTTTTTTTTTGTTCAACACAGAGTAGAATTCAGTTTCAAAATCTCTACATTTACCAGTCGGATGGTGCCATCAGGTGCAGGAAGGGCAAGACCCTTCCTTCCCCCCTCACTGCTGCTGCCTGAACAGCCATGGGAAGCCTCCCTGGAAGGCAGCAGCTCTATTGTCATTTCATTTTTTACCTCTGCAGCAAACTTACTCTGCCTGTTGGAGAGGGAGGCAGACCTGAAGTGTGCCATACCCCTTCTTTTCCCTAGATGGACAATGATTGTTTCTCTACTGTAACAAGTGAAGTATTGCAAAATTTGTAACTTTTTGCACAAAGAGGTTCCAATTGATTTTAGGAGACAAAAGCTCTGTGGAGCAAGGAGTGTTTTATCCCATTGTGTTTGTATTCCTTGTCTCAGTGAAGGTTTGATGTTTGAATTCTGTTGCCTATTGCACTCACGTCATTTATGGAAAGAAATCTTTTCATTTCAGTGACTGAATTATGAGTGTTGATTGTCTCTCTCTATCAACTGGGTCAAATGCTTAGCCTCAAAACTTTGACTGAGTGCAATTTACCTACCTAAGCATTCATAACAGAAGGAAAAACTGAATTCTTTCCTGGAGATTCTTTGAAACTACATTATCCATAGTCCAATGTTTAGCTGAGGATGGAATAAAGGACAATCAGCTAAATGAGAAAATTTTAATAGGACAGGCTAGGCATTTTTTCTCCTTAGAGAGAAACTAAAGACCATAGCACAGGTTTATGCTATTTTTTTTTTCAGTTATACTCGATTACATGTTCAAGCTAGCAGAGATAGTAATTGCAAAATGATAAGCTAAGAAACAGTAATAGCTGTGAAAGGATAACTTAGCTGGAATTTCATTTTTGTTACTGTCTCTGGGGGTCAGACCCCCATGCACTTGCATTTGTAGGTCCTTCACTGAGCTCTTCCAAATCTAACATAATTTTCCTCAGTTCTAAGTACACTAAGACTTTATCTACTCCTTAATTTACAATATTAAATTAAATTGGATATTCACAGTAAATTCACTGGTGAGATGACTGATAGTAGGAGGACTTTAGTTTGTGTTGTTTGGCATGGAAACAAGATTTTTTAAATCTCCAGGAATTTAAATGCTGCTTTTTTGCTTTCATCTACTAGTGCACATGATTTTGTTGTGTTAGAAAAATGTGGCTATGAATAAAGAGGCTCACAAAAGGACTCGTGAAACTTAACTCATGTGAAAAAGAACATAACTTGGAAAATCACATTTAATTATTTTTTAATGTAAAATGGTAGCACTGGATTATGGTAGACAAATCTCAGCAATTTTTGTGTTTGTTACCTATCACATGCTTAAAAGTAAGTACCTCCCCAAATAACAACTAGATTTGAATACCAGTTAAAAACTAATTGTCAAGCACAGACAATTACTTTAAATAAAACAATTTTCTTTCTTCTTCTGTAGTTATAGAAATGAATATAACTTACCCTCAAGTGTTTTAATGTTTTTATAATGATTTAATATTCTATAGGTAAGCCAGTTAATATATGCTAAGTCTGTGAACATTGCAAGGAATATAGAATACACCAGAAGAAACACTGGGGCACTCTTCCATCTCTCCTTCCCTTCCCCCACCCCATCTTTTGTGCTCGTTCCTAGACAAAAACTAGAGAAAGAACGAGGCTCTCTTTGTTGGCATTGCGAGTTGCAGCACAGCTACAAAAAAACTCTTGTCCTTTAAACAACTGCTCGGAGTGGTGGACGGAAGCAGGGCTTGCTTTGAGCTAGGAATGGGCAGCAAGAGCAGAAAATAATGACAGAGGGCACAGATACCCTGCTGAAGGCAGCACTTGTCCTGACCATATGCCCTCTAACAGTCCACAAATTGTTTTGTGCGGAAAACACTGGCTACTCTTTCTGCATCATTTGCTCAGTGTAAGAGAGAAGATGTAAAGAGCAATGTGATGTGGGGGAAGGGAGGAAAGAGCTCTGCAAAGCACTTTGCAGCATGCTGTCATAGAGGGGGAAAGGGAAAATGTTCTGGCAAAGTGCTACTGCAGCTGAAAAGGTATGCTCAGAAGGACTGGAGTCTCTCTGTAAGATGCACCTATTTTTCCTCCAACCTTGCATACCTTTAGTAGATGTCGACTCCTGACAATTCCACTTCTATGGTGCAGGAACATAATTGCTGTGTTTTTCTGCCACTTGGGTAAAGACTGACCCCAAAGTTTTTGATCAAGCAGAGTGCTGAAAAAGCGAGAAGGATTTGTAGGGAGAGGCAATACCTTTTCCTTAGACTTACTGATAGAGCTGGAGCAGAGGAAATATGAGAGCTTTTGTGTCAGAGTAACTTTATCAGTTTCTTAAAGAACAGTGGCTGCAAGCTTGCCTTATTTTTTTACAGCTACCTTTACCTTCCTTTCCCTGCAAACCTTACACTGTAATGATGCAAATCTATGTCTACATATTAAAAAGATTACATAATACACAGAAAAAATATTTTAAAGTCCTATTTACTTTGGAATTTTGCTTAATGCTTGATCATCATCCGTTCCTTTTTCGTGTCTTCTGCCTCTTGTGGACCTAGCTTGAAAAGGACTGTAGTTGCTGCAGAGGTTAGACTCACCTATGCAGAAAGTCAGCAGTGCATCAGGTCCTGTGCATGCCTCTGGGCTGGCTCTCTTGTCATCTTCCCTAATGTTTTTAACCATCCATTTTTTTCTGAGATCTTTTAATCACAAGTGTGAAGAGATATCATAATGCACATAGCTAATTTAATAATGTTAATTACAAAAATACCGTGTTAAATGGTTTTTAAAAGGTCGACTCAAAGTAAATTTTTCCCTATGGGTTCTCTGTCAGGAATGATGAGAGAGATTTCCGGTAAAATAAGGTTTCAAAACCTCAGTCTTTACAAGAGTTCAGATTTTGTCTTTGGAGAAAAATATGATAATGCATTTGCCCTGCAGGAGCATGAAGCAAGAGAAAGTCCTTTTATTTTTTAAACACTCTTGGAGGAGGCAAATTATGACCGCTTTCAGACACGGAGTCCTCAGTCTTATAATGCAGCATTTACATTAGGAAGGTTGGAAACATTAGCGTGACTTGATTTATATACAAGGACAGCAAAGCTTGCTGTTTTCATGATGAAATTATTGATGTTAGTTGACATGAGATCACAGGAGTTTCAGAAGAGCACTGACAAAGTGAGAGGCTGAGAAAGCTGAGTATATTGATGTAGGGGAAGTGTATTTGGGAACACTCGGGCACTTCCTGAGAAGTTTAATTCTAACTGGTCAGAAAAAAATAACAAGACACCATCAGAACAAAACTGAAGATACTGCCATGCACAAAACCTGTCAATGGGAGTGTTGAAAGTATTATATAAAAATTTATTACCTTTTCTTGTTTGAAGTGGATTTCTCTAACTGGATTTCTATAAACACTATAAAGGAAAGCACCAGGGGGCAATATTTATTTTGAGTTACTCACTTCCTGGGGAAATGAGGAGCTTATCTGTGAAACTTAGAGCCTTGAGTTTCTGGAACAAAGAATTGGATGAATTCAATCAAGAAGCAAAAGCATACAATTTGGCCCTTTATAGACAGGTGTCATCACACCTTTTATAACTCAGTTAACTCATTATAAAGAAATTTGAGGTTATGCAAAAGGGCAGGGAAATAACAGAAGCTGTGGAACGTTTATACCTTCTCTTCTTACAGAAAAACCTTGAAGCATGCACCAAAAAATTTTTACATTAAGTGACCTCTGGGAAAAAACCAAACAAACCCCTCTGGTCTTCTGTTAGTGCTCTGCTGAGACACAGTGTGAGGTATTCTGGGGAGGTTAGTGGTGTTTCACTTCAGTGCTGGCTACACATTTCTGCAGTTTATTGTTGTTTCACATTTATGAAGTTTACTGATCTATTAATTTCACGGATTGAGACATGAGAATTAAAAATTCTCGTAATTTTGTGACAGTATTTCAGTGGCTTGAGAATAACTGAATGAGGACACAAGGGAAAAAATATTAACTTTGGGTAAAAAATTGTTGGGGAGGTGTTTAACCAAGGAATTCAAGGCCAGAAGGTACCAATACAAAGAGTCTAGTTGGGTTCAGTGAAGAAATACTGTGCAGAATTTGGACCTTTTTAGACAAGTGACATCTGCAGAAGAGTTCTCAGTCTAGGGGAAGACACGTGCACAATGCTTATCTTGGGTTTTCTACTGTTTTATTTTTTTAAAATGCATTGTAAAAATGTTGATTGGGATTTGGAGTTTTTTATATTTGTACTTTTTATTTATTTTTTATTTATTTTTTAACTGCATAAGCAAATCCTTCCTTGGTGACATGGTAAGTTTCCACATCTTGGGATAATCATATCAGGGATGAAAATGGATATAGAAAGTGATTTGTTTAGGAGATTTGGGGTTTTTTTTTTCTAAATTGACAAGAAACTCCTAATCTGGAGAGAGTCTATTTTCAGCAAAAGAGTCAAAAAACTACTGTAGCTGATTAAACTAACTTATGAGTAATGGACCATGCCCATGTGGAGGACATGATTATTTGTGCTATTGATAATGAAAGTATTTTTCTTGACAATGTTATTTGGTGGTGGTGTCTAAATCAGCCATTTTTCAATCTTATTTTTTATTGAAAGCTTGAAAAATCCAGGAGTTCTGGAGAGTCAGTCTTCTAAAATTTGTAACTCAGCAATTTGTCTTCACTGATTTTTTTTTGTAAGCCTTCCACTCTCTGTCTTTTTAAACTGAATCCCTGGAAAATTCCTTAAAAATATACTTTTTTTTTGGTAGATATTTTAGTCTCCCAGCCTGTCTTCCCATGTTTCTTAGCTGTGTAATGGGTATTTCCTTGATTTGTAAGCACTGCCTTTCTCAAAAGTCAGCTTCCTGGAATCTCTTGAAATAATGTCTTCTCTACTGGATAGTCCCCTCTCTCTGGAAAAGGCAAGAGCTTTGGAAGATATTAGGTAAGTCTTTAGGAGAAAATGATTTTCAGTGATGCTTAATGGAGCTGTGTAAAATTTTGGATCGTGCAAGTTATTAATAAAAGTGATTTTTTTTTCCACCATGTCTGTAAATAAAATCAGAGCATTCTTATTTGCTTGTTGTAAAATTATTTGATCAAACTTGAAAACAAGTTTTAATGCAACAGAGCACTTGCTGTATTTCTCATGCTGTCATCAACTACTAACTTGCTCATCAACAGGAATTTCAGATGTCTAAAATACTCAGATAGGGAGATAAGCATAGGCTTAAGATGACTTTCTGACCTCTTAGGGTAGGAGCTCTGCTTACTTTTTTCTCCTGTTTTCACTGCAAACAGAAACCATTAGCTCTAAAATATATTTCAGAGGAACTTTGAAGGGCCATAAATACCATCAAGAAAACCTGCCATGCTCCTTTTGAAAGGACACTACAGAACTGTTAAAACACATAAAAGAATAATGATCTACTCAGCATATATTTACATGGGTTTTTTTTTCCCCTGCTCCTCACCAAGTGGCAGAGCAATCACAAGCAGACCTCTCGGGCACTGCAGGAGCAGCAGAGCAGTGGTGACAGCTGAAGCATTCTGCTGAGGGAACGCTGCTCAAAGTGCTGTCCCTAAACCCGTGTCGCTCGTGGTGCCCGGTCCTGCGGTACATGGGATTAGCAAGCCTTGCTAAGTTTAAAGTACAGTAATCCTCTTTCATGCAGTAACACGTGTAGATTCTTTATAACAGCTTAGATGGTAATTAGTGCAGGATTTTGGATTCATTGACTGGACACAAATATAGCATAGGGGAGGGAAATACCTAGGCAGCAGTTCTGAGACACGGGGACACTAATGCAGTAAGTGCATTCCTGGGGGCGGGGATGAGCCAGCAGAATTTTGCAGAGGGCAGAGTGCTATTAGCATTTGGGATTGCAAACAGAGCTAGAGGATCAGAAACACACAAAGGCTGTCTTGGCTGGGAGAAGTCTCCTGTTCCATGTTTTCTCCAGCGTTTTGTAACCACAGGTGCAAACCCATGGGGCTGGCACTCCAGCTGGCCGCGTCAGCGGCTCTGCCTTTGAAGTGTTGGGAGGATGTGCTTGTTCAACGAGCCTTATGAGTTTAGGGTGGTTTGATATGCGTTATCAGAACAGGCCTGGGGTGAAGTAAGCAAGCACAAAGTGAACTGACCTCGTTTTACCTGCAGAGACGTTATCATTGCAGTTAAGGCAAAGTGAAAGATTTTGCAGATTTTTATATTCAGCAGATCAATGTAGTCACAGAATGAATTTTACTGCAAATGTATTGGCTCTTTCTGCTTTAAAATTGTCTGTATTTTAGCTATTCAGCTGGTAATAATGAAATATTTCCAGCTAGCAAAGTTGAGCAAAAAGAGAAGAATTTGCTGGTTTAGGGTTTAAGGGAGTAATAAAAACCCTTTTAACTTCATTTTTAGCACTTGGGAGAAATTTTTATTTAGATAAGAACAAGATTCATACCAGCTTAAAATGCAAATTCACATCCTAGAAATACAAGCTGAATTTGCATCATTAGGACTCGGAATCCATGAGTTCAGCTATTAGTTTACATACTCGTTGCTGCATGCTTATTTACATATTTGTAGCTGCATGCTTAATTTCTTGTCAGAAGAGCAAGGGACTGGGGTATGCAGCCCTAGGTGAGAGGGTGATTTTGAAACACTGGTTTGGATTCAAAAACATCAAAAACCTCAAACAACAAATGTAAAAAATTTATCTGAATTGACATTTTTATTTTTATGGTTTTCAGCATCAATAAGGGCTTGATTTTGACTCTTATTTTACTTGTAATGAGATTATATATTTGTTTACTAATAATGGGCTTTGCCAACTGTTCTTTAAACATTTAGGAAATGCTTCAATAAATAATAATTTTTTAAATGTACAAAATTATTTATTCTCTGTCCTTCCTACAAGATATTAATCAAGTTACAAAACCCAACCTTTGTAATATTCAATATATTGAATATTTTACAATTAAAATTAATTATATTTTTCATATTTTTTTAATTTTTGATGAAGTTTTCATATTTCATCTTGTTCAATCATTGCTTGAGTTTCTCCCTCTCTTTCCCTTTCAAAGAACTGAATAAACAATCCTCCTGCTTCAGCTGCTCCTTGATGAACTCAGAAATTTTGTGGGGTTTATAGCAATATGTTCTCCTGTGCCATTGGTGGCTTCCCCACTTTCAGTAGCATCCCTGAAAAAGCGCACCAAAGAAATATTTCAATAAAGTTGAGACTGAAAGCAAAAGGCAGCTGATTAAGCCTATGCAAACACTTGCCTTTGGGTTCAGCTGCCAAGATGAAGACATTGTATGTGTGGGCAGAAGAACACACATTGAAACTTCAGTTCTATGGAGGCAGGGGGTCAGCACTCAGGCACTCCTGCAAATGGGGAAGTGCCAGATTTTGACCCAATGCTTCTCCAGCGGGATTTGATTGTCAGAGCTTAGGGCTGGCGTTGGGCTGGGACTCTGAGCACAGGTAGCAGCTGCAGCAGGGCAGCAGCTTCCTCTCATGGAGCAGCTCCTGTGCTGAGCTCGGCCTGATTTCAGCCCCAGGAGTGCAGGTGGACCTGCTCAGGTAGAGGTGGAGGTGATGCCAGCTCCCAGATCTTCGCTGCAGAAAGTGTGTGAGCAGCTGTTTCTCTTCTCTTCCCTAAGACAGACATAAACACGATGCAACCCACCCACACAATCATGCAGAAAAGCACATCTCAGGTTGGGCTTTTTTCATGTTAACTCTGTCTGAGTCATACAACAAATGTGCAACATTAAATACTTTATTTTTCGAGAAAAGAAACAAGATCTGTAGCTCTTTGGTCAAAAGATGCATCTAAGCCTTGATCTACTTTATTTTTCTGTTTTCATTTCATTCATACATTATTATGTATTTTTAAAACCCAATTTCGCAGATAGTTTCAAAACATCTGAAGTGGCATTTTTAGGTCATGAACTAGTTGTGGAATATTTTGACCTACTTCTGTAGATGAACCCAGAAATTTGAAAGGAAAATAAATGTTGACTTCAATGAATCTCATTACTATCTATTTTGGAAGATATCCTTTCTCTGGGAACTTTGTCAAATCTGTATAGAATGTTAATAGGAAAGAAAACTGCAGAAACAAGCTTCCTTTTTCCGAAATTTTGCAGAAGAAGATTTGAGTGCAAGGTGTCACTATTATGCTGATACCTTCTCTAACTTGTTATGTTACTGTTTTGCTTTTGTGTCTGTGCCCCCACTCACTGTGTACATAGAGCTTGTGACTTCCTTGGGATTTTTTTCCAGGGACCAGAAGGCACACCAGTCTGTTGCACTTACAAGACATAATGGTATTATCTCAGCCTTGATCAAATTCGTTGCATTTCTAGTTGAAAATACTCACTTTACATCCTGACTTCCATGGTTCTCCTGTGTTCACTTCTTTGTTTGCTTTAATCACAATTAGGCACTCTATATTTTCCTCACTGACTTGCTTTCAATTGATTCTCTTAATTAATGCATCCAAGCTAGTAAGCAAGTAGAGAGGAACAGGGCAAACTGTGGGGATGTAATCTCTTCTGTTGCTGCGCTATTCCATTGTTTTCAGTTCCACATTAACTCTGGCTCAGATAATCTTTTTTCTTACTCCATATGACTCACAGGCTAAACAGAGCAGATGGGGGAGTGATTTCAGACAGTGACCTCATTTCTGCAAATACTACTTCTCAAAAAGAGACAGCAATCAACCTGTGTCTTACAAGAAGAAAAAGGTTGCCTTTTTTCCCCTTTTACTGCGTTATAGACATGAACAATTTTGAAAAGATGAAAGGGCAAGGGGGGAAGAATGTGAGCTTCCAGCACTAGCAGAGTGTTTTGCTGTTCGGAGCCTTGTCAAAGATGCAAAGAGCACTGTCAAACCTTTGGGTTCAGTTACCTTGAAATCTTCTCTCATGCTATACTTTTAGTTCTTCTCTGTGCACAAAGTATTCAAAAGATTATTTTATTTACTGAACTAGTTTTCAACACATTTTAACACATTAAATATCTTCATAAGAATTTTTCTACTCATCTGTGCATCTGAAGTTAATCAGGAATTGGTTGTGCTGTTCAGGTCATGGCTGCAGACACTATTGCTGCAGAAAAATACACATAATAATGGCTATGAATTACTATCAAAAACTACAAGTTCTCAAAAAAAATCAGTGTCTGCAATGAATAATGGTGCTCATTTTTTCCTGTGCTCTTTGTTGTCATGACTAGTCCAAAAAAAACAGCTGGATGAAACCTGTAGGATAGAAATTTGCATAATCCTGGAAACACCTGACAATTTTCTTTTTCTGTAAATGCTCAGCAATACATATATACCTAGCAAAGATCTGTCTTGAAATCATAGACCAAAGTATAAAACTGTAAGAGGAAAATAAGAATGCAGTTTCAGTAGCACCCTGGGTTTGATATTGATCTTCTCTCCAATAGTACTTGCGTCATTAAGTGGTCTCCTGTCTTCGGTGTTAAGCTTACTGCCAGGAATACATCCTTAAAACTCATAATATTGTTGTATTTTCTTCCAATTTCAAACCATATGGGCTGAGTTTTATAAAAGAATCTTCCCTTTTAAAAGAGGAATATTTATATATTCAGAGGATATCTTTAGAGTGAGGATATCCTGAAGTTTAAGAAAAGAAGTAAATAAATGCTAATTTAAATCAGTATTACTAATAATAAATGTTAGGATATATAAACAAGTCTTTTGAGTTTTGGAAATTGTACAACATCATAAAGTATCATCAACATGAATAAGTTTTAATAGGAAGGAGTTAATAATTTTAAATTTATTCAATTTCTCTCCATGTTACCTAAGGATGTATATATTAGTGAATATTATACTTAATTTCCTTGATGAGCAGGTAGCCTGGTGAAACCAGTGGTTTGCTGCATTACAATCACATATATTTATACAAGCATTTTTCAACTCCTATTGATTTATTCTTAGATAAAAAACTCAAGAAGTTATAAAACAATGGCAAGGATTACATCAGTGACATTAGGTTATCTTGGATTAATCAGTAAGGAACAATTATCAGAAGGAGTAATTACTATGAGACACTGACAGAAGAGCAGGGTGTTCTGGATTTCTGGTGAAATAATTGCCTGATTCAATAACACATGAACCCATGTTATGTCCTGTGAGTTGACATTGTCTCCTTTAAAGGTAGTTTTTGGCATTATTTGTTACTTTATTGTGAGAGGTGATCTCTGCTAGAATTCAGTCATGAAGGGGAGCTTCTGTGGATGTAGATTTTTTGTGTCTGCTCAGTTTGGACTTGCAAGTTTTGATGAGAAATGAGCATTCCTTTTGTTTTTCCTTTTTGCCACTATAGATATTCCTCTCTATTTGATATATCTGTATTTTTCTTTTTAGGAAGAACTTGTGGGTGGATGGTAATCCTAGCCAAGGCAATCAGAGAGGTGTTTATGAACAAAGAGCCTGTGCTCCTCTTCTAGGCAGGGCTGGGAGAAGGCAGAGACAAGCTGAAGCCGAGAATTAAATATACTTTCTTACTTTATTTTAATATAAAAAACACCAAACAACTGACAGGACCAGTGATTTGTGGTTTTTTCCTATGTCCTGCCCTTCAAACACTGCACACAGACTGTAAGCCAGTGCCCCAGATCAGAGGAGAGCGATGCCAAGCCCTGCAGTGGGAGACCAGAGCTGCCCAGGGCTGCAGAGCCCTGAACCTGCCAGTCATCCTCAACACAAGCTGAGGTTTGACTTGTGCTGGAGGTGGAGTTTCTTACTCTCATGTTATTCCCTTTGAGAGACTTTAATGTAGTTGCCCTTCATCACAGGAAATGAGAGAACAGTCAGGTGACTTTAATTTCAACATTATACATCCCAGAAAACAGCAGGTGATACGAGATTTTAGATACATCTTAGAACATGAGCAATACTTTGGGGTTTGTGACCAGTAAGATTTCTTTTCTTTTTGCAAGCAATGAACTTCCATTCAAGGGGCACTGGGAAAATTGAGGAGTTATGAGCACAGTAGCTGTAGTTGTCTATGTAGTTCTGCAAGTAACTTTAAAAACGTTAATCAGACAAATTTTTACATTACTTGATAACTGTTAAATCTCTTTAAATGGTTGGAAAGTATTTTTTGTGATTGGGAAGGATGGAAAGCACTTTTATAGGATAGTTAGGAAAAAATCCCATTGTATTTGTTTTGTAAATACTGTGAAATCAAATTAGAGGAAAGAATACTGAAGAAGCGGGGATGAGGGGAAAATTAAGAACTTCCTTTTCTCACAAAATAGGTAAAATGCTTCATCAGCAATCTTGTCTCCCAGTGAAACTTGTCCTGATTAGTTTAATTATGCAAAGATTAGTCTTTGCTTCATTTCTCTAAATCTAAATCTGAAAATGGTTGTTTCAGTAAATCAAATGGAGATACTAATCACGTTCTAAAATGCAGATGCTTCTCCCTTGGAGATGTATTCTGTTTGGTGTAAAAAGTGTTAAATTTGAAAGCAGAGAATACCATTTGATGAGTGTCACAGTGTCAAAAACAGTTCTTGCACAAGAACTGACCAGCTGGATGTACCCCACAAATGCTTTCCCCCACAAATGCTGTACACAAGACTCCATGTCTGTTGGCAAAACCATGGGAGAAAGTAGCCAGTTGGGGTCAATGTTTGTGTGTAATACTCAGCAGCTAGAAGGGTTATATCCACCTGTGAGGATTCACATATCAGAACATCTGCAATATTTCACCATGAGGCCCAAGTGCAAGGCAGATGAATGTGGAAAATGCTAAGGCAGGCCAGTGGGAAATGTGCCTGAGTCTCGTGCTGAGACGGTCTCAGATATGACAAGTGTAGGTATTATGGAAAGGTGGTAAACTGTCACCTGGGCCACTTTGCTCACTCACCTCCTACTCAGCTCCAGCAGAAATGTAATCTCGTCTCTAATGCCTTTCCACTGCTTTTCTCTAATACAATGGGGCCCTTGATGGCTCTATTTGCTAAAAGATCATTTTGGGCAGCAGTGGCTTTTACAAACATTTGCTGCCTACCAATGGACTGGAATGGCTTTCCAACACATTTGCTGCTTACTGACAAAGTAGCTCTGAGCCAGGACATTTCTCCTCACTTGCTGCCTTTCTACAAGTTAGGAAAAAAAAAAACCTTCATAGGGGACTGAGTGCCTGTTTGCTAATGGAAAACTTAGGGGAGCTTTTGTCTGATTTTTCCTAGTGGGCTTGATTTATGAGGACTCACCTATGGGCAGTAGGTATGACTGCTGTTTATTTACATGCATGCCTCCATTCAAGTACTTGTTTGTATTTGTACTATTTAGTGAGTACCTGCACTTGCTAAAATATGTGTACTTGCTTATGCCAATAACAGAAAATCAAAGTCTTCCTTTGGAAAGCTCTGGAGGTCAGAGCAAGCCTCCACAAGGCAGCCTGCTCTCCCTGACCTGCTCAGTGCTCGCTCCATTGGGCTTTCCTTATGGGCCTCATTTTGCTGGTTTGGGAAAACCACTTCCTGATCTATTGATTACAGCTGTGTAAATATATACACATCCATATGGATAACAAACACGTTCCTAAAAGTTAAGCATTAAAAATAATCATACAAAACAAAAGAGGTTCCTGTGACAAAAATCACACCAGAGAAAAATTCCACTTTATGGCCAACATGGCCTCAATTGAAATATTAGCTATAATGAAGGTTGTTGAGGTTTTTTTCTGATTACTGTAATTTTTCACAACTTCTAGCTACAAGACATGAATTCACTGCACTTTTGACTAGAAAAACAGCCTTTTGCATTGTGATGCCCCTTCCTTGGGATATAGGGGATTAAAGACCTTTTTGTGAGTAATAAATCTCTTTCATGCATTAACACTTGGATTCATAAGTCTGCATCACAATTAGAGAGTCATTTATATTCATTGAAGGTATACAATTGAGCTTTTCCCTTGTCTTATTTTTCTGACCTGTGCTTTAAATTGAACTTTACAATATGCCTCCCACATCAGACATTATAATTCCCATTGATTACTGATGTATTTTCCATGGTATTTAAGAGATTTCTCAAGGGAATACTGCAAATCCTGTAAGTCAAAAATAGCACAGTGCAATAAATAGCCATTTTTAATGTCATCCATTATTTCCCCAACATGTAATGTCTCAGGGGGCCTGAGTCCAACAGAGATTAGCCCTAAATCCCTTGTAAATCTGCCTCTATTTGTTATGTATCACTCCTCGCCTCACAGGCATTTGAGATTGTTCCTCACTTAGCACAACAGCTCCACACAAAAACTCCTTCCATTTGGTTCATCTTGAAGTCCGGGGAGAGCTTTCTGATTGATGATAGCATGCTCAGCCAGTGGACATTAGTGGGTTGAATTATTGCTGCTAGTGCATTAGCTTTCAGAGAAGTTTAGGTCAACACTTATCTTTGGCTGTAATAATATTTCTTTTTATTTTAATCGGTTCTTCTAACCTTGTGTTATTTCTATCAGATCTGAGATTAATGATACAATCTGCTTTTGTGTGCTGCTACTGCCTGAGCAGAGCAAGAAGGAATGACAAATATTGCTCTAGAAGACTCCTGAGCAGTAGCTAAGTCTTGTTAGCCTGGCTAAGGGGAGTACACAATGCATGAGGATTTTTATGAGTCACTTAAGAAAAGAGTTTTAAAACTGCTTGAAAAAGTTGGAGATCGTTGACGTAATAAAGGTATAAATTCCAACTCCATTTTTTGTTATCATCCAAAGAACACATAACTGCATTGTAACTGAAGGTATATGTCACAAATGTACCAGTGGATACAGAACAGCAGGACAATTCCAGTCATAGCAGGAGAAAAAAAATATGCAGAACTGAGGATGGTAACACATCATTCTGTGCTGTTCTATGACTCATTTACCACCCCATGATACTTAATCACAATGAATTGCCATAAAGATACACTGAAAAAAGTGAGATTATAACAGGCTTTTGGTAGTTTTTCAGGTAGCTTTTACTAGAAGCAAAACTTCTACTTTGAAATACTTTTGCACCTCCAATCAAATTCTAGAGTGTCCAGTAAAAATTCAGCCATTTTTTCTTGATTCCTTCTCAAAATGTCACTGCGTGCTCACACTAGATCACCTGAATGGGTGTCTTCAGAAGCAAGAAGTGTGAAAATAAGTGATGTGAATGCTTAATCTCCCTATAATCATCAGGTAATACATAGACAAAGTTATTTATAAAGTCAGAAACCTATCTCTGAACACCAATATACAATTCACTTAGACTGTGTGGCCAAAAAAGAGCACAACAGGAAAACACCAATGAAATGGAGATGGCACAACAGGGGAGAAGCACACTTTTTCCATCCCTTGGAGAAAAAAATATTTGGTTTGAAAGGAGCTTTCTCTGCACACAAGGCAAAAAGTTTCTGCAGTTTCAAAAATGGGAAGAGAATTGTGTATTTATCATGCTTGCATAAGCACTACAAGAAGAGATCATGGAACTTGCTGACAAACATAACTTATTTAATCTTTAAGGCAACTGGTGATGGATTGGAGAGCAATGTATCAGTAGTGCACTCAAACCTATGGGGAAGGTTGGAGAAAAGGGAATCTCCTTTCTGCATCCATGAGAAATGATAGCAAAATAAATGTGTCAGGGGAACAACTTGAAGTTTTTAAGAGCTGAACTAGTATTCCAATGGTATTTCTACACTTCAAAGAGTTTTGATCTTACTGACTGTCACTGCACTTCTAGGATTCTCTTTTTCTTATATTTAATCCTTTAGGTAGATGGGTAACTTGGCAAATACCAAGAGAGGGTTTAAATTTATATCCTAACAGGTTCATTTGTATTAAATAAAATAGTTGGCATATAACATAACATGCCAGAGGATAAACAGATACTAAACAATCAAGGTAAAACTCTTACCAATATATAAGGTTATGCTTGCATGCATGGAACCAGGGTCTTCTTGGTGGTGCCAAGCAACGGGCAAGAGGCAACGAGAAGAAACCGAAGCACAGCAAGTTCCACCTGGGTATGAGGAAGAGCTTCCGTACCATGCAGGTGACTGACTGCTGGAACAGACTGTCCAGAGAGGATGTGGAGTCTCCCTCACTGGAGATCCTCAACAACCACCTGGACACAATCCTTTGCCATGAGCTCTGGAATGGCCCTGCTTGAGCAAGGCGGTTGGAGCTGATGACCCACTGTGGTTCCTTCCAACCTGACCCATTCTGTGATTCTGAGATTTTTCAGTAAGGCAGCATGTGTTTGCGAAACCGGGGTCTTAACAAGTTGCCACAGTCTCAGGAAGGTAAGGAAAACAAATTTCCTTCTCATACATTGTGAGAAGAAAACTGAAAACAGATCTACCTAGGTAAATTTCTTTTCCTTAATTTCTAGAATTGTTCAGTATTAGAAACCACCATTTTGTTTGCTAAGTCCATTGATAGCTTTGAAAAAAATAAAGCAAACTAAATGAATAAGTGTACAGAACTTCAAACTTTGAATTATTTACTATATGCAGATAGAAAATCCCCAGGAGGGACTGGAACAGTTGTTGTCTGAAGGTTTAGTTCCCTCAGTTAATAAGAGCTTCTGGTGATTTGGTAGATATTTGGAGGAAAATAGATCTGGCAACAAGCCTGAAGATACTTCTTTAGCTTCAGGCTGTGAGGAATGTGGCACATTTATTTACAAAGGACAGAAGGAAAGGGAGATTTTTAAAAAATCAACCCAAAAAAAACCCCAAAATAGATAAACTAATGCTCCATTTTCAACAACTCTCAGCTTGAAATACAGTGAAGCACATCATGTCCCTCTAGCTACAGCAGGCTTCCTCATAAATACTGGTGACACGCTGAATGCTTTAAGAAAAGGGATGGAAGTCATTAGACTTCTCATTAATGGCCTAGCTCTTGGGTAAGACTCCTAATGACTGCCAGAGCATGAAAAGGCACCCTGGCAACTGCTGATCTGCCAAAAGATTTCTTCTTCCCCTGCTATTTCCATTGGACCTTTTTATTTAAAAACAGAGAGGAACTTGAAATGTAAGATGTGAACCATGATGTGAAAGATGCAAGACCTAAGTAAGTATATTAAGCAAAGGCCTCGTGAAAGCCAGAGCTTCTGTGCTGATACTGTTCCATTCTCATTCAGGGACATGGTGCTTTTTTTCTCTAATTATATGTGCAGGCCTACAGAAACTGTAAAGTAAGAAAACCAGAATGCTTTAAAAATTGTTTTTATGATCTTTGGTTTCAGTAATTTTTTTTCTGATGTCTGTGACAGATGGTAAAAACTGAGATAACGCCACAACTGTGTGAGGCAGAAGTAAATGTAGATCTAAAATGACTGAAAGTGCTTGCAAAGATTAATTACAGTAGAGGGATATGCATGCTATAGCTGGCACAGTCTCTCTATATCATACGTAAGTATATTTGATTATATAAGTTCAAAAATAGCTTTTGTGCAGTGACTCAGATGCCTTTTTATTTTTGATATGCATTAACTTTCATGAATTCCTTTGATGCAAACCAAACTCCACATTCTCTGCATCATCATTATGACTTCTTTGGATACTTTGTGGCAAAATGCAAGAAGTATATGCTGCCCCAGCTGCACTTTGACAAACTGGATCATTCTTTGTGTGCCACATCCATGCCACAGCAGGATGATAAAACAGTACATTTTAACACAAAACAGGGACACTATTCTCCCACCTTCTGCATCAGAAAAAACAGGTAGGTTGCCTAGGAGAAGACTGTGGGTAAAAAATATTTTATGCTAATGAAGGGTATGAATTTGTAATAAATCAGATGTTCTAGGATTACTATTTATTCATGTTCTGCCTCCTATATGTAATGCAACTTATTCATTATTAAGGGAGGACTGATACATGAATTTGCATTTATCATAGGGTAATAGCATGGATACTGGAAGTAATTTTAGGATAGATTTTAAGAAGGCAAAAGAAATACTCTTGTTTACTGATTAATACCTTCCTCTTTGGAAGGAAAACAGCTGCTTTGAAGATACCAGGTACAGAAACACATGGAACAGTTTGAAGATGTGAGAGGGCATAGTGTCTTTGGGACTAGCCAGGGGGTTCACTTTGAAATGCAGATCTCTTGCTCAACGTTTCTGTACAGTCTTTTGCCCTTACATGATCAGATTTTTCTTTTGTCCATCTCTGGGAAATGGGACAGAGAGTGGCTTTATCTAAATTACAGTGAAAGCACTTTGTGGAGATGAGAATGAACTGCTTCTACTTCTCCAGGGCTCCTTTGCCTTGTCAACACCATTGCCTAGCTTGGAGAATGTGCATCTGGCATTTCTGGACTTCTGCTTTTGGGTGAGGAAGGGGAAAAGGAGGCTTTAGGTCTAAACTCTCATGAGAGAAAATAGAACTGCCCTCCAAGATCTGATCTAGTGGTACATTTTTTTATCTGTGCAAACCTCTGCTCTTGCCCCAGTTTCTGCACAGCTGGACGCTGTTTTGCTGATCAGGGTTTCAAAGAAAATAATGTCAGCCCCCTTAGAGAGGAAGACAGAATTTTAGTGAGCTGCCCCTTTTTCCTTTTTCCTTTTTCCTTTTTCCTTCTGCCATTGTTACTAAAATTTAAGGGTTGGAATCAGTGATATTTTTGGAGTGGGTTGAGGAAAAAATAGTAAAATTATAGAGGTTCTAGAAAGACCACTTTTCAGTTAGTTTTCAGCATAGTATCTGCGTACTTGCATGGGAAGCTTCTGCTGTTCTTCCTATACATGTGATACATCTTCCATTATTCCTCCTCCTAGAAGAGAAAACATTATTTCTAGCTTGTTGTGTGAGAAATCAGCACAATCGCTTTTTTTTCCATTTGGAAGATTAATTACTGGTTTAGTTGAAACTGGTAAAAATTTCACTAAAGTGATCTGCTTCATACAACATTCCATCATGTGCTAATAGGCTTTATTTACCTCAAAGTTGAAGGTTGCACACTCAGGCATGCAATTGCCTGAACTCTTCTATTTGCTTTGCTTTCATTTGCTTGCTAGTGTAGTAGAGAAAAAAGCAAATATTTCCTCCTTTTGCAGGTGGAAGAGTAGAGACCCTTACCTTGGCTATTTGGGCACGACATTTTAGCATAAACACGGTTGCCAAAAAAAGGACACAGGAAGCACGTCAAATATAACTCCATTTTGTTATTAAAGCCAAAACAATGTTGACTCAGGGAACAGAGACCTATTTAGTATTCCCCTAGAGTGCTGTACAGGATACATCCAAGGGACAGCTTATCAGGTGCAAGTAATGTCAGCTCCTGCCAGAATAACACAATAGCTGAGCCTGAAAGGTACTGTCCAAAGGCCATCTAGTCCAAGCCCCCTGCTCAAAGCAAGGTTATCCAGAGCAGATTGCTCAGGGCCATGTCCTCTTCTGTTTTGAATATCTCCGGAGCCAGAGACTCCACAGCCTGCCTAGACAACTTGTTCTTGTGTTGAACAATCCTTTCAATAAAATGTGATTTTTTTTTTTTTATTTCTTATCTTTAAACAAAACTTCCTCTATTTAAATTTGTGCCCATTGACTCTTGTCCAGTCAGTGGGCATCACTGGGAAGATTCTGGGTCTGTCTTCTGTAGCCCCTCACTCTGGTATTGATACACATTGATAAGAATGCCCCAAGCATTCTCTGCCCCAGGCTGAACAGACATCTCTCTCAGCCTCTCCTCATATGTCAGATACTTCCATCACTTATTCACCTTCACAGGCCTTTGTGTCACTCCAATATTTTCATGTCTTTCTTCCACTGCAGAGTCCAGAACTAAGCCTAAATTTGATTCTGTGTCACATGCACCACAGAGATATCTTCCTAGGTTTTGCATTCTTTTAAGTCAACCAGGCAAGATTTTTCCTTGCCAGTCAGAACAGGATTTCCTGAGGACCAATCAGCTCTTACTTTCCCACTGGGATCTCACATTGATATTGCTGACTAGAGTCTGAATCAGAATGCAAAGGATATGTGAAGCAAATTGTGCCTTTGAGAGTGGCTGCAAAAATGGCTGGTCTTCTGGTCTGGAAGTTGGGAGATATAATCATGAAAGATTGGTCTGAAAAACAATAAGAGAAAACTGGAAATTGCCTTAAATAATTGCTCATCAGAAGTCAAGCTTAAGGAAAATAAATAGAACAGGGTGGACTAGACTGAACAGATAATTTTGATATCCCAGAATAATTTTCCTGAACGGTGATGATGGAAATGAGTCATTTTACTCACTATGATTCAAAGATGTTTCAGATAAAATCAAGGTCTGTAATCTCTCTGCCTGGAGTAAATTATATTTGAATGGCAATAAGAAGATAAATGCTATTTATAAAAATGAGTGAAATCAGTTAGTATGCTGATTGGGTAGTAAAAAAAAAAAAAAAAATAAAAAATCAAAGATGGAAATTAATCTCTGCAAATTTAGAAAAAAATGTCTTTCATTTCTGTGGAATATTGTGTGCCAAGAGTATGAGCTGTAGATATCACAGGTCTCCTTACTTTCTGCCTTGTACCTGCAACAGACATGTACATGTCTCGAACACGTGTGCTAGACTACTACTAAAGTAGAAAAGTAGTTTTTACTTATTTTCCACTGAAGGAGTTAAAAAATTCAGCTAAACTCCTCACACATGGATATACCCAATGATTCACATTGCAGGAATTTTCAAGCAGAGTAAAATATCAGAGTGGAATTGTCTTTTCCCAAAAAAAAGCAAAATAAAAATAAAATTGCATGGATCAACAGTATTTCCTCTTACTCCTGTGCTGTTGGTAACACGTGCCAATACTCTGAGGTTACTTCTGGGACCACAGTTAGCTTCTTGCACCTTAATTTTAACATTTCATCAGACCAGTATGATTTTAAAGGAATTACGTTTGGGTGCAGTATTTCATTTATTCATTGCTCTCACTGTTCTGATTTTCTTCCCAAAATAAAGAAGAAAGGGAGACAGACATATTTCATTACTAGTTAAGGACACATGCTGAGTAGAGAGGACTATCTTCCTATTTTTCTAATACTTTAAGATTTCCCAAAACACTTGTGGGTTTAGCTGAAATATTTAGTCTGAAACTTTGTACTTCAGCAAAGTCTTTTAGAGGGGAAACCTGTCCTGTTCTCTCCTCTCCCTGCAGAAAGATTTCAGAGAATGGGAACCCAGTGATACAAACATAGCATCTTGGTCCCAAATTCTTTTTCTCTACTGCAATGAATGGGAAGAAAACTTCCAGTAAGAAAATATGATGGCATTTTATTTCTCTCATTTGTCCCACACTGAGGCATCCCATGGGAGCATATGATTGTGTCCAAATCCCCTTTTATGTTTGGGAAAGACCATCCATGTTCATCAGTTTGGGTTATGGTCCAGAGCAGGTAAATTGGTACCTTCAATTCAAATTGGTATCTCCAAATGATGCATATTAAATTTGTAAATATACAACTTCAAGCTAGTTAATGAAATATCAACATTTCTTGAATATCTGAACCTGATATGGTGATAAAACTCCCAAATTAAGTCAAAATAAAAATGCAAACTAAATCAAGTTGTGCATCATACAAATGAGGACAATGATCCTTCCAGATCATGATGAAGACTTTGCCTCTAGCAGTAAACATCCAGGAATCAGAGTAAATCCTGTTACAGGTGTTACTTCCACCAAATACTTCTCGTCTCCAGTAATTTTCAGGATTTTTTTTCTCCTCCTCCCCTATGTGACTAATTATATTTACCTATATAAATGCTGAAACAATACTTTTGTTCTTTTGCTGTACTTCTTTACAGAGTGAGAGGATGGAGAAGCCTCTAAGGACTATTAGCCAAAAAAAGCATATACTATGTTGGAGTCAGAACATTTCCTCTACACAACCAATGCAATTATTGCTTTTGGAATAAAAAGTGATACAAGAACTAAATCTTAAAAGTCAACTCTTTAAATCCAGTTTTATGCCATGTGAGTCATTGTTGTCCATTCATCCATACCATCTCATGCTTTGGAAGGTAGTGTGATTTTCTCTCTTGTTTTTTCTTTCTTTCTCTTTTTTTTTTTTTTTTCCACTTTTCTACAATGATTTGATAGAAGTGCTGTAACAACATAGTCTTAGAACATGCTGGGTCATGACATTTCTCATAAAGAGGATTTTGCAGTCCTTGTGCTGTTGTTGCAGAAGGATTGCTTGTAGATGAATTCATCGCTCTCCATCTTAAGTGGGATCGACTCTGTCAGAAAGCCATAGATTTTGCCTACAAAAATTTATACAGATTTTTTTTTTTTTTAAATTTAAAATGATTCAATTTACAACTTTGCACTCTGGCAATAACCATTCCATTTCAAGCGAAATAATTCAATTAAAGGTCACTAGATGTTACTACTTAAGCAGCTGTGAATTATTAAATCAGACATCTGCTATACCAATTTTTGATAAAATCCAGTAAGAAGTATGCCTTCTTTTGATGCAGAGAAATACTCAGTAAAAATGGTGAAAGTAAATCAGGTTTTATCATTAAAAACGTTCTGTTTTTTTTTTTTTTTTAAGTCTGTATTTTTCTGGAGGGTGAATATCATGTAATATGTAATAATAATCATCATCAAGGAGAATGTCTGGGGGGATTTCTGTAATAACCAGAATTACTTGATGTGTTAAAATCAGGATGGAAAATTATACTGCTCTTACTATAAAGAATAATTTACCACTAACATCACCATATGCTGCTTAAAGGTCTGCTCTGCCAAGATACCATCATTAAACTCCTGTTCAAATTTCCGGAAAATCTCACAAGAGTCTAGGAAGTTTGCAAGGGTGCCTGGCCTATAGTCATAAACTACAGCAGCAGTGAAGTGAGAATGCAGTGTCCTAATTGCAGAGGTGCCATATTCTGTTTGACCCTCTGGCTCTGGTCCTGCTCCTGTTGTTCCGAGTATTTTGTGTCTGTGTGATCTCTTCATTCTCAGTTCCGGGCAGCAAGGATTAAATTACTGCCCTCTGAGTACTGTTAGGAGTCTGCAGTGAGAGTTAAGAGAAAAGTGAATCAGATTGATGGGCAAGTGCTCTCAATCAAACTGCAGCTAATCTGCTGATTTTCCTTAGCAGAGAGAAGTAGGAGAGGAAGCCAAGGCTGTGGCAGCAGCACAAAGCCATGTCTGTGCCAGGGCAGGTCCAGTGGCTCCACTCCCTCTTTTACAGTGTCCCTGCACTCACAGGAGGGACAGCACTGCAGTTCCCTGGGCTGCAGAGGCCAGTCAGACACGGGGTGCAGCTGGAATGGGGGTTGCCTGACCCACACCATCCTGAGCCGAGCTGATCATGTACAGAGCTTCTCAGAGGGATCCAGAACAACCCTGATTGCATGTTTTGCCTAACATTCCCTTTTTTCCCTTCTCACACACAATCAACCCCAGCTAACTTTACTCTTTTCCACACTAGCCCCGGGTTTGCTGATTTTATGCCCTATTTAATAATTCTGGCTTGGTGCATGCCCCTGCTAAGCCAGGACTCCCATTACAGTACTTCAGTGCTATTCACCCAAAGGGAGTTTATCTTACTTGCTTTCACTTAGGTATTTTATCCCACTATTCACCATTGTCTTAGTAGTTTTAGACCACTTTGGGTTTTGCCAACTACTTACCCTTGATTTTGTACAGTGTCCAGCAGAGTCCCACATATTTTCCTTGGTAGTCTGGCCTCAGAGCAGGGCTCCCTATCTGCCTGTATACCTGAGCTGAGTGATCACATTTTGATTACAGATAATTACTTACATAGGATCCCATTGTAAGCACTTAACCTAATAAAACCTTGTGTCTTATCACCTGCTTGTTTGCCCATGCTGGGCTATTGTACCCTATTGATGACACTGTGATAGCGATTGCAGACTGGTAGCCTGGGCAGGTGAAAAAAATTTTGATCCCAGAACTGAAGAAGGGCTCATTCAGGTGTAATCAGACCAATTAGGAACAGAGGGAAATAGTTACTGCTGCTGTGGTGAAGGGGTCTGTTGAATTTCAGGAATTTTATAAACATAGGTTGCTGTGAGTTTATCTTTCTTCCAGCTCCTTGTGCCTCCTGTAGGGGTGCAACCTGAATGCTGGAATTACAGTAGTGAATCAAACCAAAGATCCACTCAGTTCACCAGTTAGTGTATCTGAAAGTTTCAAAAGAAAAGGTATTTCAAAGAAATGTGCTGAATGAGATTAATATGCCCAAGTGCCTTAAGATCCCTTTAAGCCTTGTATATGAAGGTCTATTTCCAGCCTATGGATGACTCATTTTGTGTGCTCCCAGCTGCTAGACCACTTTCTGCTGCTTCCCATCCTTCAGGAACGGGGAATAATGGAGCTGAAAGCAGTATCCTGGGAACCAGTCAGTTCATTACCAGACCACTTTATTCCTTTCTCTCAATTGGCATCTATGAACAACACTTGGTGGTTTGGTATATCAGTCTTTCCAAGGCACTTGTGGCAGACCTTTAACTGAAATTTTTCCTAAATAATGTCTTTTATGCTTGTCATAATCTTCATGTTTGCATTTGAACTTGTAGTTAGTTCATTGGTATCTGGAGTTTTCTATTTTTCAGAGCAGTTTTATCTCGGATGTATATGTATTTTAATTGAACTGTCCACAGCAACAGCTTTTCCCCTCTACTAGATGGAAAAGCTAGAGGATAAAATTAAACCTGACTGAAAAAGATGATGCATTCTTGTTTAGATGCCTTTAAAAAGCAGTGATAGGAATGCAGTGAAATCAAAAAATTTTCCCCTGCTGTGGCCTGTCCTATTTCTAATCAGTATTCTTCAGTGCTTTGAGCACTGATTGTCGCTGCTCTGCCTCTGAAGGAATGGATGCATTGGAGGGAGGTGAGGTGAGGATATCTTAACTGTACACACCGTGTTTTGCTGCTGCCTGTCCTGGCAAAAGTGAGTGTTTAAGGCACAGTCTAACCCAGGGGTTTGGTTCCCCCTGAGATCATTCTTTTCACCCATGTCAGGTCATCAGCAATGGACCCTTAGGACAGGGAGGGAGCACTTTTTACAGAAATGTTACATTCCTCAGGACTACAGCAACAGGTACAGTTCCTGAGGACTTCATTTGTAACAAAAGCCTTTGTAAAACTTACTAAGAGTTTAAAGGAAAAATCAGCTCCAACAAAATCCTGTCCCTCATTAGCACAATGAAGAGTTGTTTGTACAAACATTTGATCTTAGCACAGGCATTAACAAAGAGGATTAAAAAGTAAACCAAACCTTCCCAGCAGGTATCTCCAGACAAGACAGGCAAAGAAGTTGATACACTTATTAGAAGAGCAGGGTACAGGAAGCAAAGAGGCAAACTGGACTTGTTTGGAAAAAAACCTATTTTTGAGGGAATAGTTTTTCTTCTCTCCTAAATTTCCCATCTCAGTATAAAGCTGGCAGACTAACTTTTCTTTATATGAATAAGGTAACACTGTCCCATTTGACAGGGTTTACACATTGTGTTATAACCAGATGTGGAATTTCATCTTGGAATAGCCCCAAACAGCCTGACATTACAGCAAATAGTGTATGCAAGTACAGCTTTTGCATATAAGAATAAAGAACATGGAGCAAGAGCTAATTAATTTTAGAAGAGAAGCAATTAATTTAAGGCTTAATTAAAAATTAACCTGCTTTAAGACCTACTGAGAAAATTACTGCAAACTGTGATTTAGCTTAATTTTGGCATAGCTACATCACACACTCACTTGAGACAAAGAAGTTTCAGATTGAAGCAGGTGGGAGTCTTCCCCTGGGCTTGTAGTGAATTCATGTTTTAGAAGACTGGATTACTTCACGCCCTAAACCTGTAGTTTTCCTTCACTTAAGTACTATTAACAGATGTTCAAGGCCAGGTTGGATAGAGCCCTGAGCAACCTGATCTAGTGGATGGCATCCCTATCCATGGAGGGGGAGTTGGATCTAGATGATCTTTAACATGCTTTCCAACCCAAACCATTATATGATTATATAATTTTGTAATATAATCTGTAATTCAGACCCTCATCCTGTGCATCACCCAAACTGATTTGCTTTAGTCTACTAATACAAGTGCTCATCACTTTGGGAGGTGTGAGAATCCAGGGGCAGACATGACTGTTGATGCCTTTTTTGGTAAGGTTTAAATAGGTCCAACAGACTAACAGTGGATACTGAGAAAAGGCAGGGCTGTCCCCACATGGGTAACCTGTCCTCTGAACTGTTTTAATATGAAGAGTTTTCTGTGTATATTTTTATAGTTAAAAAAAAAAAGGACTCCGTAATGTTCTGATGGTGTCCTAATAAAGGGATTAAAACAAACAAACAAAAAAAGGGACTAATCTTAGAACACTTGGGGAAGATTTGTCTAACTGAAATATACTATATTTTCTTGCACATTGTTTAATGGGAATAAAAACTTGGTGGTTTATTGGGGTTTTTTTTTCCCTAAAGAGAGAGAATAATGAGAACTCTTTAAATGTTCAGGATCTACAGAGATATCTACATATGTCAAGGAATTTTGTCTAAAAATAGTTCCCCAGTAATCTCTAGATGTAAGGCCTAAAGCCACATAAATGCAAAAAATAATTATTACTCAGGCAATCTTGTTCTTTTCAATAACAGATAGCTTTGGCTTTTTGCTTTTTTTTTTTCCTTAGCAAATAGTAAATTCACAATTACATGCAGTTCTGAAGAGATTGTGTGGGCAAATACTTTCTGCCAAAAAAAGTGAAAGAGTTTTCAAAAATGTTAAAATGTTCTAATGGCTGAACACTCAAAATACTTTTGACATTTTCTAAAAGAAATAGTTCATCTTCTCATGTTGAAATGGCCTTTACTTTTTGAAGTAACTAAATGATAACGAGTGGGAGTTAAGAAAAAAGGTTAAGCAACCTTGAGACAAAACCAAATGCTTGTCTTCCAATAAATTCTAAACTTTAACTTGACCTGCATTATTATTTCTTCCTTGTGTGGTTTTCATTTTCCCTGAAATGTCTTTTTCTTCTCCTCTTCTCTGACCCCTCTCCCAATTCAACAGAACAAAAAAGTGTCTTGGCAATCAGGCAGATTGCTTTGCCATGGATACAAAACAAGAAAATCAGATTAATAACTCCATGAGCATTTTCTAATTCTGAGTTCTCTTCAGAGGGGAAATTAATGATTTGGAAGGTGTGGGACTGGAGAAAGAAAATATTTCGTTCCCACTTTAAACTATCTTTGTAGAGAGTTTCACAGAACATTGATACTTCTTCAAATAACTCCTTTTCCTTTCCCTTTCCTTTTGCTGTCCTGACTGTGAAAGTCCTGGTCACACCAAACACTGAAGAAAAAATAGGGAAGGTTTTGCTTCCTGTGGCTTCTCAGGGTGACCTCTGTCTGTTGCTGGGATACCCTAATGGCTTCTGAAAACTTTATTCTGATTGAATGCTCCAGAACTAATTTTAAATTGTACTAAATGGAACCTGTAATATGTTTCCAGTTCTGTTATCCCTGTCCCACCTACCTTCTCCTTGACTTCAGCATTTCACTGCATTTTATGTTCCTTCTCTCTGTTGGTTTGGGTCTGAGACTTAACCAGTGGACTACAAAGTTTCAGTGTTGAATGATTTATCATTGGCTTCCAAACATTTTTTAATGGTTTTAATAAATACAATTTTCTTCACAAAATGAACTTTTAGAGAATAGTAAGGGAAAATAGTAAATGATACTAATATCTTGTACACTTAATTTTTTATTTAAATAATTTTTAGTGAGGGCTTGTAGTTATTTACATATTGTACCATATTTAAATTGCTTGTTTTCATGTGTCTTGCTTTTATGCATTTGAATTATATGCATTGGCAGCACCGATATGATTATACATCCTGCTGGTCTACATATCTACTAAAGTGGATTAAATTTATGTCCTAAGCATTCACAATTTTATCCAATCAGTAAATTAAAATATACTAAATAACTAAACTGACCTATAAAACAAGTCTGATAGATAATGCAAGGGACAACTTGAATTTAGTCTTTTTGATTAAAGCATAAAACACTGCCACAAAGTAATTTATCACATAGTAATGCATGAACAAGGAATTACAGGAAATAACTACCTGTTTCCAACAAAATACCATAAACAGAAAGCAGCTAAACTCTATTGATTCTTCCCTCATTGCTGCTGGTATTTTATTAAGGGACACGTGATTGAGGTTCAGGATAGATATATAGATATAGATGATATAGATATATAGATAAAATCAGCTGAATTATTGTGGCATTGGCATAAATACTACATGCCTAGTGCTAATTTTTATGCTTGTTAGTAAAACTAAACTTTTAGTTTTACTACTTTTTAGTAGTGAAACTAAACTTTTAAAAGTTTTTTACTTTTACCTACTAAAAGTTTAGTTTTACTAACAAGCATAAAAATTAGCAGAGGAAATGTAGTAGCAGCACCTTTAACCTAGTTAGTAGTCAGAGCAGGTACCTAGGTTTTCTGGCAGGCTGCACTGGAGCCTGACTGACCTGTGTTCACTCTCAGCAACTACATCAGGAACAAAATAGGTGTGAGGGTCTGTGTGCCTATGCTGTGACTATATTGCACACTCAGGGAGGAACATTTTGAAGGTAAATATTGCAACAACTACAAGCTCATCTCACAAATGTGATGCATAAAGGTGCTATGCCAGATTTTAAAACTCTGTTCTGTTGACGAGAACCACGTCCAAGCTGTGACTATCACAAAAACATGGTGGGAAGAACTCAGTCTACAGTACAGAAAAAAATATGTTGTAAAGGTTAATATGACAAGAGACAGCTTTTGTCAAATGAGTTGGGCCTGGTGAGTTTTATCCTAGAAGACCCCAGACCACTTTCAGAACTATTAAGGTGTAAACTAGGCATGATATAGATTATTAACTACATACATATATACTGAAGAATCTTTGCTATTATTTTATTTTAACTTATTTTATTTTTAGTAGAGAATCTATCAAATTGTAGGTCAGACATCTAAACTTCAAACCCATGAAAAAACAATTCAAATGTGTAGTGGTATCAAATATTTGTAGACATCTTAAATATAAGAAAAAGATTAATATCAGCCAAATCAATTCATATTAGCATATCAGATCAAACCATTCTGAATTCCTTCTTTCCTTTCTGCCCCTGTGTTCTGTTCTGTACTTCAGCTCTAGTAAGGCTCTTAACAGTGTCTTCTATGATATTCTCAAAAGCAGTGTGACCAGCAGGGAGGTGAATCTCTCCCTCTACTTCACTCTTGTGAGACCCCACCTGGAGTGCTGTATCCAGATTTGGGGCTTCTAACAGAAGAAGGTCATGGATCTCTTGGAGTAAGGCCAGAGAAGACCACAAAGATGATCAGAGGGCTGGAGCACCTCTCCTTTGAAGACAGGCTGAGAGAACTTGGGTTGTTCAGCCTGGAGAGGAGATTTTAGGGAGTCCTTAGAGCACCTTTCAGTACCTAAGGCAGTCTACAAGAAAACTGAAGAGGGATGTTTTGCCAGGTCTTGTACTGACAGGACAAGGGGAAATGGCTTCAGACTGAAAGAGGGTAGGATTAGATTCGATATTAAGAAGAAATCCTTTATTGTGATGGTGCTGACACACTGGAACAGGTTGCCCAGAGAACCTGGGGGTGCCTCCATGCCTGGAAGTTTTCAGTGCCAGGATGGATGGGGCTTTAAGCAACCTGGTTAAGTGGAAGGTGACCCTGTCCATGGCAGGGGGCTTGGAACTGGATGATTTTTATGACCCCAGAAAAACATTCTAGGATCCTATGAAAGTGAAGAAATATGATTTACAGTGAAAGACTGATTGGATAACAGTACCCGAAGAATAAATTCCAGAAGGTTCCCTGTCCAACTGGAAGGAAGCATCTGGTTGAATTCAGCACATACATTTCACAGGTGAGGTCTTATATGTTCAGTGGTTTTACTAGGGATGTAGGGAAAGAAATTAAAAGCATTACATTTACTAACAATTAAATTTGGAAAGTTGTATTTGGTTCAATATATATATAAAATCATAACATATATATATCATATATAATTATAAATGGTTTGAACAAAAACATTTGGCATTAAAACAAGAACTCAGCAAAAGATGTGGAAAAATTCAGGTTCACAAGAACAGAGGTGAAACAACCGGTTAGGGAGTCACTCTGAGGAAAGCCTCTGGGAATTGCTCTGAGAATTGGGTCACAAGCCAAATGAACCCTTTAATGCCATGCAGGTAGACAGGAGATCTTGTACTCAAGTATGTTAGCCAGAAAGGGGGAAAAATTCATTAGTAATATTTCTCACTGGTGAGACCTAACCCCATTTGATGTTTAAGAACCACCTCAGGAAGATGTAGACCAATTACAGTGCACTAAGAAAAACAAAAATCATTGACTATAGACACAGAAGGCTTTATTTGTGAGAAAAGCTGCTCTGGTTTTTTTAGCTGTTTTAGTAATCACAAGAAGACTCTGAGGGGAATATAACAACAGGCTTTCAACACGAAAAAGCTGTTGCAAGGAAAAGGGAACAATCTATTATTCATGTCCAAAATGAGTAGAGACCAGATGTAATAGTTTTAAGCTGCAGCAAGAAAGATCCATGCTAAATGTGAGGAAAACTTTTCACTTGTTAAGTGAAGCAGGAAAAGAGACAGTACAGTAAGCCTGCAGAGTCTCATCAGAGCAGGTTTGTGAGAGAAGGTAATGAGGGGAATTGAAGGTGCTTAATACTTTCTCAGGGACTGAGGATGAACTCAATAACCTCTCAAAGGCCCTTCCATCTTTATGAAGGCCCTGTTTTTCTTTTTTTTTTTTTGTTTTAAAATAAGACTTTGAGTGTTCTTTTTGTTTTTCTAAGGCGAGGCTCACTTTCATCAGCTGAGTTAGCATTTTATAGAAACATAGAATGGGTTGTGTTGGAAGGGACCTTGAAGATCATCTAGATCCAACCCCTCCTGCCATGGACAGGGACAACTTCCATTAAAACCGTCTGTTCAGAGCCCCATCCAGCCTGGGCTTGAGCACTGCCAAGGATGGGGAGTCCATATTTTCACTTTATGGGCTATTTTTTAGGGAGGCAGTTGTTAGCTGAGAGTCTGGCAGCCTCGTATCTGTTGTTATTGATTTTATTATGCTTTGACATCTCTTCCACTCATGTCACCTCTAGAAGGTAGAGATGCTACAGTGTTCATTATGGCATCTTCACTGACAAGTGAGAGGTTGGAATTGTCTGCTGACATCAGAAATCTCCATGGAATATTTCAATTTTTTTTTTTAAGGTTTTGATTGAATGGAATTCTGTACTAAATTATTAATCAAAAATGTTTGTCTTGCATAAATTTTTATGTGTATCTAGATATTTATTTGAAATAAAAGGCTCAATATAGATAGAGTGCCTTGGGTCTCTTACTGCTTTTGGAAAAAGCAATCCCATGTTGCAGTCTGCAATATAAGTTGGTAAAAAGTACATTTATTTTTTAGGTATGATCAGTGTCAATAGACAAAATGGGGTCCATTTGTATCTGGATTAAAATTAGTTTCCTATAAATCAAATAAAGATCACGGGATGGAAAAATGTAGAAAAATATGAACAAACCATAACTTATAAGCTGATGTAAAACTAATCAGATTTTAGACCAAGGTTCAGCTGTAAATATATATTGTCATACTACAAATTACTCTTTCTTTTTAAGAAACAAAATCTTGCCTTTTTTTTTTTTTTTTTTTTTTTTTTTTTTTTTTTTTTTTTTTTTTTTTTTTTTTTTTTGTTATTAGTGTTTTACTTTCATCTAACAGAAAATTCCCGGAGAAAATGTTCAGGCTATAAACAGGAAAATCCTAATTTACTGTTCTTAAGGTGCAGCATTCAGTACTAAGTTTCTCGTGTAATTAGATAGAAGCCAAAGGGCAATTATTTGACTTTATCATATTAAAACAAAGTTCTGCATAGTCAGCTGGCACCAAATCTCCTCTTTTTTTTTTTTTTTCCTCAGTGTTTATGTACCATTGAAAACAACGTCCTACACAGTGCAATCAACATTCCAGATTTTTTGGGGTCAAAAAATAGAAAAAGAAAAAGTAAAAGAAAAAAGAAGTTAGGGAGGTGGTGGGAGAGGGGCAAAGAACTGTTGTATCTCAGATGTAGTCATAAAAAATCTCACCCAGCAATTTAAAGTAGTAGATAAAATTTTGCTTTTCTATTACAGCATAAAATGTTTCAGTGATACAAAACCAGCTTCCAGGTGCTCTTGAACAATGACAGATAACTACTGCTATTGGATCACCAGGCCAAGCTGACATCCAAGGTTTCTGATGGTGTTTGAATTTGCAGCCACCAGTGCTGTCCGACTCAGGGGAAATAGTTAAGGGGAGCAGGCAGGTGCTTCTCGTACAATCCTCTCTGTGCTCCCTCTATTTTCTTCAGCCTGTTTGATTGCCACTTGGCTTCCTTTCTCCCAAATCCCCGGCTAATCTCTTCTATATAGGCTCTTTTGCCACCCTTATCACCACAGCATCCCAGTGGCCAGTAGCGCATTAAGTTGCACAGTAAGATGTTACACGTGTCTCATGGTCTCTTTTATCCGCTTTCCAGGGGGAAAAAGAAACTCTGTGGACAACAGGATGGTTTAGTAGGGGATTATTTCTTCTTTTATTTTACTGTGTATACTACAATGGTTGAGAAATCGTGGCAGAAAGAGCTTTAATTTGAGATGACAGTAGGAACAGCTACGTATGCTGATGCATTTGTGTGGACAGTTTCCTAAGGATTGATGACCTTTTTCCCCTTCCCCAGAACTGGCAAAGATAATTAAGGCTGAAATATCATCCACCAGGATAAAACAGAATGTCTTTCCAGCCAAGGATGACTGGAGCCTTCTTTTCTGGCTTTCTGTGAACCAGAGTAAATCCATTAACATTTCTATGCCAAGAAACCCCGCAGACCAAAAGTGCTTGCACTGTGCCCTTCCAGAAGCCCAGATCTGTAATGAGTGCTGGCCCCATTAAGGTATTCAAAAATGAAAATTTAAGCTCCCAAATATGAAACTTTAAATGGGTGTTTTAATTATTTGTTTCAAAGTGAGTTTTCAAGGTCACACAAATACACTCTAGTCATGTACTTCATCTGTTTTTAAAAATTTGATACTAAGAAAAATATTTTCTAAGAAAATCATAACAAAAAACATCACATAACCATTGAATGTGAAGTATTTGTGTTGTAAGAACAGCTATAATTTCATGAAAACAATACAATTAATTATGGACCCCATTTAATTTCTCTACGAGTAAATCCCTGGGTACTTTGGAGCTGTGGAGTGAAGCAAAGCAGTATTCCTGCTTCAGGCTGCATCTCCAGACCACACCAAGCAGCTCACAACTTCCTGCCATGTTTGGAGATTTCCTACCTGTGCAAAGAGATCTCTCAGAGCTTTCTTCATTTTTCTGGGTCCGTGGCTGCTTTGAGGTTGGAACAGAAAGTGTGTCTATCCACCCGTACATCTAAGGAGGGGTAGCAAAGAAGACTTGTAGCAGTCTAAGGGCTAAACTAGCAGCTTATATGTGATTAATCCCCTGCAAAATTTCCACAGTGATCACCAGCTGACGACCTGTTACTTGAAAGAAAAATCAATAAAATAGATGCCTTTGTTATCCCTGTGGATTAGCACCTATCATAATTAATTTTATAGTCTAACACCTTAGGAGACACCTAAATTGCTTTCATTACACTTATTTCTGCCATCCATGATGAGTCAAGCTCACACTCTAGGTAAGATAACCTTCTCTCATACCTTTTTGGAATTTGATTGTGAAGTTTTAAACACAGGAAAATTGTCCCCATGATGAATAACACCAAAGTGTGTTTTTAGTGACAATCACATCTTGTTTGAAAGGGAAGAGCTACCACACATACCATAATTCGTATATGATAAAGCTACATCCTCACCCACTCACAGATTTATTTTTATTTAATTAAAAAAAAAAAAAAAGAAATTGCACTTCTGAAGTACAGGTAAAGCTTCAACAATCTTTGGTGGTTTGAACAGACTTCTGTAAAGACTAAGTGTTCAATATACCTTTTCCATATGTCATTCCCTCTAAGCAAATTGGAAAAGAGAGTTTTTTCTAACGATGATTCTTTTAGGGCTCTATTTTACTCATAAGGATTTCTGGAAGAAAGCTTCTCTTTGGAGAAAAATAGTTATAGCTATTAGCATACTCCACTTTCAATTCCTTTTGCATTCATCTTTAGGATTACTGTTAAAGAGTAGAAGCAGGGAATAGCAAAGTGTGAAATTTATTGGGCGGCAATACAAAGCTGCTGTCTCTAGAAAAAGCTTAGCTGAATATGAAGAGTTCCTCTGCAATTAAATAGCTCACACAAACATATGTAGTCTTTAGGAGAAGAGCCTCTCGAGATACAGAAGCCAACAAAGAATTGTGTTTTTCTTTATCTACGGGAGTTGAATAAATCTGCCACATTTAATTCATAATTCCTGACAAAGATGATCAAACTATATTTCAGGTGCATTAAACTTGTTTTCCATCTGTTTCAGTTTCTCACATTAACATGATCAAGTGTGTTGAAGACCCAAGTTTCTTTTAACAGAAAGTTTAACATACTCTGATGAAAATAGAGTATTATGAAGGATTTGGGTCATGCAACACAGAGAGGTAGGATATGTCACAGGGCTGACTTCTTCAAAAGATCAAATACATTATTTCACTGTCTAAGACTAAAATAACCTCCCCTCCCAATACACACAAAAGGAGTATTAAAGACACCTGGAAATAAAATTAAATTACTCTTGTTCAAAAACTAAGTAAGACAGCAGTGAGGTTACTTTGCAGAGTTTCTAATCTCAATATGATGTAAAGAATGCTGAAACAAAACTAATTTAAAAGAAAACACAGGCAAAAAAGCCAATTATAATGTTAAGCCAAATCAGAGAAATGGTAACTCTCTATTAAGTAGTATTTCTTCATGTCCAGAAATAAGGCACTTGTAATAACTTTTTCTAAAATAATTACTGCTTAAAAATGCTTCAAAATAAACGTGAGCCCAATTCAAAGTACTTTTATGTCAGCAAAACTACAAAATTATATTTTGTACCCTTGTTTAGGTTTTATGCATATCGCAGTAATTCTTCCATCAAAATCTACTAGCAGAAATTTTCTAATTCTTCATGATGCATATTAGCTTTATTATGTCAATGAAGCTTTTTTAGTTTGGTAAATTTGGTATTAGAATTTTCCATTCTGTAGTTCTCTAATATTTTCAGCGCAGGTTTGCACCATAAAATTAGACTTCTTTAAGCCTTACTTTGGAGTATGAATTTTTAACGTTGTTGAGCACAGTCATTTTACTGTGATCATTTAAGGCAAACTGAAATCAAACTATTTACTTATGCATACTTTTAAAAGAATGGTTTTTTGTCAAGTAGAATTATAGAATGAGTCAGAAGGCACCCATCAGGATCATAGAGTCCACTCCTGGATCTGTGCAGGACAGCCCAAGAGTCACACCGTGTGCCTGAGAGAATTGTGCAAAGGTTTCCAGAACTCCGTCAGGGTTGGTGCTGTAGCTGCCTCCTTGGGGAGCCTGTTCCAGTGCCCAACCATCCTGTGGGTGAAAAACTGTTTCCTGGTATCCAACCTAAACCTCCCAACTCAGTAGCAATTCAATTTTTTCAAAAGACTTGTCTTTCACCTTCTTAATTAGAATGACTCAGAATGAAATCTGCTGAAATTAACTAATTAAGCATGTTAACACCTTTCTTTCCATATGTTGAATCGAAGGTCTTCTTTGCCCTTGCCTTTCCTAATAAGGAGGTTCTTTATGAAATGTTATTCTTAGATTTTAATTTCTTCAGCATTTTGTAGATGCTATTGTCAGTTACCCACATGCATTTAACAAAATATAATTTGTTTTTTTTCTTTTATTTTCAACTAAAATTATCTTTATTGTTAATCAGTAGGTCAATTTTTATATGGTTCAAGAGAACTTCTCTCTGCACTCTCCACTCGCCTCCTGTTGTTGAGTTTTTAGGCTTTCAAGGATACAAGAGAGACTTGATCAGATGGGCTTGTATTTCTACTCTATCAATCTGCATCTACTTCTTGCATTCAGCTAAATGTCACAAAATCCATCTTGAATTTAAAAAATTGTATGTTTTAGGTTATCCAGTCAGGCATCAACTTTAAAAAAGGGCATGTAAAGTACATAAGTGACGTAGTTTGTTGGGTCAAAGAGTAAAACAGTTTCATAATGGAGGTCTTAACCCAGAGGGCTTCACTGACTGCTGCAAAGCATCCTCTAACAAGGATAGTTTATTTAGAAAAGGTATCACTCAGAAAATACTTATTTCCAAGCCTTTAATTTATTTCTTAATGCTTTTAGCACAATCTCTGGCTGGCTGTGAACCTTCTTCACTTCTACCTCTGCTTCTTCACTAGCCTCCTGCACTCTTTCCACAAACCTAGATTGTATAACTTAATCTATGCATCCTTTTCTAAAACTACTCATATTTCCACCTATTTACACATGGCCCGAAATTCCAAGATATCAATGACAATTGTTCAATTGTTCACTTTGCATGCCCTTAGCTCTTGCATGTATCTTTCATAGGACTTGAATTCATTCTACATAAAAGAATGCACAAATCACCATTCTGTCATGATTGTCTCTCATGTGTTGCTCAATTAAGTGATCATTGTCTATTCTTTTCTGGGGTTCTCAACATCTGCTAGCTTGGGATTTGCTTCTGAGGTTCTTGGAATTAAGTGACAGGAAGTAGTGTGCTGTCATCTTTTCATAAAACTTTGTCACAAGCTGCCCTTATCTAGGAGAACCACATGGCTTGAGAATTTTGGCATTTAATGAGTTACACCATGATTTCTTACATACCTTCCAGTTTAGAAACATTTACTACCACCTAGCCAGGGCTTTCCTAAACTGGGATGAAAGAGAAAGGGGGTTGGATTTTTGGGGGGAAATGTTTTGCCTGAGGTGCAGTGAACAACAAAAATTCTGCATGAAAATTAATGGAAGCAATAGAGCTTTAAGTGGTACCATTTCTTTCACTGTCCTTGCTTCCTAGCTCTTTTCCTGTTTAGAAAATACACTGCATGAGTCACCAGAAATGTTAATGACTACAGGACTTACTGTAAAGGGAAGATATTCTTGCTCTTTTTTTATGCTGTGACTTGGATTATGGGGATAGGACATTTTTGTTGTATTCAATATTAAAAAATCAACCAACACACAAAACCACACAAAACGTAAACATGGAAAGATAGAATAATTTGGCTTGAAAGGAGCCTTAAATGTCATCTAGGTCCTACCCCCAAATGTATTTTAAAAGGTATTACAAAGCTGACCAAATATTACATATTTAACACGTCTAATTATTTATAATGTCTGTGTTATCTCAATAACTTAAAATCTAACAGAGTTAACCCCTTTTTAAATTTTCTGATTAATCTTAGTACCATGACTTTTTAATGTATCCTGCTACCCTTTCTAAAATACACCTACCAAGAGAAAAGCATTGACAGGTTTCCATTTCCCATATTTCTTTGGTCTATGTTTTTTAACAATTAAAACACCACTTTACTTTGAAGGTACCAGTAACTCAAGGGCCTTCAATTCTCAGGTGCTGTCACTAAGACTACCTTCCCAAACAAATACAACATGACTTAACTTCATGCACTGTGAGTCTCTATTAATTTGTTTTGTCACTCAGGGTATCTAATCTTAGCCAGAACTCTCCAATACCACATTTAAGAACAAGAAAGAGTGCTGTGGCTTGTAAATGACAGGCATTACTAGCATCACGGAGAGGGCTGGATCACTGCAGTGATTAAGGGATGGCCATTCCAAGCTTCAAAGCTATTCTATGGGTGAACTCTCATTCTTGTCCTGACTCTAACATTTATCAGAAGTGGCCAGGGTAATATGGAGAAAATTGCAGATGAATGTAAGCACATTTCCTTTGCTGGAAAATAGAAAGAATGCACATTGCTAGGTACATCTTTTGTCTCTAACAAAAAGATAACACTCAACTCTTCTGTAGATATTTTTCTTCAGAAAATTCAATAATATCTTAAATTTCACTCTTGAGCAAAAACTCCTATTATAGCAAATTTTTTCATTAGAAAAGTGTTAAAGCCAGAAAAGGAATTATTGCCCAATAAACAAAGTTTGCCATTTGCAGTATTCAGACAATGCACGTTAGGATAACCGCCATAGCAATTTGTATAAGGCACTTGTGTAGAATTTGATTCAGCTGCAGGGTTTAATATTTCAGTAATACTTGACAGTATTGGCATACTAAAGAGAAGAAAATGCTCTCTCTACTCATGTAATCTAAAGGAATTTGTAATCATGTCTGGTCAGCTATAAAGAACATAAGACTATTTTCCAAGAGCAGCTGGAGAACCTGTGCATTTCATATCATCTTCCATGGGATTATCAGTACTGGTGTCCCAAGGCTTTTTTCCCCCCACAGAAAAAATCCCAAATGGGATCCTGGATTTCAGTTTCCTCTTGGAAAACAGTGGAAATGTTTTGAAGAAATCCTTTGGAATCATCCTTAGATCATGCAAATTTTTCTGATGTGAACGGACAAAAATGTTTGAAACTTTACGAAGTACGAAGTTTTCAGAATCTAGCTTAAAATTGTAAATGCCAGAACCTTACTGGAAAACTTCTAACCTTAAATATTAGGGATCTAAATTATATGGAGATTGATTATATACAAAGCTGAAAATAGCAAGGGAAACTTCACTGTGTTTGAAGGACCACTGGCAGTGGGATTATCTGCAGTTCCCAAAGAAAGCCTGTGGAAACTATTGCTCATCACTAGAACTCACCTAACCCCTTCCAGAGGTAATACTGACTTAAAGCAGCGGCCAGTTTTGTTAAGCCAGTTTTGCTAAGCCAGTTTAAGAGATGGACTGGGCAGCATACTTTCCACAGAAGGTGGATGCTTGATGAAATATGGCTTTTTAACCCCATTTATATGGATTCTCATCAGGAAAACATCTCACATTTTTGTCTGGAAAACGTATTCATTAGACTATTTTAAATTAGCTCCCTCTACTTTTCACTATTTTCCATACTGCAAAACTCAGAAACAGTTCTCTATGGAAAGACACATGCTAACAATTCAGGTATACAAGACAAATGTGTGTCTACCTCACAGTAAGGAGAGAAATTAAGTCAAGGTACAGATTTCAGGCAGGCAGGCAGCCTTGCCCCTGTTGCTGCAGCTACTCCTGCTGCTGCTTTCACCAGAGCCAGCAGTACCAACTGGCATGTGAGGCAGCAGGAGCTGGTCCAGAAAGAGAATCTGCAGTTTGAGAAAAGAGTATTCAAAGGATATGTGACTATTTCTGCAGGGCTCTCTAACCTGGGCGTATCTCATGGCTGCTGGCCAGAGCTCTGTGTGAATAAGGTTTCTGTGATATTTTTAGGAAAGCAGAAAGAATCAGAACGATGCAATATTTTAAAAGGGAAACTGGTGAGTAATTAAGTACATGCTTAGTTTTAAATACACAAATTGCTTTCATTATTATTTTTTTTTTAAAGTGAGTAATCTAATCATGTGTTTGCAATCATATGATGTTTTAAAATAGGGATTGTATACTGCTGCTACTTTTGGCATGATATTTATGGTTGCCTTTTAAAATAGAAAGTCTATCATTTTAGAGGTGTTAATAGTTAAATAAATAATAGAACTTAAAGTAATGTATGGAACAGTACCATCAAGTAGGATAAGAAACTTTAAGACAAAGGGTGAATTACACAATACACAGTGATTCAATTTAAGTCTAATTTTACCAGTTCACAGTCAAACTGAGGAACTGTGAAACTGGAAAGGCTGAGGAAGATTTGTATTTCCCAACAGGCAGTTTGCTGGCAGCTGGCAATTCAAAAACATGTTGGAAAAAATTGAACTTTCTGAACCACTTACAATGCTACCTCTCTATTTCAAGTTTTGGGCAACATGGGTAATTTGTTTCATAGGTAGAGTAAACTCTAGGTGCATCAGTAGGGCACAGATGGTTTTTACATCTGAAGCAAAGATGCAGACAATCATCTGTGACAAGAGACTCCACCCTAGGGAGCAATGACTCTAAATAAGGTATTATGATCATGGTGATAGCTAATTGCAATTCCAATAAGAAACTTGGTGTGATGTTGTCCTTCAGGATGTAACTGTTATTGTTCTGATGTGAATATTACTGAACCATGTTTCGCAGTTTGGGTGTCCGTATTTGAAGAAGGATCTTGAGAAACTAACCCAGGTTGGAGAGGAGCCCAGGCACCATTAAAGAGATGGAAACTACACCTTACAGGTAGAGATTTGAGGATCTCAATCAACTTAGTTTATCAAACAGAGGATTCAGAAGTATTTTTACCCATCTTGAAGCATTTGAAATCAGATAAAAGATAATTCTGTCTAGAAAACAAAAAGTAATAATACCAAATATCTGCAAATAAACTTGATTGGGTAAATGATACCCAATTCTTTGCTCTAACACTGAGATCAAACTGATGTGCCAATTTGAAGGGATAGGTGTTATTTACTGGGATTTGTAACCAAGGCCTGTGATAAGCTCTGTACAAACAGTATTTCAAAAATCAACACAAGGAGCTTTTCTGAAAGGTGTGCTCAACTCCAGCTCTGAGCATTACTTAATGAACACAAAAGAGTGGAACTTCTGTGAATCAAAACTTTGGGAAAGCTTACCTAGATTCTCTGAGCTGGCTTTAAGAACACTGAGAACTGTCATCTCCATTGCTAGACAATTGAATCACCCAACGAAAATAATAAAATAGAGTAAGTGTTAGAAAGAAATGATGAAATGTGAATTGAAAAATGTCTCTTCAAAAAGAAAGTTAAGCTTCCTTTCTGATAAATATAGCACACTAGTTGAATTCTAATTCTTAAGAGGGATGATTCATCAGTGTTTTTCAACTTCTGTGGGCATTTTGATAAAAATTTTACTGAAAAATATTTCATGTCTGTCTATTTAGATAGAAAACTAGACATAACTTTTGGACAGAAATTCTTCCTGGCTTCAGAGAAAACTGGTTACTGAAAGTTAAATGAAAATACCAAATTAATCTCTATGTTTGAAGTAAAATTTCTCCGCCTTAGTTATAAAGGATAAAAGAGGGAAAAACCCAGTTAGACTATCTTGTACTCTTGTTTTGTGAATAGCTTATTGGTTTAGATTAATTCTAAAGCTGCCTCCTTTAAACTAGTGTATTTTCAAAAGGAAGTATTCTTTACATAAATACAAACCAATGTGCTAAAAACTGGTTTAGACAGATGGACTTTAAGTCTTGAATTTCCTTATTCTTTCTTAATTTATTAAATTTATTCTCCTTTTATAAAATGGTAAATGAAGTAAAGAAAATTGGTTGACCTTTAAAATGGAAATTCTGTAGTGATTAGTGTCAAGCTTGTGTGTTTACTGTGTTTGTTGCTTTTGTTTCAGCTAGCTGCAAACAATTAAAAACACTTGCTGAAAAAAACCTTTTTTATGCATATTATTATAAAAAGTCCTAAGTCAAGCAGTTTTCTCGCCTGACTAGTTCTGGAAAGTAACAGCTAACTCCTCAGTTCTGTGTCCATATAGTCAAAATTATCTCATTAGAAGTTCTAAAATATTGACCATGTTGTGGTACAGGACAAAGATTTAAAATCTAGAATTTGTCTCCCTGATACATAGGAGACCGTAAGTGCTCACAGAAGAGGTTCCATTTCAAATGGCTCAAAACCTAAAAATTTCAATAAATATTATTGAACTCAGAAACATCCTGAGGCTTCATCTTCAGTGTTTGTGATGCGCTTCTTCCTAGCAAAGAACGAACAGAGAAAACAAAAATTTTCAGTGAGGAGCTGAGATTAGATTTTAAAATCTGCATGTGTAAATAAATTGTGTCAAAATCTCTTGTCCACAGAGATTAACTGGGAGGACTTCAAACACAAATTTTTTGGCTTTCCACCTCTTTTGGAAAGTTGTAACGAGATATTTTCTAATTTTACCTCTTTCAGAAGAGCAGAGGAACACTCTAACTGGCCTAATTTGCTCATATAACAAAGGTCAGCTCCTGCAAAATCCCATGGAACTGAAGTACAATTAATATTACTGTTCTAATATATGTAAGCATACTGAAGAATTTCAAATACTGCTTATGAGTTAAATCTTATGAATAAATAATATAATTTAAAAATTTGCTTGTAGTTATACGCTGGCCAAAAAGGGTGCAAATTAGGCAGAAATTATATATTTTGCAATCAGTCCATGTTAGAAAAAGTCAGCTTCTTAGTGAAGCAAAAAGGAACTGGCAAACTGAACTTGTGTGAGAGTGTTACAGGCCAAGTCACCCCTAACAGATTCCATATGAAGTAGTTAGGATAACATCAGTAAAGAAATGTATTATTTCTGAGAAAAAAAAAAAAAAAAGAAATAGGAAAAGAAATATTATATAGGATATCATCCAACCAATCATTCTCCCCCTACTTTTACAGTTTCGTGTCAAAAGCAGCTTTAATCTGTATCTGAATATCAGGTCTAGAAACTCTGTCAAAAGCTCTGTATTTGTTACTAACATAACCAGTGCAAGGTTATCTCTAAATGTTCCACAGCACTTAAGTGCTTGTCCTGATTTGAGACAAAATTCAGAGGAACGGCCAAAACGAACATCCTTTGATAGAAGGCAGCTTACAGCCACCCCTCCCCATCCAGATTAAGGAAGAAATTCCTCAGAGGAAAGTGAAAAAAACCTATTTATTTAACAAGAAAAGTGGATGCAGGCATGGGAAAGAAAAAAAGAAAAAAATGATAAATAAAAAATCCTCTTGCTGTGGAGAGAACCTGGGTAGATTTCAGAATCCTTTATGGATGTGGCTTTCTCCTCTCCTGAGCTGGGGTCTGGCGTGGGCCACTCTGGGCCTCAGTGTAGGGTCTCATGATGATGTTCTGGTGTTCCTGAACAGTCCAGAAGAGAAGAAGAAGAAGGCAAAGTCCCAGGGAAAACTCTCTTGCCTCAGCTAGCAGACTGGCACAAAAGCAAAAGAGTTTAATTCTCTTCTCTCTCCTGAGAAAAGGAACCAAGAGATGGGAAAAGCAGGAAGGTGCTTTTTCTGCTCCGCAGCAACAGCAACATCTGTGTCCTTGAACACAAAACCACTCGGTTTTTTTTTTTTTCTCTCTTTCTCTCAGACCCAGCTTAAAGACACAGAAAGGCACAGGATTCATGTCTGGCATAGGGCAGACAATAGGGAACACAGTATCATACAGTCACCCCAAGATAGTGCTTAACTTGGATTTGCCCCAAGTGTTTTGATTCACTTAACTCCTATAAGACCTAGAAAGCAAACTTAGCATACAAATGTTCATACCAGAAGGTGAAAGAAATTCCTTTTACCACTGCCACCTAAGGACTTTAAAGCTGACTCATCACAGCTATCCCACCTATGAGGTTACTGGCATGTTTCCTCTTCCATAAACATTCTCATTTTTATGCCTGCAATGTATTTTTTTCCATGGATGCAGAAGAGATCAGGGGATTTTTCATTTGGGAACAATAATTTTCTTCAAAGCTCTCTCTGTCCATGGTCCCAGTGGAGACACCACTCCAGGAATAAGGCTATCTCAGTGCAGAAATAACCCTGTTACATTTACATCATGAAATGATGCATTAGCAGGATTCTGGTTAAAATTTGGCCAAATTTATTATTATCATGGTTGTTGTTGTCATTATTATTACAAAGACGCCTAACTGGTTTGTTTTGGTGTTTTTTTTTGTTTTTTTTTTTTTTTTTTTTAATTACTGTACTCATTACAGGATTTTGAATGTCAATGTGTATTGAAATCAGTAAATGGCCAAAGTTCTCTCCTTCAAACTTTCTTACCACCTGGAAAAAAAAAATAACAGGAATTTTCAACCCATATGAGATGTAGGTGATGCTATAGGAATAGGAAGAGAGATGTATTTAAAAGAATTAGCTGTTGTTGGATATTCACCATTTCTAGAAATGTACAGCTATTTCAAATGTTAACACTGTGTCAAAAGCTGTTTTAAATAACTACAGTGTGCCAGGAAATGCCAATTTTTTATTCCTTGCCATGAAGTGTATCTGCTCTCATCTTTTTCGAATTAGAGTTCTTCAGTGTTCTCTAATTATGTAAAAATCACCTGAAAAACATATTTTTCATGACTAAGAAAGCCATCCAGGCCTAAGATAGCTTGGTGGATTCATTGTACTCACAGTCAGATGATGTTTAAAAACTGATTTCTTCTCAGAACACTTTACCCTGAACATCTTTCTGTCCCTAATTTGCATCACAATATTTTATGCTATGGTTCATTATATACACATTGAAACTACCTAAGTTCATAGCCAGCACAATGTGGAAATCTGCACTTGAAAAATTGTCTGCTGGTGGTGAAATAGCCACCATTGATTCAACTCCTCTTATAGGCAGAAATGTTGTACACAGAACACCATAAGGTTATGTATGTCAAGAGAAATCAGGTGAAGGAACTGTACACCCTGGAAACCAAGAACATCATGAAAAGAGGTAAATCTTGCTCTTTTTTGGTTTTTTGTTTTTTTTTTTAATGGGTGGAGTTAACATTTTTAGTTATGGCCAGGCAAAGTGAGTGAATGTGCATGTATGTTGGCCTATAAATAACTTCAGGGTGCCAGTAGATTCCATCTCTCCACTTCTTGCCATAAAATGAGTCAGAGCAGGTCACTTTCAAATGCTGGAGCCGCATCAGGAGTTGGTAGGCAATGGTTTTAACAAATCAGGCATCTGAATAACTAATAAACCCTTTCTTTTAGAGCCAGGAGCCCTTTTTCTGCCCATGTACTATGGAATGATTGCACTCCTTTGACATCAGACATTCTTTCTAGGTAGATCTTCCATTTTTGCCATATTTATTATATAACAAGTTCTCTTTCACTTACATTCCTTCAAATCTACTCTTGATGTTCAAATTATCAAAAACTCCATGTAAAGCTAAATATAAATTAAAATATGTTCTGCTAACAGCTTAAGCTACATTAATAAAGAAATTCTGATTTAGGACACGTACAAGCTAATAAATGTTCAGAATAATAGCTCTCATTTACTGCATATTTATTTTACAGTTTAGTTTTTATTATCATTGAAGTTTTAATTTTTTTTTATTAACTATTAGCAACCCTCCTGGGAAATAAACACTTTGGAAGACATTCTCCCATGATCTGTAATAACTTCCAAAATATGTGCATCTGTGGATGAAATAACAGGAAAATCTGAGGTGCACTGGACAGTTACATCATCAAGGATCAATTCTGCAGCTTCCCTGTGCTCTCTCATTGCTAGCTCCCTTTATTTCTGTTTTCAATATGCTTTTAGCAAATAGCATGCAGTTAAAGTTTCATTTTCTTTCATTGCACAGTTCATTTTTCCCATCTAGTAACTACTGAATATTGTAACAGCAAGACTGAGAATGGTAACTTTGCATTTGATTGTAGTGGAAATTCAGTGCACAAAGGACATTTCAGTTTTCCCCTGCAGAGCAGCAAGCTTCTAATTTACTTTAATGTTTGGTTATGGGTTGCTTGTTTGATTTTTTCTCTTTTTCATGCTTTACAATGTTATCTTTCTATTTAAATGATAAAGTTAGTAGAATCTTCTCTATGAGATACAATTAGCTAAACCAAGTCATAAAATATTTCCTCTGCTTGGTTTAAATAAACCCCAAACCAACAAACAAACAAAAACCCTCAAAGAGCACAAAAAAACTAACCAAACAAAGGAAATGACAGGCCTTTTTGTGGCTATTTACAGTATCACAGAAAACTATTAGCCTCTGAATGACTCAAACTGTTGGTTTTAATGTATGGGTTTTCTGTACCTGGTGATTATATATCACCCACTTATTTTAAATAAATAACATAAATAATCTCTGATGACTGTTCTAAATTGTCCCTGATTGTCCTTGCTTCTATTTGCATACCTTTGCTTTTAAACACAGTGGGTGAGGATATATGGTACCAGTTGAATGGCAAAACTGCTGCAAGGAAAACTACTTTGACAATAGCAATGTGAATTTCTCAAAATACAGGCCATTCATAAGGCTACATCTTTGCTACATAAACACAAAGACATTTTTAACATAAACTCTTCCTCTGTGTTTATCAAATATCACTCAAATGAATTATTCAATAACTCTTGCCTGTTTTTTTCACTCATTGCAAAGACCATTAGAATGATTTAGCATGCTTTGTTCAGTAGAACAAGGAATTGCAGAAATATCACACCAGATGATTTGTTAGATAATTTTATAATCAGACACACTTTTGTTTTCCATGTCCCTGGTAGTTTTAAAAATAAAATTTTTTTGCAAGTTCACTGGTATCAGGAATAATGTCCTTCATTAATGTCCTTCATGAGAATAAAGAAAAAAAATCTGTGGAGAACCATATTCATGAAATTGTTTCTCTTTCTGTCTGTACCACCATTTCCTAATTTCAGTTGCAACCTTTTTTTTTATTATTATTATAATAGCTTTGACATACACAAATTCAAGCATTATAATCTGCATCTCAATCACGTATAATTGTTTTCTGTCTTTGTTGCTCCAGAGCGAGCAGTGGAATGAATGACCCACAGTTTGACTGAGAATGAGATTGGGGTGAGAACTAGCTGTATGAAATAAAAATGAAAAAGATTAGAATGGAGTCTGAAGTTGAAGAAGGCCACTGAAAAAATTGGTATGAGTTATAATGCTACCTTTTCTGAGGACACAAATTGTTGAGAAAATAGCTAAATAGGTCAGGAGTTTCGAATTTGATATCAAAGTGCTCTTTTTCAGAGGAAGGTATGGGTTTTGGTGAGAGACTTCATGTGTCTGTATAGAATTTAGAGCTTTATATTGCTTTAGTGCTGTAGAATTTAGTGCTTTAACACTGAGGGTTTAGCAAACTATTATAATCTAAAGGAATGGAGATATTTTACAAGATTTCAAAACCAAAACTAATTTTCTCCTCTTTCAGTATCCTCTTACTCCTGGAAAGACCAGATCAAGGCTTTTCTTGACCCTGATGTTCACATGGGTTTGGAAGAACAAACCTTGCAGTTCTTCTTGACACGGCAGTGGATCTGCTGTTGCCAGTAAAGAGATCAGCAATTCTTCCTCTCTGGCCAATTCAGCACCTTCTGACAGCTGCCTGGAGTGAACAGCCTCATGTCGGGTCAAATTGGCACCTTGCCTCCATGGAGGCAGCAGCTCCAGTCACTTGCTTGTAATTCTGGAGTGAGATGTTCTGTACTGCAGCCCTAGTCACAGACATGAGATTGTGGAGGCTCAAAAGTACATATTAAGCTTTTCAGATGAGTTGCTTAGGCGGGGACACAAATTAAAATTAATATCAAGTTAGCTAAGCACCAAGAAACTCCACTTATGAGCTAAGAGCCTGAAGATTAGCCATTGTATAAATATGCAGTGAAGACCATCTTTTGATTTTATAAAATATGTACATGTCCAAAACTACTTAGGAAATACTAACTTTTTACTATTTTTTCACCACATAAGAATAAATAATGTCTAGCTAACTTGTTCCAACAGTGACAAAAGTTTAAGGTTTAGCACTTAAAAAGGCATTAATTCCCTTCCTCTGACACTGCCTCTGGATACAGGGATATGTATTCTTGTCTAAGAGAAAATATAGCTAATAAATCAACAGGGAAGCCAGCTAGGGAATGGCAAGTTGATGGACTGCACTTTGAACAGTGGTACAAAGAGCTTCTCAGAGGGCAATGCTTAGAGCTGCAAGCACTAAATTGAGAGCGTGTGCTCCAGGACAGGGGCCAAACCCCCAATTCTATAGATGTTTATGTGCCTGTTTCACCTCACCCTTATGAGTAACCTTGCTGGCTGTCACTGCACTGAGAACCTACATCTGGAATGTGCTGAGCACTGGGCACTCACAGCTTCCAACTCTCAGACCAATAACGGGACTCGACAGATTGTATTCTGCTTGTACTAACCAGGAGTGAGACTTTGTATCTGCTTCAGTGGATAAAGAAAATGTTCTCTTGTCCCATAGTAAAATGTGTGATAGCCATTTTACAGAGGGTATGCAGAAAGCTCCTCAGTTCAGGGCAATAAGGTTATTTTTCAAATCCTACATAGCTTTTCTCCCTGTCCTACTACCTCCTGCCAAACAGTCCTGCTCTTGGACGTACCACTGTATACAGCTTTTACCTTCACCATCACATTTATTACACACAACTGAAACATTTGAAGATGTAGGGCTCCCTCCCAAAGAACGTGAGCCGCTGTGGAAAAACCTTTCCATGGCATAAATTTGGCCATATATATCACTTTCTGTTCTCTTTACACTTGATTAATGCCATGGCTGTAAGAACATATACAAGCATTAATTCTGATTAACATTTATTGCACTGTTAGCATGTCCTTACCTTCTAAAACTAATTGGCCTTGCTCTTGAGTTTAGATGTTTTATAAAGCACAGCTCTCTGTGACTTGCTGCAACCTTTTAAGGCCCATGGCTTATGCAACATTTTCAGAGCAATCAGCTGGTCAAACTTTTACCCAGTCCCTTACCCAGATCAAACACTTCTTCAATACAGAGAAAATTCTGAGATGCAAAAGTCTTTGATACCTTTCCATAGAATTAATTTTGTAAATGCATTTTGTAAGTGATTTCTGGATGTTTTCCCCTATATTTAGAAGCTGGAATGGATGCCCTGAACCCAGTTAACAAATTCTCAATGATAATATTAATATGTCTGAAATGAAAAGTCTTCTATTAGTTGAATGAGCAAGTTGGCCTTAAGCCTGCAGTTCTCCCTCTTTAGTTGCAGAGCTAAGCTTTTACCTTCAAGAGTGTTCTTTCCTTGCATTCCCTACTTTTCTGTGGGATTCCTCTAGAATCATAGAATCATTGACAAAGATGCTTAACAGTGCTAGTCCCAATACTGGCCCCTGAGGAATGTAAATTTTCACTGATCTCCTGTTGGACATGGAACTCTTGACCACAACCATCCAGCCAGTTTCTTACCCAGTGAGGGATCCATCTGTTAAATACACCACTGTCCAGTTTAAAGACAAGGATGTCTTGTGGGACAGTATCAGATGCTTTGCAGAAGTCCAGGGAGATGACATCTGTTGCTTTTCACCAACCAACCAAGTGTGTAACCCCACCACAGAAGGTCACTAAATTTGTATCTCGCAATTTGCCCTTGGTGAAGCCATGTTGGTTGGTCACCATTTACTCCCCTATTTTCCTTATCTTCCATCCACAGTCTTGCTCTCTATTAGCTCTCTGAAAGACATTTTTTATTCTATATTTTCAAAGCACTTGGCACTGGAGAACTGATCATCCTGAGCATAGTTTTTAGGCATTCCAGCAATATGGATATTAAGCAATCTCTTTTCTTTAAAGCCAGCTACTAAATTTGGGTACACCCTTTATGGGCAGAGAGTTGTTTTGATTGCATGGGATGCAAAGGGATGAAATTTGCAATGTATAGTCCATGTTATGGTCACAGAAACATTAAAAAGTAAGCAGGCACAGCATCACAAACAATTGACAACATATTTCTCAGGATTCATGCTGCCTTTAAGTGGCACTTGTTATCTTACGGCATATAATTCCAGGAGGAGGAGAATGTATGTCTTTCTACCGTCTGCTGACAGCAGGAGATAATTCATCATCCAGTAAAGCTCTTTCCATCCTAGTTCTTGGCCTAAATCCAGATTGTCCTAAGTCCAGAATACATTGGCTTTAGCTAGATCAGCTTGTAATTGGCCTTTGGCTAACGCCTCTATGAGCCCAGTCTGATACTGGGATGTAACTATTCAAAGCTGGTTCATTTGATGCTGGTTAGATTAGTTTGTTTTCACGGAAAAGAAGAAGACTCATCCTTTTTTCTGAGCACATTTCAGGCTAGGTTGATCTTTTTAAAAAGTAAATCAAATTATCAGACCTTGTACAGGAAATTAAAAAATGGTGATATATATAGGAGGCCACCTTACCACCTCTTTTGACTTGAAACTACATTAATTTCTTCCCTGAATGAAACTCTGTCTGCTTCAAATTGACACCAGTTGCTTCTGTCAGGGCAAGTGAGAATGTGGTTGGTGGTCTTGGGTTCAAAACCATGCAGGCGATTTAGAACAGCTCATGAGCAGTTTAAAGATGGCCAGTTCTTTGCTCCTGTAGTCTGCCACTTTCCATTAAAGAATGCTGGATGATAACAAGACTGCAAGGAGAAAACAAAGTATTACATTATCAGGACAGAGTTAAATTATCAGACACCCCGCTCATCTGTCACAGAGGTATTTATAATTTAGCAATCTCTAGAATTTAATTTACTTTATTTTACAGTTGCAAATGTAACCATTTAAATATACATGATTCCAAAAATTTTTTATGTTTGTATAGGTCTATTTAGCTACTTTGGGAGAACAAGAGTATAATCTCAGGTGCTTCCTTCTAAAAAGTATTTAAAATTGAGAAAATAGGACTCTCCCTCAGGAATCTGCTCCAGAGACTAATAGAAACCCAGTATAGAAGTAGTAACAGGTCAGATTGGATATATCTCACTTTCCTGCCTTTCTTCCCCAGGTCTGTTTTCCATTGCATTTATGGTAGGAAATGAAATATGATGAAATTAAAACAATGGCATTTTTCACACAAAAATTCCTTCTTTAAAAATATAGCTATTACTCTTTTGAAAGACAAAAGCATATATTACCACTTTTTATTCCTGTTAACCATGCAGAAACAATGTATCAGTGACAGAGAGAAATGGTTTTTAAATGGTTTAAAGAGCAGCACTATTAAGTACTACAACAGTGGCGCATTCCTGACACTTTCTTTCCTTCGGTGATGCAGATAAAACCCCACCTGGATTTCAACCCCAGCTTCAGTTTTCAAGTATGGCAGTTAAAAAAAAAAAAGTCTTTGAATAAATAAATGGAGGCAGCATTGAGAAGAAATCAATGCAATACCTTATAATGCTGCTGGTAGTAATGTCCTTTGGCATTTTACCTGTGCTTAAAATATTCTATTCCCTTTGTTGATCTCTGGTCATCCTGCTGGCTTTTGCATCCTCTTGATCACAGCAGCACATTTAATTATTATTAGATGTTACATGATGTGATTCCTTTGTGATCAAGTTCAAAATGGCACTTTTTCTTCCCTTCACATCCCCTCTGCAATAGTCAATTATACCTTCACAAGAGCTTCCCAGGCTCTCTGTGTCACTGAAGCAGCACAGAGAAACTCTCAAGCCGAGGGTCTTCCCCCAGCTGTAACTCATCACCAAAGTGCTGACTAAGCTCTGCTATGGCACTTTTTACAGGTTGAGGAATCTGCTTGTGATTAACCAAACTCTTTTCCCCCACACCATGGTGCTGGATGCTGTGCAATTTGCTAGTTTAGCTTTTGCCAGGAGTTCCTGCATTCAGAGAGGCTGCATTGTGCACGCATGGTGATTTATTCAAGGTAGCTTGCTGTCCTCTATCTACTGAATAGCATTTTAATGTTAAACTAAAATTTAATGAGTACTAAAAAAAGGAGCGAATCAGGCATTTTATCTTTATTTATAAGCTTCTAGGAATGAAATGTTACCGGGTCAGATCAAAGCTTTTGGTGTTGGAGTTCTGTTGTGCAGGAATGATTTATACAAGAATGTTATCAGCTGTACTTTATTGTGGCCTCTGAACAACTTTATAAAATATGCTGAGCTGCACAGCACTTTACAGGCACTTGCAGATTTTCAAGGCGGTGCTAGCTCAGCTGAAGGCTGATTAGTTTGCTGGTTATTAGAAAACAAAAATTTCTGAATAGCTAGAACACTGGAATGGAAGAAGAGCATTTCCTCTTACGGGAAGATTTCTTCTTACAGTAATTACAAAACTTGCCTCTTCCTGCACATATGTGCTTGGGATTTTTTGTGCTTCAGCTGTTTGGATATAAGCAACAGCAGGAGTACACTGAATGCACTGATGTTGGATGACTGGTAAGAATGGGAAAGGGTGTTGCCCGAGTACATTTTATGGGGAACAGGGCAGTGCCATTCAACAGCTGCTGGCTTTCTGATGAGGAGAAAACCCTCTGTGGAGAGTTCATTCAGTCAAGCTGAATAAACTGTCCTTGCTTTTTAGGGAATAAACACCACCATTTCAAATACCTAGCAGAAACTGTTACAGAGAGTGCAGAATAGAGTCAGTTGTTTTCAATACACTTTTCTCCATACCCATTCATATTGAACTTTGGAAAGCAGTGTGTGTGATTTTCCCTAACTGCTGTAACAACAGGAAATATGTATGTGTGTGCATATACATATACATACATATATACACATACATGCTTTAACAAGAAAGGACTTCTCTGGAGTAGTGAAATTGAGTTTATGATATGCAAATGTCAGGCGATTTCAAGAAATGTAAGACGCCCTCTCTTAAGTTGCTCCAAAACTTTTAGCATGGCCTTCCATAAAAGGACCCAATTTTGTGAACAACTGCAGATTTGTATCGCTGCCTGAAAACTTTGATCTACTTGAGACTAAAATATGTTGTAATATGTTCTCATACATTTTAAAAAGTATCATTAAATAGCTTATTCCTGTGTTGTCTTTCATTTGTTTTTAACTACAGACCTTCCATGAAAGATGATGCTTAATTATAATCAGACTTAACTGTTATGCATATTCTAGTTTTGGGTACTTTACAGATCCCAGATGGAAAATAGAAATAATATTTCCCGTATTCTGATGAGATATTTTATTCCTTTACTGTTAACTTCACCATAAAACTCCTGTTGATTTCCATGGGAGGAAAAACAAGCCTGAAATATCTCTGTATGCTACCTTCATTGACATTTTTAGCTCTTTATTATGCCTTAAAATAGCTTCTTTCCCATACCTGACTGACAGCTTTATTGATGTAAGTCTTAATTATCGGTCTTTCTGGAGTTTAACTCAGTTAGAAGTTCCTGTTAAAAGCTCTCCTCAAAAACACCCTGTGAGATATCAGTGTATCTTCCAGACACAAGGTGGAAAATAATTGAGCATGTTGTAAAAATGTGGATTTAATCTTGAATATTGGAACTTCTTGACAACTGTGCAGCGCTTACTACCTGATTTGTTGGGATTCACAGGAAAGGATCATGAAAAATGTTTGAAAAACCAAATTGTTGACTCCTTTTCCCACAATATAAGATACATAAAAAACCAAGCACCAACTGCAGAAAAGAATGAACAATTCCATCTCAAAAGCTTTGGATGTCTTTCCATCTGCTCTATTGCACATTTTACGCTCAATTTCTCTCATCCTGGAATAGGCTTAATACGAAGGCAGACAACTGCTATCTCCCCACTCCCTTTTCTGTGAAAATGACAAGATTATTGCACAACATTAAATCTGGACAAATCTAGCTATCACTCTTTTACATCCAGCCATTTAAGGAGAGGGAGGAATTTGAGTTGTCACATCAGAGAGCTATGCTGAATGTTTTTAGTACTTCTCTCCAGGAAACTGCTGTTTTGTGTAAAGGCTTTTGCTTTAAAAATCTTTTAGTGGCTGAAAAAGACCAAGATTGATGCAAATCATAACCCCACTGTTAAAATCTACAACCAGAATATACAGGAGTTCAGTTCTTGTTTCTTCAATACTCAATTTTCTACCTGCAAAATGGAAGCAATGTTTTCTTATTCCTTTCATGCTTCATGCTGTATGGGATTAATTTTTTTTTTAATTTATGAAAAACATTGTTTACAATAGTCTTTTGTCTTCAACAATGTTGGAATTGATAGCATCACTAGGAAAATAAAGCCGTGGTCTCAATTTGGCTCTCAGTTGGCTGTTGTGAGCTCTTTGATGTGCAGTTGGTCTGAGCAGAAAAGAAGCATCTTCCACTTTTACGTCTTGTAAGAAAGGAATAATCCCGTCTCACACAGCACAGAATGATGGTTTCCTACAAACTAGTCATGGTAGTATTCAGATAGCTCTGATTGCTTTGTGCTATTTGTGCTGCCTGAAATTAATGTAGATGTAAAATATTTTATTTAAAAATATCTCACTTAAAATTTTAAGTTAGAGACAATTTTCTACATAATTACTGTCTTCTCCTTCACAGAAAATTCTTACAAAGCTTTCTCTGTTTCCCCACTTTTCTGTCAAAAAATAAAAAAATACTCCTATTGTATTGCACTTCATTGTAGCATTATATGCTCATACTTAAAAATCATTATATCATAAGTTATTATAGCCCTCCTTAATTAAGAAATTGAATGTATGTCCTTGCTGCAGATGTTTAGAGTCTAATTTGCACTTTGCCATTCTCCCAGGGCTTTCAATATCTGAAAAAATATTTTCATTGAAGTGAGGGAATTTCATGGGTTTATTGGTTTGAACTAATTTTCTCTCCTTTCTCTTAACATGGCTGTTGATACCACTGAAATACATTTTGGTATCTGAAAGTCACAGAAACTTGCTTGTTTCTAATACCAAACAAAGATACAAATATTTTTTTTTTTACATCTTTCAAAAGACAGACCTCACTGAGAAGCCTCTCAAGACAACTTATTCCCTGATAGAGGTTGAAAGTCACAAGTTTTGTGGAATTGTGTGTTTAATAGCCTAACAAACACAAGAATAGTACCTTCAACAAAGTAATTGTTTTGCTTCTAAATCATAAAATAATATGTAAGTTGCCTTATCATCCACCTTTAACTGACCAGCTGATAGTCAGTGTGGATGTGCAAGGTGAGCTGATGCCTGATTACCTTTCCCTTGGAGGACACCTGGCATTTAGGAGTCACTCCTTGGGAACAACCACTCTACTCCATGCCCTATTAATTTCTTCATGTTAGCCATTAGGGTAGGGGAAGGAATTTACTGCAATGGTTTTTATAGCAAGTAATTAGGTAACATGAAATGAGGCAACCCACAAAATTCATCTGCCTAGGACAATACTATCCTCAGTGCTGCCCAGTAAAATACAACAAATTGACCTACAATGGCTGTGGTGGATACTAAATCTCTTCAGCAAAAGACATTTAAAACATTAGGAAAGCAAAAATATTGAAAATTTAATTTTCTAAACAGATGTCTGCTTCAGGGTACTCAGAGAAGGAAGAATTTTAGGCTGAATGGCTCTGCCATTAATCAGATTAAGTGTAGAGGCCACCAAAACTGTTATTTTGCCCACATTGTACAAAATCTAAAATCATTGAGGTGCTGGAGAGAGTCCAGAGAAGGGCAATGAAGCTGGTGAAGGATATGGAGCACAAGTCCTATAAGAAGTGGCTGAGGGGGCTGGGGCTGTTTAGCCTGGAGAAAAGGAGGCTCAGGGGTGACCTTATCACTCTCTAGAACTGCCTGAAAGGAGGGTGTAGCCAGCTGGGGGTCGGCCTCTTCTCCCAGGCTACCAGCAACAGGATGAGAGGACAGAGCCCCAGGCTGTGCCAGGGGAGATTCAGGTGTGACATCAGGAGGAATTTCTTCACGGAAAGGGTTGTTCAACATTGGAGTGGACTGCTCAGGGAAGTGATGGAGTCACCATCCCTGGAGGTGTTCAAGAAGTAATTGGACATGACACCGAATGTCACTGTCTAGTTGACAAGGTGGTGATCAGTCAAAGGTTGAACTGAATGATCTCAGAGGTTTTTTCCAACCTAAATGATTCTGATTCTAGAAGGCATTCTGAACCTCACAGCCAGGGTCAGAATGCCTTCTTGCCTTGAAGCAATGACTGATGCCAGAAGGAAATGAGAAGAGCATACATCTGATCTTCATCTTTGTAAACCTGACCCAGATGTGGCAAAGTTAAAAATGAGCACAGCAACTGGTAGCATCTAACTGCATAGAAGATATGTTTTGAGTTTGACAGTGAAATTCTCTTTCCTGTATGCTCTGACCAGGCCTCATCCTTCTCAGTTCTTAGAGTGCCTTGGAGATGCATGTGCTCAGACAGCTGGAAAACTCAGGGCATTCCAACAGAAGCTGCCCTGGATGTGCATGGTTTGTTGTGAGAGTAGGTAGAGGAAATGAAACACTGAGGAACTGAGAGAATACCACTGCTGTGCTCTTCATGTTTAATTTGTTCTGCTAAAGCCCAGTCTGGGGAGAAAATGAAAATAAAATATAACAAAAATGTGGCACTCTAGCAGTATTGATATAGACAGCAAAAGGCAAGCATAGAGGCAACAGGAGAAGGGATGGAGGGCAAAAGTAATGCAATGGAGAGTGAACCAAACTATTTAGCTATGAAAAATGATGAGGTTATCAATAAAGCTATAGGAAACTTCTTATCGAAACAACACTGCTCTAAATTTTCAGCATCTCTGTGATGAATTTAGATTCCTCTTTCACAGAACTTAAGGGAAAATACATATCCTAGAAATCTCAACCATTGTTTAGCCATAATTTTATCTGTGTCAACAAACTGCAGACATAAAATTGCACGATCAATTCTTTGAACTCTTGTGGAAAAGGAAATATTTTTATGGATGCTGGCCTCCCATATTTTCACAGCTTTATGCCTCGGTCACAGAAAGGTGACTTCCCGAGAAACAGAGGACCACCAGCAGCTGCCTTGGCTCTACGGCTTCATACCGAGACCTGATGCAGCGGTTCTGACCTTCTTTCCAGTAGAGGGCAGCGATACACAAAAACTCACTGTATTTTCAAACTGAGCAATGTGTAACATGGTTAGTGTCAGCTTATGGAAGGAGTACATTTAAGTGTGCATAAAGTTTAATTATGGAGTAATGACAGTCATGATGACTTCTTTCACCATCAGTCAAAGCAAAGAGAACTTCCTCCAAAGAAGAAAGAGATCAAAGTGTGAGCATAGTATAACTGGAAGGACTTTTGCATTTGGGGTCATTTGATAAACTGCAGATGGTTGAAGATATTCATACCAAAATACTTCACTTCCTCAGGCAGTTTAAAATGTTTTCTTTCTGATTCCTACTTTTCTGATCTAAGAGCTGTTTTGGAATATTTTTTTTTCAGGCACTATCTTCATTTGTTTCTTGTTCACCTACATTCATTTACTGTCCTTCCTTCAACCCTCTACTTCACAGCCTTTTCCAATTTTGTTTGTGTGTGCCATATCTCCCAGAGCCAGGAGAAGAATCTCTGCTCCTCTATTGGAAATCTCACCCCTGTGCAAACTGCACATCTTCTGAGACACCCAGGAGTACTGGGACTATTAGTACAGGTAAGTGTTATGCCTAAAGTCAAAATAATTAGTGGCTCTCAAGGACCATCTGCATCATTATGTAAAACAGCTTGAACTTCTTATGGAGGATGCAGACTCCTCTAGAATTATCAGGAGAGAGTTTATAACAAGACTTCCCTCTCCTACTCTCTTGATCCAGCCAGACTGAAGTCAGGCAAACAAGGGGGTTCCAGAAAATTCATTAAATGGTTTACATTCACATTAGGGAGTACAAGTAAAAAAAGGAACAAAAATCTTTATGCTGGCATTTACTTTGAGATCAGATAATTTTATGCACAAGTCTTTCCTTCTTACTCTTCAGGCTTCAAAGGAAATTTGGTCTAGTTAATTTTCAGGAAGTTTAGATGAAGGCTAAAAGTGTGTTATCTGTTTTCATGACTACTTAGTTCTACTAACTAATGTAATCAACCATATTTGGTACAAGTATTTTCATAAACTATCACACATGACTAACTCTGCTTTTTAACTTCACAGGCCTGTGGAAAGCAGGCTAAATCTTCACATAATTACATAGCAAATATCACATGAACTCTACTATTAGGCCCTCACACACCATCATATTTTAAACAACAAATCATGCCAGATTTGAAACTGACTTGAAAATACAGATTATGATGACAAGTCAAAAAATTCTTAAGAGACAAACTAAAATATTGCATAGGGTAGTGCTGTGTGTCAAAACACTCAAGTAAAACAATGAACCCTCTACTCTTTAGCTTATTTACCTGAGTTAGCTCAGATTCAGCATCTGTGTTTCAGTTCACGAAAAGAAGAGGGTATGTGTACCTTTATTTTATATAAACAAACAAATGATATGGCTTTAGGGTGCAATTTGGTTTTTTAACAATGTCATTCTGACTTGATTTGTACAATTTAGTAATAACAAATTTAGTCTTTTTCATTTTATAGCAGGACTTCTGGGAAGTGTAAAAATATTTTATTGTCAGCAGTTAAATCTTAACAAGTTGGACAGTCTTTTCAGTGATTTCCCCTCTACACCACCTATTACACTTACAACTAACCCCCCCCCAAGAATTATTATTAAATAGATTGAGCAATTTTTTCCCCACTCAGTTGGTTGACTGCTTGCTAATTAGCAGAATTATCAACTCATCAGAATTTCCTATCTATGTAGTAGATTCAACCTATACTTTTAATTTAAAATGTCAATAACACTTCTTCTTTTCCTCATTTTTTTACCCCTGAGACATTGGTCTACCTTGTCATCCTTGACATCCCCACCAAATTTTTTTCATACTTGTCATATAACAAACCTTTCTCGTTTTTAGTAATATTAGTAATATTACTAATATTATCTTTTAGTCCACGTGTGTAACTTTTTTGGTACAAAAAATTAAAATGTCAAGTGCATTTCTCACTAACTTTTCCTGGTTTGAGACTTAAAGAAATCACATCTTCACTGTGTGATTCACTAGTAAATCCAAGACAATAAGAATAATGTGAGCATTATGTTCCAGCTCTTTTGTGAATTGTATGTCCAAATGTCATTTATTTGCATATATGCCACTAAACAGCCAAAAGAGGCATATAGTATTTACTATTTAGCAAATAAGCGATTTGAACCACTGTTCAAACACTTTTTAGCAGGTCATACACCGTGGTTGAAATTTGAGTGTACCTGACCAGACAAGCGGGGATCAGGATGCCCGCACCGTGGCCTGGAGGAGCGCAGCCTCTCACCACCTTTTCACTTTCTATACCCACATTTATGGTTACACCTGCAGCTCTCACAGATGCCCAGCCCACACCCCGCACCTGCGGCCCCCGCGCCCCCCGACCCGCAGCTGCTTCGCCGGGCGCCCCGCGTGCTTTGGGGGGTCCGCCTGTCTCACCCCCGCCTCCGCCTCCAGCAGCACCCCCGGGGAAAAGCCGCGGCCCCGGTTCCACTCCCGGCGCGCCTGGGACCTCTGGAGGGGCTCCGCATCACCATCCCAGGCGAGGCATCCCCGCTGCCCAGGGGAGCTCTGCGGGAGGCATTTTTGGGGCAGAAACGTGGGGGTAGGTTTTTTTTCAGCTGCTTCCCTCGGGGCTCGGGTAGCCCGGGGTGCAACGAAGTCCTCTGGACCGGAGGCCCTGAGGGTCTTTCCCGAAGGCATGTCCTTGGGAGCGGGCGGGAAGGGCGGCTGGGCGTGCGGAGCTGGCGCGGAGGGGCAGCCCGGCTGCCGCCGTAGTAAGAGAGCTGCTCCTCCGGTGGTTGGGCTGGGGAGCTCTGGGCTCCTCCTCCTCGTCCCCCTCAGCAGTGCACAGCCAGGCGAGTGACTGACGAGTCTCCCCCGTCTATCTTTTTCTTTTTTTCCTTTTTTTTTTTTTTTTTTGCCATGGGTACACACACCGAGACACGCACATGACAGCACTTGGGTGCCAGCGCCGGTGCATCGCCAGGAGGGCTGTGCTTCACTCCGGGCACGCACACACGCATGCTGCTGCTGCTGCTGCTGGAAGTCTTTCTACACGGGGATTAGCAGCCGCCTCTTGCTCTTTGTATTTCCCTGTCTCTTTCTTCTCCCTTCCTTCCCTTTCTCCTTCTCTCCCTCAAACGCCTGACTGACGGACGGCGGGCAGGAAAAGGTAAATGCGGGCGTGCTGTTTGCTGACGATACCGAGGGGTGATGGTGTTAGCGGCGTGCTGCGCGGTACGCCCTCGGCTCGCCGGGCAGCCTGCCTGGCTTGCCTGCCCTCCCGCCGCGCCGGCGGCTGCGGTCCCCGACTCTCCGCGGCTCCGGGGATCGGGTTTTGCCGCGAGAGGTTTGGCTTCCCTAGCCCCCCCTCCTCTTCGCCCGGGCTGCGAGGTAGAGAGGTTCCCCGCTATTGCGCTGCTCGCACTTGGCACCGCGGGTGCGAGCGTGCGGGAGCGCTTAGCCAGGGTTTCGCTGGAGGAGGCTGGCTATTAATTGCTGTCTGCGCGGAAGACGAGAGCGCTTCCTCTGGCAGAGAACCTGGGCATTATTTATTAATCAGGGCTGGAGAGAGTAGCAAAGGGAGGACTAGCCGTCGTCCCCGCAACGTGTTCCCCCTCCCCGTTTGCTGCATCATTCAAATGAGTAATTTCTAGCTGGCCTTGCGTTGCGGGGCTGTATCCCCCCAACAGCGGGGGCTCTGCCAGACGCCGTGGACTGCCATCCTCCTTTGCCCCGGGGAGCGCCCCCTTCCCCGGGGAGCCTGCAGGCGAGCGGCACGGGAGCATCGACCCCGCCGGGTCTTGCCCCGCCGGCCCCCGCAGCCCCGCGTGGGCTCCGGTAATAGTTGTCGGCACTTGTTCAGCCCGAGTTTGTCCAGCATCCCACCCCGGCAGGACAAGGACAGCGGGGTGGATCTTTGCCTCCCCCCCTCGGCGAAGCCCGCGTGGTGCGGGGATTCTGTGAAATCGAGAGGTGCGGCACAGCCCCGCCGAGGGGACCACGTCCCGCGGGGCTCGCACGGATCTCGATCCTGACTTCCATCCCCGGGGCGCGGGTGCCTGGGAGAGCGCTTCAAGCCAGCAGAGGACAGGAGGGAGGCGGTGTAGAGGAGCCTGCTCTCCCGGGCCGCTCGGGCAGCGGAGCTACTCCGCCGCGGGGAGGAGGGTGGTCGGGCGGGGCAGCGGACCCCGGGCAGGCGCACCCCTTCCCGCGGGCCGGCCCCGGCTCCAGCGCGGCTCAGGTGTGGGCGTTTAGCGGCGGAGAGGTCTGGTGGTCGCCTGGGCAGCTCCCGGGGCTGAGGTTAAAGCGCCCTTCTGGAAGGGCAGGCCTCTCTCCGCCGTGCCGGTACCCATCGCATCCCGGGCAGAGGGACCAGCACCGGCACCGGCACTCCCCGCCCTGCGGGTGCTGGAACGGAGTAGCTGGGGCTGCCGCCATCCCCTCGTTCTTCCTCCGCCGGGAAGCGAGGCATTTAGCGAGGTCCGTTATGTAATTACGTTTTTTTTTTCCTCCTTCTTGTTGCTGTTACTAAACCCGGCTCAGGATGCCGGCAAGGAAACAGCAACAACCGTGCTTGTTTCTGGAAGAGGCTGATAGTTTTATTTGATCTTGGAGAAAAAAAAAAAAAAAAAGTAATAATATTTCAGTGCTTTGGTTTCACACATGATTGATTTTTGGATAATCACATCTCATTCATGTTGTTTTCTACACCTGTCAACGGTACATAAATATGCTGTTAAAGACGGAAAGGTGCAAAAAAAAAAAAATACTAGTAAGTGAATCAAAACCCGTGAGAACTATAGTGGACAGCATATGAAGTTGGTTACTAAAAAAAGAAAAAGCAAGTAGTTGTTTAACTTATAGCCTACTTACAAGTGAAAGGCAGGTGTGCTTGCAGGCATGGTGTATGCTCAGTTTGTTGGATTGGATTGTATTTCAATGTTAATGCACCTTTAAAAAGGCAACACTAATTTCTACACCTGTGTGGGTCCAGTGTAGATGCTTGAGGTATTTCCCCTCCCTTAAAAGGTATTTCGAGTTTGAGCTTTGTTCACTGATCCAAAAGAGAGAGATCCAAAAGTCTAAAGGGTGCATATTCAAAGATAAATAGAATATACGTTTGAAGATCAAATTGCTGCTGATAATAATGATTACATGAAACTAGGAGTAATTAATGACAACAACACAGTTCTCTTCTGTTTTCTTCTGTTACAGCTTACTTGTCTGTCTGATACTGCGTATTTCAGATAACTATATAAATTAGGTAACTAAACTATGTATTTAAATTAGGTAAATATTTAAATTAGTATGAAATAATTAAAACATATGGGAGCAAAATATGCCGTTTGTTACAGAGCTTATCAAGTACTTTAAAGGGTGCAGTAGTGTTTCATTATATGTATATCTACACGTATATACATGCTTCTGATTTAAAGTTTTCTTTTACTTCACCAGAACTCTATATGGTTTAATTCAAGGCTCATTCTGGTCTGTCTCTTGTGGGATTAACTCTTGGAAGCATATCAATGTAATCTGTTTGTGTTAAGCCTTGCAATGTTCTTTCTGTAAAGGTGGTGCATCTCAGTGCAGCTCTGGCTAGTGATGTTTCCACCTGGAAATGCAAAAAGAACTGCATAAATAATTCATGAGATAGTGTAATAAATGACGGTAATCCCATACCAAGGAAGAGTAGTACAGCAGGAAGAGTCCTTGGAATTTTTTCATTGTCGTTTTCACCCTGATCTCATACCATACAGTAACTAAAATTTTCACCCACTTTGTAATAGACAAATGCAATGCCCTGATACTGGCATTGCCATTTTAAGTAGATGAGAATTCAAGGCATTTAAAGTGAGATAGTTTATTCAGCCCTTAATCTCTGTAACCAAACTTAATTTTTACTGCCTCTGTTGTATTATCTCTCAAGATTTAAGAAAGCTATTTTTATCAGGGGCACGTAATTAGTACTTGTTCTCCTCTTATGCCAAATTTTGCACTTGTGCATAAAGCTCATCCAAAGGAACCTGAAAAGTGGATCTCCATGGTAACGAGAGAGGGATTGAGAGAGAGAGGATTTGCTCCCTCACCATAGGTCAAGACTAGACGCCTACCCATTCCTTAACTTGTAGCAGCATTCATTGGCACCTACCTCTTTGTGGTTATTTTGTCTCCTGGGGTGTGTTTTTACTGTTGCCTCATACCTCCAGAGTGAGAAGGATTCTACGCTGGATGAGCACAGCCCCTGTGTTTCTCCCTGCCCTAATCCTCCCTTCTGCTTGCATTGTATTTAAGTGTTTCTATACCTATATGATTTTACTGTGGGATTTTGGGAAATAGCTTGTTTTCCCCATCAGATTTTTGTTTTGAAGACCTGTTTTGTCTGTGACTGTGTATAATAGCTGAGGCAACCCTACTCATTAGTCCTCTTCAGATGAAAGCGTGTACATCTCCTTTTTCTCTATTATTTGTCTGCGCTGTTTTGGAGTTCCAGCTGTTTCATGGCAGTAAAAGCAGTCTACTTCTTCTCACCTGGGAGCAGGGCTGAATGTCATTTTTTTCAGCCAGCATGTGAGATGTGATAATGGGGTTGCTGTTTGGAGATGTTCAGCATAAAAAGAGTTTCTTTTGCCCTAACTCTATCATCACAGAGCAGCAATATGGAACAACTCTTTCTGGGGGAATCACTGGGATTTTTTTCCCTTTCTCTTCTTTGAAAAATTGTCTGCTTAGACTGTGTCTCTGTCAAAGCTGAGATGAAGTGAACACATTTTATTCTAGATGATCCTGTATTCAGATACTTATAACTTTCACAGAGGAATATAACATATTTTCTATTTCCATTTTCATTTCTGTACTCAGTTTTTTAGCTATGATCTCATGAGAGAATACCAAATGGCTTTTTAAATGGCTCCCTTAGGCTGCTGGTGCACCAGGTCTCTCTGGGCATATTTCCAGCTCTTTTGCCTTTCCCTGTGACATATCTTGGGATAATTTGAAAACATCTGCTAAAGCAACGATCTTGATATAAGACAGAAGTCATCGTTTGTCACTGAGCAATATGTCATTTGTGGCTCTCTAACTGGAAGACAGGTGCTGATGCTGACTTTGGCCTTCTTAACTTGTCTAGTTGGCAGATTGTCTGTAGAAACACTTTTCAGTGGTTTGAAATCCCACCATGTATTTCTACTTTTCTGTATCTCTATGGTTCTTAAAGAATTGCCCATGCTATTTGAAAAGCTGCTCAAGAAACCATAATGATAGCATTCATAATTATATGCATTCATAATCTGGCTTTCCAAGTAAACTTGACTTTATGCATCTCTCCAGTGTCTTCTGACTAGATGAAAGCCATGTTTAAATAGTTGCCTGTGAAACTTTTTCTTTAGCCTTTGTATATGAGAGACTTCTGATCCCTTGCTACCTGATGCCCTGTCCCTGTATCGGTGGCATTTCAGTGAATGTCACTCATTCCAGTTATTTCCCTCTTTTTAAAAATTTAGCATCACCTTTAACTGAGGAGATTCTTCATCTTCTGATTTCCCATGGTAAGGAAACTAGGAATTTGAGAAATGAACTTCTATCTGTGTGAAGGAAGTGTATAATTCTAGATGCCTAGATCTATACTTAGAACCTCAGTTGCTGTGGTTCAGGTGACAAAAGTATGTGGCATCAACTCATAACCAAAGATCTCAGCAGTTATAGATGGTGTCTTATACCTAGAAGGTGCTTTTTTAAGCTTTGTGGGTTAATTTTGAATGTAGGTTGCAGTAGCTTGAACGTCTTACAGGTTTCAGCATCTTAATATCCTGATGTGGTGACTCTGCTGGATCCAGTCAAGGATTTCTTGAGGTATTTTTCTGTTGTGGGAAAGGGAGATAAGGGGGTGAAGATCCTCAAAAATTTTGTCCAAGAACTGTGCTTGAAAGCTTATCAGTTGTTCTGGGTGTACATCCTCTCTGAAGGTATTTCATGGCACATGATGATAGGATGGTAGCTGGGTTACTTTCTCAAATGAAGGGAGTGTTTTTTTCAGTCAGCTTCCCACGTGTGACTTCAGTTGCTAATTCTATGCTTGAACACACTTTCTTCCTGTGTGTCTGTTTAGTTTTGCAGATGGAACAGGATAATGTATCTGACTGGAGGCCAATAACAATAAGAGCCGTTAGTTAGCAATCTCACCTGCCTGTGTCATAGTAACTTCAGGTTTAGCAGTGTGCACCCAGCCTTGAAAATTAATGTCTCACTACTGCCCTGTGTGTTTCTTTTGTCTTGCCATCGGGGGGCGGGAAATAAAAGGAGAAAGGAAGGCAAAAGTTAAAGAAAGGTGGAAATGAAATCCAGGAGTCTGCTTTATGGTGGTGGTCTCAACAGCATCTTTTCACTTACAGCTGGTCAACAGGCAGAGTGAAGTTGCCTTTGTCCAGACAGAAGGATTGAGATGCAAGGTGTCTTACACATGTCCAAAGTCTGTGAGAATCTCTATCTTCTTCCCATCCTGCAGCTGAAAGAATTTTAGACTCTTTGCAGCATATCATTCACACAGGGAGACCTTCATTTCGTAGTTCATGGAGGAATGCAGCTTTTGGTCCTGTGGTGCTGGGTCTGCACTGGTGCAAGTGTTTCACAAGGGCTTCAGAGATCCCTTGTTCTCATCAGTCTGTGTCTTTTGGCTATCTGTTTGTTGGGCAAAATGCCCAGGGCATGGTTGGATCCTTACCTCCAAAATGTTGTAGGGTTTTGCTTCTCTTTTTTTTTTTGTGTGTGTATGTGACTGTATTTTAGAACAACACTAAACTCTGTTACCAGATCCTATTTTCTAAGATCATACCACAGGATGGGATCTGAGCAACCTGATCTAGTGGAAGGTGTCCATTCCCAAGATGGGGATGGAATTCATGATCTTCAAGCTTCCTTCCAACCCAAACTATTCTGTGGTTCTGTGATTCACCTCGCGTTTCCTTCTAACAGATTTTTCTTGCAGAGAAGTGTTTAGTGCCAAATTTATATACAATTTTGTAAATAATGTTGATGAATATACCAATGGAACTTTTTAGTGGCAATGAGATGGCAAAGTAGAATTAAAATGGGGAAAAAAATCACCACAGGAAGGAATGAAAGGTAGAATTAGGAGAATTTATCATTTTGTGTAAATTAAGTATTGCAAACATATTCATGTCAAAACAATTTAAATTAAAAAATTGATGGTAATTCTGCCATTTCAGTCATGGAAGAATGATGCAACCATAAAACATAGTATTTGAGAAGATGATTAAAATTATATTCTGAGGAAAATATCCCAAATATCTAGATGACGTCTGTCCTTTAATAACAGCAGCAAAATAGGGCTAGTGATTACTAGTTTAGTGGTACTTTGAAAAGTGTTGTATGTATATCACTGTATGAAATGAAATACTCTAGAGGAGGAGATGCAATGTCTGTTTAGGAAGCACTGTAACTTTCAGTGAAAAAGATGGATTTTGTAAAAATTGTGATATGGATATCTATAGGAGAAAATAAACCTAGGTGGAATTATAAGCTGGAGATGAAAACATTTTCTCACACATTTGGATCTTGCTCTTCCTTGGAAGAAGAACCAATGCAGGTTTCTTTTCTTAGCAAAAACAACAACAAAGAAACAAAAGAAACAAGCTACTAATACTGCACTCAGGAGAGACTACTAAATGGTATTCAAACCAGCTGGCTGTCCTGTTAGCTCAGAAAAAAAAAAAATCAATTTCTGGAATACTAGAAACTTATTAATGTAAAAATTATGGTTGCATCTTCCTCTTTTTTTTTTGGATTTTTTATGGTCCATGACACCTACTTCAAATATGGCATTCTTTGTAATGTTCTTTACAGAATTGCAGTGGAATGCTCGTTCAGAGGAGCATTCACTTTACCTTGGGTAGAAATGCTAGTTGGAGTGTTTTTGTATGCAACCAGCAAATCTGTGTGTTGTTTCCTATCATACTCTGATGGTGTGTGGGCTGACTTCCAGAATTACTTGTATGGTGTTCTATATCTTTATAGCATGATATAAAGTCCCTACTGGGAATCTTCATACTGTGTTTTGTACTGTGTGTACAGCAGTTATATATGAACAAAAGCTAAATACAAGGATGTTTTGCAGTACTCAAGCACTTTGGTCATTTACAAAGCAGGTAGTGTGTGAGGTACTTCCAAAATCAGTGTAGCATGCTGCAAAATAATTAATGTGTTATGTTAAATTACTTTTCAGAGGACATTTTTGACAGAATTGAGGCAAAATGTGAGAGTATACTAAAGTTCTTGACCTGATCCTTTGCTCCTATGCTGACAGGCATTTTGAACATGAACTGCAGGGGCAAGCTGCCTGCCCTCTATGAGATGTTAAATGTTGAGCACCAGTTGGTCAGGCCCATATTGGAGGGGTGTTTTTTATGTGAAAAAATGCTGAAATGCAGTAGCAGCACTTTTATATGATACACTTGTAGAGCCCTTCTGAAGACAGAAATATTTGCTAAGAGATTACTCAAGGATCACGTTACTACAGGACCTAGGAGAAATTAATTATATTGTGTTCCTTTATTCCAAATTTTTGGTCCCTCTATGACAACACACCTCAAGTCATGGTGAGAGAAAGATGAAGATTCATCTGAGTGCCCATTTCAGTTTCTTTTGGAACTAAAAAGAAATTTTTCATTTAGTGAGAAGAAAATTTTCCAATAAACAATTTTTTCTAGCATATTTTGCATATTTATAGGAACTTGCTTTTTAACTTGCTTTTTGCTATTTAACTTTGTCTGTAGTTTGCTTTGAGCTGCTGTAGGACCAAAAATAACTAGTCCATTTTCCCAAGGATTTACAAGCTGTCTAAGAACACAGAAACTAATATCTAGGAAAACCTACAAATGTAAATTTTGTTTGTTTAAAATCTTCAATATTATTATTCTGTCACACTAAAGTTTATTTTCATATTTTAAATACTGCATAATTCAGAACAAATGCTGCCAGTGATCTGTGCACAGTTCCCAGTGATCTCTGTGCAATGTGTCCCTGATGAAAGAAAAAATGCTTGAACCCGAGGCTATTGCAGAAAACCTCAGTATTTTATTTTATTGCAAATTAAGGGATACTGATGAATAAATTGAATGTGGATTTTTTTTCTTGCTTCAACTGTGATTCCTGTTTGTTTGTTTTTATACAGAACTGGAATCATTAATTATTTGTGGTTGAGTTAATTAATTAATTGATGAGTTTGCTAGATCTAGTTTGGTCTTTCTGGCTTCGTTAGCATACAGAGTCCTTGCAGCTGATTTATACCTTGGTTTGTACAGTTGCTGAATGAGGCAGTGTCCTGGTTTTGAGCATTTGAGGTTTTTTTTTTTTAACTGCTCTGTATTAAAATATGGACATCATGATGACTCTGGTAATGTGAATACATGAGAGCTTTGTGTTATTGTGGAACATAAAATATTTCAGTTTTGTCTGACGATTTTGCCTTAACTCTTAGTCTAACAATAAACTGCTCTGAACTCCTCTTTCCTTCCACACCCAGCTCATGGCAGCTACTGCCTGTGTTAGCCATATGCTTGACAAATATGGAGCACCTCTTCAGGCTGACACATGTGCTGAATTTAGGTTTAAGTCAGGATTGATTTTTTGACAGGGATTTTTTTTTTTCCCAGCCACAGGGAGAACAAAAGTGAGTTCCCTTTAAACTCCCTTATTCTTGATGTTGATCTCTCCCTGCTCTTTGGTTTTGTAGAGAAGGCTGAAGAGAACCTGAGCTTAGCTGTTCAGGCTCACGGGACACTTTAAAGAGTTTTGGTTGCCTTTCTGATGGAAGCAATGAGAACTCCAAGGAGGAAAGGTGAATTCTTTTCTGTAAGCTGCTGAAGGCAGTAAGTGTACTCCTCATTCACATGTCAAGGCTGAAGAAGCCACTTTAGCTGTTGCCATCAGGTGGCCTAGAGAACATGAGTTTATGGACCTGGCAGCTTAGGTCAGCAGCAGGCTGCACAAAGCCTGGGTCAGACCCTCGGCAGCACTCGCTTGGCTGTACACAGGGCAGACCCAACTGTCCCAAATCTGCTTCTCAAGAATAATCACCCAGTGGGTGTATTATTAAATAGCTTTTCTGCATTGTCATGGTGACCGGCCAGAATTTCGGGGGCACCACTGACGCAGTTACACTGCACATGTGTTTTTGATAACAGTGAACACCTCTCGTTCTTGGTAAAGGAAGTAATGCTGACACAGGCAGACACGTGCCTTCTACAGAGTGTATGGAGCCAATATGTTATTTAGTATTCTGTGTTATATGGCTGAATAAATAAATAAATATAAGATGCCTAGAATAGGTCTGAATTGCAAGATCTAATATGATAATCCTTTTCCCACCACTAGCAGAGCTCAGTAATTTATTACCACAATTTGGTGTCATGGGTATGATTCATTCTATTTTAGTGGATACAAACAAATTGCCTTACATTTGTGTAGTAACTTATTACTCGAAGTTGAATGCATGCTTTGTGTGATACTGAGATTCCTAAAAAACTGTATTTATTTTATTTAAATTTATTTTAGGAGGGCGGAAAAAAATTAAATTTTTCAGCACATACTATTAAAACAATCATCAGAAAATGTTTAATTCAGCAATCAAGAGGACAAGAACAGTTCTTGATCCAATTGAATTTCAATGACAAATCATGCTGGAGCCAAACTGGGTCCTCCCAACATCTGATACTGAACCTGTGTGTAACCCAAATACTCAGTCACTTTCCAGTTTTCATCTGTAATATGATTTTTATTAAACTAAGCTGCCTGCTGTGTGTTTTGTGTTGAAAAACATTAAGCCACAGTATTAGAAAGAAAATGTTTAAATACATTGATCAGTATGTGTGCTGCACATCTTATCTTTTTAAAATAGATAAATAATGAAAAAAAATTCAGTTTGCTTCCCCCTTTGAATTTGCAGATTAGTCATGGATTGTTGCCCACAATTTCATGGAGCCTAATCATGTAGTCCTTTTTTAATAGATTCCATTATTATCATTACAATATACCACCTAAAGTAAGTAGATTAATTCAGTGGAGTCTCTCTAGACTTAAGTTTGTGCGTGTGCTGGGAAATTAAGTGTGGCAAATGTAGTCTTAATGGTTATTTTGTTAAGCATATTCTTAGAGTTTGCATGGACATATTTTAAGAAGTAGGATTACTTTTTTTTGGTATTTATTGCTAGGTCAAATACTTTTTGAAAGTAGGATGAAATTAGTCATGCTTTATCCAACAACTACTTTTAACTAATTCTGCTAATAAATAAAGGCAAAATTGGGCAAAAAGTACACTGAACAAAAAATATTGGAAAAAAACCCTCTCAGAACTGTATATTTTATCTAAATAGACCAGGTCTTGTTCCTGTTTATGCACCAACTGGATAACATCAACAGAAAGCAGAATTTTATCTGCAGTAGAGTTTATTTCAGTAGATGCAAAGTGCAGAAGAGCAGGATTGTGGCTGGTGTATTTACAGGGAGGTAAGTGGGATGAAAGCAGGAATGGATTTGACTTAATGCTAGATTGCAAGTAGGTGGAAATGTGAGTAACATAAAGGCAAATGAAAACCTGTTTTTGTTATGTAATTTATTTTTTCCGGCATCTACTCCTTGGAGACTTTTAAAATTTGCCTCAGCCTGGACTGTTTGGGTTTTGGGGTTTTTTTTCTGAGGAAGAGAGGGGTAGAAGTTAATCATCTGGATAGTGGAACATACAGCAACTGGAGGGAAGAAAAGACAAACAAAAAACCCAAAACAAGCCATCACTTACAATAGTTTCCTTAGCCAATTAAGGAACAAATTTGAATTTCAGGACCTTAAAGTTTAGCACATAGAACATGAAGCCTCAGAATAGCCCATAGAAAAGCAGAATGTGTGTATGAAAAGTCTTAAAGCATGTCACAACTGGCAAATCATTTGTGGAGGTCAGGACCAGTAATACATGAGGTGTGTTCACGGTCTCTTCCTCAGTGACCAGCACAATATTGCCATCCTTGTTGAAGTAACAACACTGTCATTATTTATTTGGTAGGAATGAGGCTGAGTGTAGCAAGAAGAAATGAGTTCATAGGGAAATTGTTTTACATAACAGAAAATCACATCAAACTGAAGTAGTAGAGAGAATTTCAGAGTTTTCCTAGTCGGCTTAGTTGCAAGTGAACACATAATTTAAATTAATTTTATAACTTAATGGAGATGTAGAACTGAAGACAAAGATTAAAAAATTTAAAGTTATGTTTTTAGATTTACAAATATTTATACTTTTGTTTATAACATCAGTTCCAAATGCATTTCCTGTTTCAGATATGATAAACAGACCTTTCCTACTTTCGGACCACTTGTAATACAAGTGAAAATAGCACAGTAATTTGGAACAGTAACATTGAAAAAAAATTACAGTCCTGAACAAATTGTAACATGCTAGATATTCCCTAAATCATTGCCTAGTAGATGAAGTTAAACCATATTCAGATATGCTTGTAGTTGTAAATATAATTAACTCCCATTGTATTTTGTCAACAATCTGAATTTCAATTTATATTAACCTTTCTAGCTATCCTGTCAGGTCAAATATTATTAGAAGCTTTTTTCTGGTGGAGTGGTATCTTTTGTGCCCGTCAGAGTTCAAGGAGCTTCTGTACAAAGCTTTTAATCATATGGCTTAGTTTTCTGTAGTCCTGTGAGGAGTTTGTCTTGATGATCCTTTTTGGTCCCTTCCAACTTGAGATATTCTATGATCTTAGATTGGGCAAAATCAGAAAACCCTTTGAAATAAAAAGCAAACTTTAACAGCTCCAGATTTCAACGTCTTCAGCAAGGTGCATAAAAAGAAGCCTGTCCATAAGCCAGCGTAGCCAGAGGAAGCCTCTAATGTATACACATATAATTTTTATTGTTAAAAGGGTCTCATGATTGAGCATAGCTGGAATAATCCATAGGAGTCTGATCTGCTACTCACTGAAATCTGTGGCTCACGCTGTGAAAGCAATGCCTGTCATTTCCTTAAGCAGGCACTGGATTGTGTCAATACAAGAGCACAAAGATCACATCTCCTTTTTTTTTAAATTTGAGACCTGCTGGGATACTGGCACTTCTGAATATTATCTCCTAAATGCCTTGCTTTTCCACGTGAACAATATGAAAGGCAGACTTTATATTGCTACTTGGTCTCCTTTTTATGGGGTTAATATTTGTGGGGGTTTAAACATTGTCTGTGCACAAAAATGACACTTTTGAAGGGACAAAAAAGGCTATGCAAGTTCAAAAGTGTGAATGTGCATGGATAACTGAAATCCTCCTTCAGACTTGACTTTTTACATTGTAGACAGATATTGCAGGTTTCTTTCAAAAAAAAGCTTAATCCCCACTTGGTAAACCTGCACATAGCCCAGGTTTTATCTCTGTCTCGTGTTAGATATATGTGTAGTATTTAACAGAATTTGAAGCAGTGCATGAGATCATCTAAGCTGACTTGAGTTTTACATACAGAGGATGGAAACTGGCAGTTAAGCTAAATGTTGGAAGATAAAGACATTATTTCTCCCGCTAAGGATTCGTAGTCATCAAGACTGTCAAATTCATTTGTGTGTCAATTACAGTTCCAGAGGTGAAAAGTCAGGCTGCTTTTCAAGACAAGTTTTTCTAATTAGAGTAATGAATGTTTGATTAATATTCCATTAGTAATATATGATAATTATACCCTGATCGGCTGTCACTTTAAGTACGTACAGAGCAAGATCACAGATGCATTTTTATGTTGTTATGCCTTTGCCAACTTTAGTTCCCATCAACAGTCAGCTTTATGCAGATGCTTACTGAAATATTTCAGAAATACATTTTTTCTGTAAGCCTGTTAAATGGTGCTACACATCTGCTTTGTGGGTCAATGCCTATCTCTTGCTTTGTTTAACATTTCATCAGGGTTCTACACTTTGACATTCACTAGACTGAGCTTGCAGAGAGAAACTTTACTATTCAGGAAATGAAATGCGTGAGGAAAATCCTGATTACTAACTGTGAATAAATCCAAATCAGGAAATAACAGCAACTTCATAGAACTATGGTGGAAAATATTTTGACTTCTGGAGGTTCAAAAACATTTCCCTACAGTAGTAGATTCTGTAGAGATGCATGCAATTAATACTCAGAATCCCTGAGTTAATGTCATGTATCTCCCTGGGGCATTCAATGCAGCTGTGAGGGATGACAACTTACGGTGCTTTCCGGTGAACCTCATGGTCTTCATCTCCTAAAGCAGTTCTGGAACTCATTGCTGACTGTGGGCATCCTGGTATGTAAGGCATATTAAGAGGGAATGGGGGGAAAAGGATTGGATGAGATGCTACAATGCTGTAGCAGCAGTCAGTGACTGTCTGGATGCACATCTGATTGAACTCTCCTTTTTTTTCTCCTTGCATTGTTTCCCATTTGGGCTAGATCAGAAGACCTTTGTCTTTGTATTACAACCCTTACATTTGGCTGAAAGCATGTGTAACAGAGCAAGAATGAAGCTTTCTTTTACAGTTGAAGAAAGGAAACCTAATTGATGCTGGCATACATATTTTTATGGGCCATGTGTTAATCACCCAGGGTTGCAAATGAACAGAGATGTACTCCAGTTGTGTGTGCACATGCAGCAGTGTATATAGGAAAAATTACAGTATTTGAATGTTTCATTCATTCTGCACTGAATTAAATTAGGTTTTTCCAACGATTTTAATCTTTGAACGTTTTTATTATATTGAATAATGTACTTATTAAACTTAACATAATTACTTTTTTAAAATAGTATCATGTAAGGATTCCAAGAAGTTAAGAACTATAGTGCAATGTAGTCTGACTCTTGGAATAGTGAAGGAATGAGTTACTGTAGAGGACTGTTGTCCTTTCTGTGTCCAGCTGCAATTCTGTGAGAAGAGCTTTGCAATTAGCTTTTGTAAATACTAGCTGACAGCAGAGGAGGGTTTGAGACTTTGGTTTCCTGGGCTCCACTCCAAGGTCTGGAATGAAATACACTTCAGTGACTGCATATCTCCCTGCCCCTGTCTCATCTGTCTCCCCTAGCCTGACTACTTTGTCTCCTCATCTTGACTCATGTTCGTTCTGTGTGCACCATGCTCCTCACTGCCCTTTTTCTGCATTATGGCGAATGCTACTTCCCTCATGGTTTCCATAATGCATGGATGGAGGATAGAAGGTGCTAAAATCAGTACATTTTAATCTCATTTTGAGCATTCATGCAGTTGTGCCCCACTGGGCAGCAGTAAGCCATGACAGTCTCACCTGCAGATTTGGCTGCGTTCGGTGACTGTTGCAGGCGGAGCATGTTCTGTGGGACAAGTTCTGGGGTACAAAGAGATTTATTTCAATTTCTCAGGTACTCCTGTTGGGTGAGATGAAACAGCAGATTTCTAAGGCCACCTTTTTGTGAGCTTTATTGCTTTCCAGCCAGAATAACCCTGTTGCCCTATTTTTAAAAATGGCAGTGGTAGCTCCCAGTGATATTTTTAAGAATCTAACTTCAACAAAACTTTTTTTAAACACATACGCACAGATGTATCTCAGCTGCCCTTCTGAAAAAGTTTAACAACTGTGAACAACTTAGGCATTTTCAGTTCATTTGTAACTCAGATTATTTCACATTTCTTATTTGAACAAATTTAGTTAAATGATTAAATCAGAACTAAGATCACTCTGTCCGGAGCAGTAGCTGGGACTGAAGAGATGCAGTCAATTGCTATTTAAGGTGGATTTCCTGTTCATAGGGGAGATTGTTTTACCAGGAACTTGTTGGTAGGATATAATGGATGACTCAGAACTGTGCAGAGTCTCTCTGCCATTCATAGGGAACTGCTTTCAAGCACAGTCTACAAAGTCTGTAATTTAGCAGTGGATTAAGTTAACTACTCACAGGAAACTTGAATCCAGAGGTGGAGCTGAAAACTGCTTTGATAGACATGGCAGCAGGAGAAACTTGGCCAGGAAGGGCAATTTTGAGTTGTTGTTAATAGGGGTTACCAGCACTTTTCATAAAAAAACTTCTTATGGCAGTGAGCCGAGAAAATGAGATCCTAACACAACAGCAATTAATTAGGATTGTTAGGGGAAAAGATGACATAGCTGTTTGGAAAAGCACTATTAGGAGGGTGAAGGTGACCTTAGAAATCAACTGATGTGCTCAGTTTTGCATCCCCTTAAGTATTCCCGACAAGGGAGGAGATTTTGCCTTAGACATGTACAATGTACACTCTGTGACATACCAGCAGCAAACTGCACAGGGCATTTCCACATTGTTAGGAGTAAACTGGCCTTGTGGCAGGAAGCACTTGTAATTCAAGAGAATGTTCAATGAATGGATTCCCTCTTTAAAAGAGAGAGGATAAATGTTACTAAATACTGTCGTTTCTTTGTGGAATTGTATTGGAGAAACTGCAGCAGTGCCTAAAAGGATAAGGAAACAAGTCAACTGCTTTGTAATTGCTGTGATGTATGCTGGACTTGAATATGGTGGATACCTTCATATTCAGCTGATATAATACCCTCCAGTTTTTCGTTTTCTGATGCCAAATGATAATCTTGTTTTAATTCCTGCTAAAACTCTAGTGTTCTTAAAACAGTGCTATCTTAAGGTTGTGCTGGTAGCTTCATCTCCTCATACATTGTCTCATTTTCCTGGTTTAAGATGTCTTTTTTTAATATTTACTTAATTTTCTGTGGTTTTGTGGTAATAAATATGTACTTGCAATCTTTTCAAAATGGTTTTAAAGGATTTAAAGTTCTCCTCTAGTCACTGTTAGTAGTTGAACAGAAGCATTTGTTAACTTGATTCTATCAGATCTATGCTCCTTAGTGAAATGAAATCAAACGTAATCTAACATCATGTTCTTTATATAGGGCAAGTAATGAGATTGTTTTCACCCAAATGGAATGTAATTTTTTATTATTATTATTATTATTATTTTCCATTGGAATTCTTTGCACAAAAAATACATGTGTTGCTAACATTTTAGAGGCCTCTTGGTAGAGAGTACAGCTTATTCGATTGCTAATATTAAACCCACTTTTCTTTCCCATCTGAACCATATAAATGTTATCCATCTTCAGTATCACCATATTTCTCAAATCATATTCACAACTAAAATACTGTGGTAATGGTGACTCCAAACATTCTGTGTATTCCAGTATCTTGAGATAATACTAGTGCCACCTGTAAGATAATATTTCTCATGTTCTCAGCTGAAAAGCTCTGGAACCTTGTATGTGGTGTGTGGGAAACTGTGCTTATGGATATTTTTAATGCTTATCCCTTTATTCTGCATTAGTCCTGCATCATAGAAGCAATAGCTTCAGGAAGAATACTCCTGCTCAGCTGACAATTCAGGAGTTGTTGCTGTCCCTCAGAGAAAAGATTAAATTATGTTTTTTTCTTCAGGCTTTACTTGGATTTGTGTGCTCTGTGATGCAGGAGAGGATATGGGTCTTTTTCTCCTGTGGCAGACAAACCATTAAATGTACCTAATATAATTGAAATAGCTGTTTCAAAGAAGAACCAGCTCTTGTCCAGTTAATTGCAGCTTTTTGATGTGTCATTTATTTGAGTGTCTTACTGCAGCATCTTGTTTCCTACAGAGCTCAGGGGCTGTCTGTTTTTGTTAACTGTGGGTGTGGCACATTGCAACAGAGGGAAGTCAGCATTGCTTGTTTTCCTTGATGTTAAAAATGCTACATTAATGATCTCATATTTTGACAGTATTATTTGGTTATCAACTGATTTTATAGAGGATTAAACTATGCTCTTGCTGAGAATAAATGGATTTTAAGCTTCAGCAATTAATATAAATTTAATGTAATTTGACAGATCCTAACATGGGTTTCAAACAGACCCAAATCAAGTGCCTTTGTGATCATTTTGGTGGCTCCTTTGTGGCATTGAAACTATTGTTCTTTCATAATCACATCTTGTTAAGGACCATAAATAAGTTAACTCTACTCATTTTACATCAAAATAAACTTTGAATATTTAATACTCCTGTGTCTTTCATATAGTTACAAAAGACTTGCAAAAATATTGGGTGAAAATTCCTGCATGTTAAGCAACTGCATGGAAATTATGACCTATTTTCAGATCCTTTTTAGGCAAATGATAAGATGGAAAAAATGCATTTGGAACTTGTATAGGAAAACGGTTTATTACAGTAACTGTGTAATGATAAGGCCTGAGAAAAAACTCATATATATGGAAACTGCAGAGATTTGTTGAAATGCAATGGATTCCAACTTGTCTTCCCTTTGCAGTGCTTATGTCTCACATTTGTTCCTGTAGACCTTTTCACAGGAATGCTTCAAGAAGGATAATGACTTGGGGTTTATAGCCACTGCATGCAGAATCACACCACGAAAAAAAGTGGGGTTTTTCCTACAAATGTATGTTAGTACATTCTTATATAAAGCATTTGACTGCTGGAAACCATTTTTGTGTTGTTGATGTTGTTTGTATCTGTTGACTTTTTAGACTTGGTAATTGGGGTTGTGTTGTAAGCTTTACCCTGGACTGATGCCCACCAGAACAACATCTCTTTTATTGTGGCCTACTGTGGTCAGAGTGTGCTGCATTGGCACCATTGCATTTGGTGGCCAGAAGCTCATTAGTTCTCTCTCTCACTTTGAGTATGAAAATTTAGGTTTCTTACACTCCTGAGGCATAGTCCTGAAAGGCCTTCTCCTCAGAGCTAGCAAGAGAAATTCGGTTTATCTTGTGAATTATTGGATGAAATGTCAGGATGGGGGCTGATCTCAGATCCACTGCTCATTTGGGAAAGCAGCCCTGGGCTCAGACTGTATACAGATATACAAATAAGTAATGATTTTAAAATAAGGACAATAGTATGCCACTCATAATGCAAATGCAATCAGTAACTCCATGCCTTTTATCTGATTTTAGTGACCCTTTAAATTCACTCCTTATCAGATGACCTGAAATTTTGTCATGAACAAAGTGAAGTATGCAAATTCAATTTATGCTGTGAATTTGCCTATGTATATATAAATAAAAACTACAAAACCTGCATACACATGGACAAATGCTGTCTCAATATCTGCAGACCTCTGTTTGGATATCTTGGGATTGTGTTGGATCATAAAACTAAATTGAGTTTCCATCCAACTCCATATGTTTCTGTGGTGGTGCTCAGAGCTAACTTTAGCTTTTCCTCTCCCTTCTATACATGAGAGAGGGCAAGAATGGAGACCAAATTCTGCCTTCTTTGATATTTTACAGATTATCTGTAAATATTCTCTATTTTTGGTGAGTGTTCATATCATTTGCAGTGCCACCTCAAAAGACTGATTGATATTAATGACTTCTTGTAGAAAACCAGTTTTGCCCTTTAGAATCCTAACTCTGTTAAATTATAAGTGAGTAAAGATCCTCAAATCCAATGAATTAGGTTATAGGTATACTTCTATATAGCCAGAAGAAAGACCAAGTTGTGTTTTACTTAGCAATCTATTTAATAACCAATACGGGTAATTAATTAATTTTTTTAATGTCAGACTGTCCCTGAACCTTACTTTCTTGGATTATTTAGGCTAATATTTAGAATATATTTTATCCTTCTAAAAATCTTACTGACCAAAACAAAATACATTATACAGATATCGTCACATATCTAAATGACAATTTTGACATATCTAAATGACAATTTTCACTGTGGTCATGGGCTCTCCATGGAGGCCAGCAAGACAATCATCTGATTAATATTTTCTTTCCTCAGGTGTCCTACAAGTAAGAGATACAAGGAAAGTTGTGTAGTTCTTTGATTAGTATAAAACTAGGTCATCAGTGACATCCTTGTGTGCTAGGACTTTGAAGTGTAAAACCAAATTTACTTCCCCATATCTCTTCAGTAAGAGCCAATCTCCTGTTACACAAAACCCCACAGAATTTCTGTCTGATTGGGGTTCCCAAAAAGTTTCCCTAAGGTTCTTCTTCTGTGTTTGATGCTTTTACAGTTGTGTTGCTTAATGAATACCAGGTGATGTCTCCTTTGAGGACACATTTTGTTTATAATTTCTCCCTACATCAATAGCCTGCAGTACTCTTGTAAAGACTGTTAGAAGGCTGGCAAAGTTTTGCTTCCTCCCTCATGTAGCAGAATCTGGCTCAATACAAGGTTTATGCTACAGAAACTACTCCCCAAAGGTTTTTATGAGCTGCTGTACCAGAAAGCTCCACTCCCTTTTGGGTAATAACCACTTAGGACTTCATGCGTCAAGGGACATCTGCTTCAAAATGTATTGACCTGAGAAGTTTATGTTGTCTGAAGTGCAATCCACTCCAATATTTACTTAAAGCAAAAATAAACCCTGTTCATCAGTAAAATACAGAGATGATGTGCAAGTAAAGTTCTCCCCACCATCACCACTTGGGCCAAAAGTTTAATTTTCTGCATCTCCCTCTGAATGGATATTACAAACACAAATTTTCATAAAATGTATTGCAGATCGAACTTCAGGGGTACTCTGAATTTATCATAGGTAATTTTGAGCTTGGGGGCAGCTATTTTGATCTGTTACCGCCATGTTAGAACTATTGGAAGGATTCATATGAACAGCTGGGAAATTTTACTTGAAATTTGTTAATGAAGTCCTGAAATCTTAGTGAATCCCCCTGGAACTTGGACTTAAATGTGTGTATGTGATCAGACTGGATATAGCGTGGGCTCAGGGAAACCTATTATTGTCCTCTGAGAAGCTAAACAAGATGAGGTCATGTGCAGGTCTGATCTCATTAGTTAACATTGTTCCTGATCTCAATGCTGTTGACCTCTGAGGAGGCCTAAAAAAACAAAAGTGAAGTGTCATGTCAATTCACAAGTCACACTTACAGTAGCATTTTACTTTCCTGGTAATATCCTTAAGTTATCGTTACAAGTGGAAAATGGTGTGTATTAAAAGACAGCAACTGGTTTAACAATTTTTAATGCAAACATCTGGTGGCTGCAGTTGTAGAGAGAGCTACTTTGCAGCAGTGTAATAAGACTTGTTTTGGTTTGTTTCAAATAGTGAAACGGCTATAATAGCATTCCAGGGTTAGTTTTTTCTTAAAGGATGATATTTCATATTATGTCTTATACTCTGGGTATATTGAGCAGTTTGTGACTGACCACAGAAACTTCACTGAAGGATTTCATCATGCAGGTCATCAGGTTTCAGAAATGAGTGATGAGTTTATTGAATGTATAGGTGAGCTAAGAGAAGTAAAGCAAGAAAATTGCAATTTTCCTTACCCCTGTGAAATTTTTGACATCTCTATCTACAAATGTATCTTAAAAGAAAAAAAAATTGAAAGGAAGTATGTCTGAAGCACAACCTACTGTAACAGAATGTCCTAACTTTTATTTCCTGATTCCTCTTTTCTGCTTACTTTTATTGCTCACCATCTTCTATTTATTTTGTCTGTTTGAATAATTTCAAAATATTAAAGAAGCTAATGCTAATGTTTTAAGTTAATGGCCCTCTCTGAGGAGGAAGGTACAACTTTTGTGTTAGGGCTTTTTTTCCTTTCATTTGCTTGTTTTACAGATCTGTAATATGATATTCTCTATATTTTGTGAATATTTTAATAGAAACTTCATTGAAAAGTAGAAAAAGATAAATTATTAGTCTTAAAGTTGTGTTGCTTTAGCAATAATTTCTTTTGTAGGGGAGGAAGGAATGATGTGATGATTTATAAGGTGTATGGTCTCCACTTTGTCTCTCTGGCTAATTCTAAATAAGAGATGTATTTGCATCCAGTTTCCACATACCAGTTTTACATGTATCACAATAGTAATAATTAGCATTTTATTCTAGTGCCCTTAAAAATATTCATAGTTTATGGATACAATGCTGCACTACATAAAACCTCTTCAGGGTCTTGGATGAGTGTTTAGTTTGAAGGTACCAGAGATTCTGAGAAACAATGGAACATGGATAAATGAAGCTGGGAGGTCAAGTGTGCCCTCCTTACTTAATGTAAAAAAAAAAATCTTATGGGATGCTGAAGTGCACTTCTAATTTCTTTTTATTATTGGAGTTCATGTCAATAAGTACTTTTAACTGACTGAACCATAACACAAATCCTGCTAGATATTACATCTGTATTCTTTTGCAAGGCCGGATTGGTTTTTTTTTTTTGGTTTTTTTTTTTTTTTCCCCCATGGAAATAATGAGTTATCTTTATTAAACATACTGGCAGCTCCTAAAATTATTAATTAGTCATGCCATGGACTTGCAAGAAAGAGTAGCATAAGCAAAATATGCTGTTAGATCAAATTCTTTGGTGAGAAGTGATAAAAGAAACTGTGCTGGTTGTGAAGAGAGACCTACCTGGAAACTCCAGAGACAGAATTCAGTGTGGATAGAGATCCCTATAGTGTTGTGCAGAAAGATAAAACTCACAGAAATTCATAGGTGGAGAATGGGGAGCATATACTATTATCAGTGGGAAAACCTTAAATGCTTTGCTCTATAGTTGTCAAGTTGTCATTACTAGAAAATAATTTTATTTTTAAATAAAGTTGTAAAAATCCCTTTGAATTGAGTGTTCACAAGCTCATTTATTTTGATTTAAATAGGAACATAAATGAAAGCGTTAGCATTATGTTTCAGTTCTTCAGTTTCAAAAGAGGGTATTTAAAAGAACTGGGAAAAGCACATAGGGAAGTTGCAGAAGAAATAAACAGAGGATTTTTTGCGAGGGAGGGGGACACCATTACCTTTATCATGGAAGAAGCTATCTGAAACTAGTGGCCATGAAAAAAAGCCAGTAAGAAGTGTTTCCTCATTTAGATGGATGAAATGGTCAATCTCCAGAAATTATTTAGAATTCGAGAGTCTGTCTGTTTCATCCTTCTAGGCTAATCAGAAAAGAAATCCATTAAAAGATAAAAAGGAAACTGCTAAAAGCAGGGGTTAGTTACATGTAATAGGAGATGTTTTGACAAGTAGTTTTTCAGCCAAAGGAACAGAAAAAAACAAGGAATAAGATATGCCAAGGAAAGATTAAATAGCAATTTCATTATAAGCATTTTGGTGTAGACTGAAAGGAACATTAACATTATTTCTTCTGTCAGTAAGGGTGATACAGCTGACTGTGAGAGCAAAGGTGAGGTCTAACAGGCACTTAGTGACTGCAGGATGTATGTCAATGTCTACCAATTGGAGTGATATGGGAGGCATGGAGTAGTTGCTGATAATTTTCCCCTTCACATAAATATTATGTGCAGTGGCAAGACCTTTATTTTGACTTAACATTTGTAAATACCTAGATAAAAATATTGCTAGAGAGAAAAAATAGAAATGTGGAGGTCAGTAAAAAATTGCATGGAATTTTATATGGACTTGGCAGAAGCAGATGTTGTTAAACAAGCTCTACCCTTAAAAAATGAATCACTGGAGACTGTTTAATGCATAAAAATATGGCGGATATCAAAATGAGATTAAATAAAGCACTTATGGTGCCACATGAGAACTTATGAACAGCAAAGAACTGAGGTGGACAAAATATTGGGCAAGGGAGATACCACTGTGGTGAAAGGAGCAGTACTGGACAGGGGGAATTTGCATTCACCAGAGTTGGTCTTCATATTTGTTGTGGCTCAGTATTTCATTGTCAACCCTGGCATAAAGTGTAGGAGTATGCTAAGGAATGAGTCAGTGTTTTGGAGATATCTAGAGTTCAGAGGAGGACTAGATCTGCAGAAATGGGAAGAAGTTTAGCTTTACAATGTGCCAGAGATCAGTGTGCAAGCATGCTAGTGCTTGAGGACTTATTGAGTTTATTTCTGTTTATTTGGGAACTTGCTGTTTGAGAGAGAAATCTGAGTAACTATCAGAGTACAAAATTACTGCAAAGGCTCATAACAGTGGTTTGAATGTAGGTGAGGGCTGCTTGTAACACAGAACACGCAAGGACAGAGATTTCCTTAGATGCAGACCATGTACAGTGAGTGCCTGGGAAGCCAGCCTGCTGACACAGGTGGGTGGAGTGTGCTGCTCTGCCTGCATGGAAGGCTGGCCAGTGACATGGCTCTGTGCCTCATATGCATCCAAATCATCAGTCCCAGAGCTGCTTGATCTCAGATCAGCAGCCCAGAAGGCACTGGGGGTTGAGGCTGGGATGAGTTAGAGGAGCTGCTGCTGAAGGGAATGGGATACTCTAGGAGGAAGGTAGGGCTTATGCCTGAGTGGACAGGCATGAGGGAGATGTGCCTGGCTCCAGTGACACCTGTGAAGATGAACCTTCTGCCACCTCTTGTCTGACCCCAAGGCTTTACTTTGTGTGCTTGGTTCTCCCTTCTTGCCAGGGAAATCTCTGCCTATCTACCAACAGTCCTTCTCCCAGGGAGCACCAGACCCTGCAGCTTTCCTCTAGGCTTGGTTATCATTGTCATCGAGGATGGTCAGATGGCTGGAGGAGGACAGGCTGAGAGAGTTGAGGTTGTTCAGCCCGGAGAACAGAATGCTCTGGCGAGACCTGAGAGCAGCGTTCCAGTACTGGAAGTACTGGGGGCCTAAAAAATTCAGAGGGACTTTTTACAAGGGTGTGGACTGACAGGACAAGGGGAGGACTTCAAAGTGAAAGGGGGTGGGTTTAGGTTAGATATTACGAAGACATTCTTTCCCGTGAGAATGGTGAAGCACTGGGGCAGGATCCCTGGAGAAGCTGTGAGTTTGCCATCCCTGAAAGTGTTCAAGGTCAGATTGGATGGGGCTTTGAGCAACCTGGTGTAGTAGAAGGTGCCCCTGTCCATAGCAGGAAGTTTGGAACTGCATGATCACTTTCAAGGTCACTTCTAACCCAAACCATTCTATGATTCTATGATCTTCACTCCTCTGAACACCTATGAACCCTTCCAGCCCTCTCTGTGCTTATGAAATTTCCAGAACCACTGATACTTTCTCATGTCTGTGAAGCTGTGGTGAAAATGCTATGTTTGACGTGGAAGGGGCAAAAAAAAATACTGTTTACTGCAAAATCTTAGTGGTTAAATTTTATCTGAATAACTGTGTAAATCTGATCATTCATTGGAAAAATAAGGTTCACATTTGGCAAAGGACACATAAAAGAATGAGAATCTATTGTATGGCTGTTCTTCTTAAGCCTGGAAGGTCACAAAATGGCTCTCTATATGTGTGCAGGAAACTGAACTGAACAGCAGGGAGGGAACAACTGTTTAAGTCAAAGGATGGTGGTGGTATATACACAAGATGAACCACACATGGATAGTTATGGGCTGGAAAACAGAAAAAAATTATTACTTCCGATTGCAGGAGCAACAATCCAAGATTGATTTTTGTCCCTGTTGTAACGCGGACGCGTAGAAAAACCACGAGTCCAGGTCAGTAGAAAAGCAGCAAAGCTGGGGTTTAATGGCTTTTTTTCCCGAGGTTTTATATATTAGTTTGCTAAGTGAGCTAGATGGCATAAAGTAATTGGTTCTCTGGCCATCCACCCCCCGAGGGAGTTGGCCCAACTTCTAGCATGTATATTCCAAAGTGTTTTTCTATTTCTATGTCATAACAATCTGGGAAAAACAAGTACAGGTGTGAATATTGATAAAAACTGGTAACTTTGTTTCAGTTAGCATGCATGGGAAAGGCAGAGTTCTCACAAAATACTAGAGAGCTGAAAAAATTTACAGCTAAAGCTCTGTCAGCATCTACAGGTTTTCAGATTAAATTTGCTTAGTTTATCTAAGAGCTTATATGATGTGGTTATGTCTGATAACAAGGGAGAAATATTTGTGAACCTAGAGGCCTCTACCAGTCTAATTGAGGAAGACTTCTTATAATACGGTAGACATTAATGATTTTGCAGAGTTAGTTCTCAGTCTCAAGAGCTGTCTTAAGAGTGAAATTTATGTCCTTTTATGTATAACAGAACTTTTTCTAAACTGTCATGTGGTTTCCTAGGCTTTTCTTTGCTTTCTGAATTACCATTATGTGGTTTTTGAGAATACACTCACATATCATTGTTTAAAATAAGAAAATTGATCTTGTAGCTGTCTGTGATGAAGTATTTTATGAAATATTAACATGCTTGAATTGTTGTAATGGGGAGAAATTAACGGAGGTAATGCTTCAGAGGAGGTAGAATGGACTAAGGGAGGGAAGAAGACTAAGGGAGGGAAGAACAAAAGAAAGATCAGTGTGAGAGAAATCTGTTTATGTGAACCAAGCTTCTGAATATTATGAGTTATCCATAGACACCATACTTGGGTGATAAAAGTACACAGGCTTCATATATATCCTACCCTCAATTTTAGGATTAAACATGTGCTAAATTTTTGTCTGCTTTGATCTCAGTGGGAGTCTTCCTTCTCCAGTGGAATGTGGTTTTGGGACTGTGATGTGAGAAACCATCTCATTTTAAAGCCTACTCGGGAGATCAATTTAAGCCAATTTAGCTTGGTGTCCATAGGTATGATGTTTCAAATCCCTATGTAAGGTTTGTCTCTATAACATCTGTTTTTAAAGCCTGAATTCTATTACATTTCTAAACTCACCTAGTTAGAAATGTTTTATGCAACATTTTACCCCTGACTTACAGACTATGAACTGCAGGATCTACAGTGAAATACCAACAGTTTAACTAGGTCATGCCAGTAGCTACTACTATAAGCTTAGTCTGGGTTTCTAACGAACTGAACTATGATATTCGTACATTAAATGTATAATTTATAAGTAAATGTAGAATTATAGTAGAATTTTAGGAGTGTATTAGCTTTAATTAGCTAACAAAAGGTTATTTTTCTTTTTGCTATTTGTGTAAATTATTTTACTGTTGGATTTGCTTAGTCCAAACTGTTTATTGTTGATTAATTTACATTTCTAAGGGCCAAATGTTGCAGTCTTTAGGGAAAAACACTCATTCACTTCACTTGGAGTTTTTCTTGGATGAATGCCATGAGATTTGCCCCTAAAAGCCATTGAGTTTATACCTACACCAAACTTTCACAAATATTTCTCTGTTGCATTAATGAGCTGCCTCTCTAAAGTCAGAGTGTATTCCCTTTGCAATCTACAGTGCTTTTCTATCAAAATATTTTTCATTATGAACATACATTCTTTGCTATGTTTAATTCACTTTACTGTAATTCAGTTTTAATTTAACATTGTAGTGCAACACAGGAATAAATTTCACTTCATCCCAGTATTCTGGGTCTTGGACTTGGCCATGCTAACATGTGAGAACAACAGGTGAAATGTATAGTGATGTCTTCTGCAATATACCTTCAAGCTTCTTGACTCAGGAAAACATCTGTGAGAAAGGCACCATGAGAAGATTTGCTTGACAGAAGATTTTCTGTTGTGAATCATTCTTTAATGTTCTTTCAGATTTGTTAATATCCAGGACACTAAAAATACAGAGATGGAGGAGTTGATCCCTATCTGTGAGCTTTTTAACAGTTGTATCATATTAGAACAGTTCTTGTATCTATTCTGTGGCGCATTGTAAACTCTGACAGTTTTCCAGATGCCAGGTGAAGAGAGTTTTTATTTTTGAAAATATAACCAAAATAGATTACTTTTAAAAAAAGATTTTAAAACCTCTCCAGGTTGTGTTCCTTCTTTATAGAACCTCTCTTGCTTAGGAGCTGCAATGTGGCATTGTATCATTGCACTTTTAGTTACAGGTAGACTTTCTGAGCCATGGAGAGAGATGCCTCTTGAAAAACAATGCTTTTCTTCTTGGGGAGATACAGCAAGAGTATATCTGAGTTCAGGCATGCACCTACAGCTGATCATATAGTCCCATACTCCTCCAAGGGAGTAATTCAGATGCAGTTTATTTCAGAAAAGCATCGCTGACATTTTTTTGCTAAGAGGCAGTTTTCACTTTTCTTAATAAGAAGGGTGTTGCGTGCCAGGGCTTAAGAAGGACACATGGTTTAAGATAGCTGGCATTTTGCTAGCTCTTTTTTCAGATAAGATCAGTCACCTGAAAATCCTGGTTGCTGCTTCTGTGAAACTAAACACCCAATGTGAATCTGTTACTGTGAGCTTTCTTGCTCCTTACTTCTGAACAGTTTCATTTCTATCGTTGTCATCATCACAGCTTGCCTGACTTGCATCAAGATGTTGCTTGCCACCCCAAGGGTGAAGAATGGAAAAGTCAGTCTTCTAGAAGAAGGGGCTGAGATCTTTTGGAATGAAGATCTGTTGTGAAAAGCCAGCATTTCCTTCATTTGACAATCCCAATGTGCTTTCTCTTGCCTCTCCATCCTCTGTGCCTCCTATGTTTCTCTATGCATTTAAACTGTGTGTTTTGCTTAAAGCCTGTACTCATCTTGCCTCTATTGCATTGATCCTGATGGGAAAAATTGCTTTGCTGTCCTTCAAACCCCTGGTCATTGCACTTGTCACTTGCATTCCTTGATGAATAGATGTGTATGGCTCAGTTGTGTGGGATGTAATCTGCTTCTGTATGGAGTGTAATAGAGTCCACTAAGTGAAGCCGGCTTCTAAAAGAGAAGTAGATGACATAATTGAATGCAATGAAACAAACAAACAAAATAGATAGACAACAAGAAATCCTATTTTACTTCTATTTCTTTTCCCAAGCATTTAGAGCATAAACTATGTAATTCCTTCATGACAATATCATTTTCAGTAACTTACTGAAAAATACAAATAAAATGTCAGTTCCCTTGGGAGCCATTAGCCTCAAGCAAATTGATGATGCAGTGGAAATAAGAACATGCTGTGAAAACTGGTAGATGAAATGCATCAAACTAAAACATACATGCTTTTGAGATTCAGAACATATTCCAAAGATGTACATGATTTTGGGGGCAGCAGTATTTTTAATTAATATTTATACACGCTTTACTGTTACTTATGTTGTCATGCTCCTACTCATAACTTAATAATCGAATTTTTTTAGCATCAAAGAACTGTAAGAAATCTTAAGTCACATCCATCTGGTACAGAGGTCCATGTCTGGCTATAGCAGAGAGAGGTGGGTTGCATATTACATGTTTGGCTGACCCAGGGAGTGGTGTTAAAAATGAAGGCTATTCTGATAAATGTTAAGAGTCTTCAAGGGCTTGAAACATTCACTGTCTTCATATATTTTTAGATATTCTTTCCAAAGCTATACCAACATGGCTTCTTTCCTTGGAGAACTCATTTTAACACATTTGATGGCACAGGGTTTGGACAACTTGCCAGTATGACAGATATAAACTATCTCTGACATAAATCTCATATCCAGAGTTCCTGTTGAGTTGTAGATGTATTCTTACAGAGATTTTAACTGTATGTAAACATATAAAGCATGCATGCACCCTATTAACAAAGGAGATAAAGCTTCAATATCTCCTGTGCTGTGAAGTTTTGAGGTTAGAGGTGTCTAACTTAACAATACTGCTAGGGCTTCTAAAAGCAATCTTGAAGATGGGAATCATGTCAGATTATATGACTACATTAATCTTGCTATGGAGTCATATTATTTTCAATTTATTTTGATGATCCAAGTTCTTAATTTTCTTACTTCAGAGTAGTATGCAGTAGTTTATATTTTAATGTCTGTTTGTTCCAGCAGAATCTGGCCTGCACAGCCTGTGCTCAGCAAGCTTGAAGTGTGAATTATAGATACTTTTGTTGATCCACAGGCAGAAAAGCTACAGATCTCACTTAAACTTGCGTATAAAAAAATACATTGGGGACCCCCTTTTACTTTAAGGTTTTTATGCGCTACTGAGCATTTCACCTACCCCTTGGGATTTCAAAGTGGACTTCTTGTGTGGTTAAAGTAGTGCCTGTCTTTCCTCACCTCATTATCACATCTGTTTTAGTTACCTCTCTAATTTTAAGCACTGCTACTGAGGTGCAGATTTGCTTGACTTTCTTATAATAACCTGTAAATGCAGTAGTCAGTACTGTAGCCTTCCATTTTAAGAGCCTCCCATTGATGAAGCAAAGACTCTGACACTCTGATACTGCTGCTGTCTTTAGTGGCTGTGAACTCCCTTGCTGCCTTAGTGCTTTTATTTGCTCATTTTTTTCACTTTGGTGAACAGCAGAAGTCAGTCAGAATAAGCTTTTTGGATAACGCCTGATGTTAGAAGCCAACTCATTTGAATTTGGGGGATGTTTTGCATTGTATGTTTTAATTTTCTGCTTAAAATAGTTTTCTGCTTTATAGTGTCTGGAGGGAATCAGATTAGAAAAGAAGCGGGGGGGATCTCTGAGCTGAGACCAAAGGCAGAAAATTGTCTGTTAGAAAGGAACATTTTTCTGCAGCTGTGCCACTGTGAGCCAGTGCAGCAGAATAACTGTCCTGACAGGATATGAACTCTGAGAGGTTTTGGGGTGTGCTGCATCCTTCTGATGCACTTAGTCCAGTGCACACTGTTACTGCTGACGTGATGCACAAGTGCTTCTCATCTCCTTGTCCTGCCTGCTCAGTGTTTCTGGAGAGTATCTGAGGGCTTTTGACTCGTTGTGCTCCAGAACCAAATTCCTGTCTGAGTGAGTTTGTTTGATAAATAATATTCTCTGCATATCCTGAAAAAATGTGTTGGAATCCTTACTGAAAATCCTCAGGGATGATGCAATCATTCTGGATGCAAAATATGTTGAAATCAATAGTAAGAGAGTGTGTCCTGGTGAGTTCAGTAATTTTTATTTTAGTCATTAAATACCAACACTGAGAATTTAATTGTTTGCTTATTAAAATTAACAGAAGGCAGATAACCAGATCCCTTTCATGATCTATTTTTTGAAAAACTGTTTTCACAGTGTCCTTGACAAAAAAAAAAAATAATTATTTGCCAAGGAAAGCCACTAGGTTCAATATTACTTTTGTATTTCTATTTTGTAATGAGTGTGAAATGTAAATTAATATAAGAAATAAAGAGTTGCTGGCTTATAGAGCTTTATTTTTGTATTTTTGGTATTTTATAAAAATTTGTGTAAAGCTTTTAAGAGGTAGTTGCAGAGCAATGAATGCTCCCACAAACTTTTTGTTTTGTTATCTTGGTTAAATTTGAAATGTTAAGTTACTATGATTTAAGGCATAAAATTTGTTTCTGCATACTAGAAATTCTGTTTTCCTGCTTTATGAATATTTCTAGATTTTTAAATAAATGTTAATCTTACAGAAGAAAATTACTTCTAAATCAGATTGTTATCTGATTATCCTCTAAGTAACATTTTCTCCCACTTAGCTAGGGATTTCTCTATATGAAAGACATCTCAGTAAACCCTGGAGCATCTAGCATTTAAAGTGAGAAGCAATGTAGCTGAAGGATTTAATTTCCTTTGTGAAATTGTACAATTGTGTTAGTTATGTAGGTTTTCTAAATGAAAATATGTGATAAATGATAAATACTGGTTTAGAATATCTTTGGAAAGAGACTGTTCTGTTAGCAGTCTGAAGTACCATGCTTTGGGGAGACCCGTCCTATGGACTGACAGACTTTATTTCCTGCTGATGTTTGTGAGAACTGAGAATTTTTGGAACCTGCCATGAGGTGCTCAGCCCAGTATCACATCCCAAGTGAGTATGGATCTATGCAACCCATAGATCTGAGACATTCATAACAAAATCAGAGTGTATATTAATCTACAGATGGGGTCAAATTAATTATTGTAACATTTTGAGTTAAAGGTCACATTTTGGCCACTGCTTTATAGACATTTTTGTTTTTCAAACATGGAAACATTAAATATACAGTAAAAAAAATATAGTACTTTGTTTTAAAATACTTTTGTTATTCTGAGTGAGTTTTCAAAAAAATAAATTGCTCAGTCACATCTGAAAAGTTGTTCAGCAAATTTCTCCCTAATGGATACCTTAGCAATAACAGGAATTGTAGAACTATGGGGAAGGGAAAAAAATAAGCACCAAGGCAAACATTAAAATTATTACGTTTTGTTTTTCCCATTAGCCTCAGAAGCACATGGGTTTACAAAACACAAAAAACATTTGCTCTTTTTTATGTCTCCTGCATTTCATTGGCATATATGTAATTTTCATTTGCCCATTATTAAGGTTTAAGGATAAAAAAAGTATGTGATTCTTGATTTCAAGCATGTTTTGATTTGTTGGTCAGTTAATTGGTTTCTAATTGAGTTAAGAGCGAGCAAAGGAAAAATTGGGAGTACCTTTAAACTGAAAAGTTTAGAGCTCATAGCTGAAGGCTGATAGACAAGCATCCTCTTTTTGTGGATACAGGTAAAGAGGCAATGTAACACAAGCTGACAAATTGGTTACATGGATACTTCAGAAAAAAAATCGATGTGAAGGTCAGGATCTGGCTTATATATGTTTCTGGGTATATGCTGGACCCTGCAGCTAAACACAGTCAAGCTTTGGATTAATGAGTGGTGAACTGTGCTTTTGTACTCTTTCTGGCTCCCTTTAGCCTGGATTTTTATCAGATATTCCATTTATTCTGTCAAACAGAACTTCTTGCCTATCTTCTGTCTGGCAAAAATGTACCTTAAGCTGTATTTAAAAAATAACAGAAAAGTTCAGACAAAGAGCAAACAATCCTTGAGCACTGACAGAAGTTTTGACATGTAGCAAAGATGTCTTGCCGAGTGTATCTTCTGACCCACTACCTTTGAACAGATGTGCTAAGACTGCACAGCCTCGTATGTTTTCATATCCTAGTGCAGATTATGAGTAGTATATCTGCCTTTACCATGAAGTTAGAGAGACTGTGTTAATGTGCTATGAAAATGTAAAATAATTTGGATGAATAACGGAACATGAATTTAATTCAGAAACCCTTAGGGGTATATTCTCATTTCAATGAGAGGTGGTTTATCCTCTATGAGAGGCTTATGCATAGCTGTCTGTGCACTGAGATGAGAATGCACTCAAAACTACTTAAACTTGAGAGCTACGAATAATCTATTTAGAGTTTTTGTCATCAAAAGAGATGGAATTTTAAAAGCAATTAGTTAGCCCTTATTTGCATAAGAAAATTAGCTGAAATTCAAGTCATGGAGAAAAACTCAAAAGGCTTTGTCACCTCTATTACATGCCATCTGATCAAATTGTACATGAAGGCAAATGGACTGACCTTTTTTCCCGTTTAAATATTGCTAAGTACGTTTTATAAAAATGATTCCTTTTTCCTAAGAATCTCACTAGTAAAGAAAATAGTTTCAAGTGGCATTCTTTTTCCTGAATGAAATTGATCATAATTATATTGTAAAAAGATGTTTACCAAATGCTGATCATTGTTCTCTTAAATGCAAATTACCATTGTTCTTTTAAATGCAAATTGCTGGTTGTATCTTATTTTATTTAGACTCTTCCTCAGCTGTTCTCACTATCAGTGTAGTCCCTTTGGTTCTGACTTAAGCAATTTCTTACCTCCCTCATAGGGCAAATCCATAGGAGCTCCACGCCCTGGATTTGCATGGCTGTAGTTACAGTCACAGCATGCCTCTTTGATTCTCAGAAAGACCCTGGATTTTAGTTCTGTCTGTGTCCAAAGTGTAGCTTCAGAGCAGAAGGAAGGTGCTAGGTCAAGATAATAGTGGAGGTAGTAGAGGAGAAAGGGTTTACAAAATAAGAGTGTGTGCCAAAAATAACTACTGGCAGTGCTGGAGAAAATGTATTTTGAAATGTCGTGTAGGAGCATCAGTACTTTAACAGGTGGTTATTGCTTGTGCCCACATGCAGCGTTTAAAATAACTGCAGTTGGTGCACTGAAGTTTTGTACACATGAGGTTGGTCAGGAGAGTGATTCAATGACTTCGGCTGTTTGTGGGTTAAACCAGATTATGCAGGTCTTATCCATTGTATTTCAGCTTGGTGAGGTGGTTTTGCATGAGTTTTCGGGTAAAAATTAAATACAGTCCACTTTTATTGTTGCTTGAGATGTATGGTGTTAAAGACACAGATTTTAAACTTTCCTAAAATATCTTCTGCTATTTATTGTTTAGAAATAGCTAAACAGGTGTAACTACCTTTTACAATTTTACTTGAAAATAGAATTTTTTTTTTTTCCTATCTTAGGATCATAGACAAATAATGTATTTCAGTTCAGGTAGAGTGCATGTTGATTTCAGATCTAGGAAGAATACTCAGCATTTTAAGAAATCTTCTGAGTTTGTACATGGAAAAATATTGCTGACTTCAGATAATTCTTACTTCAGTAACTCTAAAAGGTTGTTGCTGAGAATAATAATTTTAATAGTCATATTCACTTTTGAAACGCATTTAGGATAGCTGTTGAAGTTAAACATATTTTTCTGCTTCTTTAGGCAGTGGACACCCAATTTATAACTGCAGTCATGCAGTTGAAAATATCACTTACAGGAATTCACTTAATTTGAATTTTTTTTTTTTTTTTTTTTTTTTT